>JNEU01000734.1:0-461955 GCA_000697475.1 Lichtheimia corymbifera B2541
GCTGGGTGAAGCGCACCTTGGGTGCAAGTTTCACAATCAACCTCGACGATCCTAGATTTCGCAATGTCACCACCAGCCAAAGTTGAAAAAAAAAATTCAAGAGGTCGACCTCAAGTTCAACTTTGGCTGGTGGTGACATTCGGTGAATCTGAGAATGGCCACGACGATCGTGAAACTTGCACCCAAGGTGCGCTTCACCCCGCCGCGCAACTTTGTTCGATTGGAGACCCCACGTTTCATTGTAAAGTTTGGAGATACAGGCACTTTCATGTTTTTACATATGCTGTAAGCGTGATGCTATATGACAAGTGGTCTTTGTTCATTGTCAAGTAGGTAGACCCCGATGGTGCCGAAGATGCAGACGGACTTCTTTGTGCAACACAGCTCATTTGCATGATACTTGACAATGAATAAACACCACTTGTCATATAGCATCATGCTTACAGCATATGTAAAAACATGAAAGTGCCTGTATCTCTAAACTTTGCAACGAAGCGTGAGATCCATCATAGAACAAAGTTGCTCATCATGATTGACAGCACCTTGTGTGCAAGTTTCATGGTTGAGGGCAAAATCGGAGATGTTGGCCGTCCGTTCATTGTCTCTCCCACATCAAGACTGCCCCCCTTTAAAATTATCATAATGAATCATGCGGTTTTTAAATGAATGGAATTGATCAGCATGATTCAGAGAACCTTCCTACCAAGTTTCAAGTTCGAGATGCGGAATCCCAAGTTACTGCATACTAATCGACATTTCATGAATTTGGTCGACCTTCATAGTCGATTACCCATACCCTCGCTTTCAAAATTTTCAAATGAAGCATGAGGTCTTTATGAGAACGAAATTGATCAGCATATCCAAGTGCACGTTGTGTGAAAGTTTCATGTTTGAGAAAGGGAATCTCGAGTCATGGGGCCGTCCAACCTACAGGTATTTACGTGCGTTCATCGTCGGACGCCCCGCATCAAAGTTCTCATAATGAAGCGTATGGTTTTTAATTGAATGGAGCTCATCAGCATGTCGAAGCCCACGGCCTGACCAAGTTTCACAATGGAAGTGGGCAACCGCGGGGGTGTGCACTATGCACCCTACTTGCACTCCGTCCGTCCTATATTTGGACCGTCCGATTTATTGAAACATCATAGTGAAGTATACGGTTTTTAAATGAATGGAGGTGATCAGTATGTCTCAGAGAACCTGCTTACCAAGTTTCAGATTCGAAATGGGGAATCCCAAGGTAATGCATACTAAATGACATTTCATGAATTCGGGCGGGGTACGGAATTTCCGCCCACCATAGTAAACCCCACATTATGCCCTTCCATACAAAACTTTTAAATGAAGTGTGGGTTCTTTATTAAGACGAAGTTGATCAGCATGCCCGAATGCATCTTCTGACCAAGTTTGAAGTCAAGGTGAGCAATCTCAATATCGTGGATCAGATTACAGTGTGCATGGATTTGCATGACAGTGCCTGGCCTATTTAATTTCCACTTCTTCCACTCTCAGTTGAAAAGTTATATTTTTTTATTTGGGCACTAAATGACCTTATCCTTTGGGCATGTGGTCGACCCATTAGCAAAACGAATGCATACAATGAAAGAGATTTGATAGAGTATGAGTGCATGGTGCTTTAAAAAACCTCAATGAGGAAAAAGTCAACCTGCAAGTAAGAAAAGTAGAAAAAGGAAAAAGAGAAATAAATGTTCCAAAGGGTAAGGAAGGAATCGTACCAAAAGGTGTGGGTGTCAATGTAAAAGTGATGAGTGCTAAATTATGCTGTGTCGAGTTGAGCACGGGCCTCTTGTTCTACGTGAGCGAGGTAATCATCCAGAGCTTGAATTGGTATATCTTCTTCGTCAAAGTCTGCTGAACCAGGATGACTGAGAAAGTCCACTTTCCGTAGATACTTGAGCAGTGCCATCCATAGGGTTCGCCAATATGGTCGTTGTAAAGTGGTTGCTTTCCTTGGCAATGAATTCATAACTGCATCCACGAGATGAAGGTCCCCAGGATCCCGAGCAAAGGCAAGGCGTAATGTTTGTATCTCAGCTTGTATCATGGGACAAGGCAGAAAATGCTTGCGATCAGCCTTGTTCATTGTATTGCAGCGACATGACTTGAGGGGGTATGATGGCAGCCAAAACATGCGCCAATGTATTAGGCGGTGGTGATCTCGATTTGATACGGGCAAATATAAAACCGGATCAATCATGCGCATTGGTCGGAGGGCCCTGATTGTTGAGAAACGAGTACGTCGTGATGATAGTTCCATGTCGCGATGTTGTTTGATAGTCAACGTCACAGGGTGTTTGGGTCGTTCAGCCACCGGACTAGTTATAAAGCCTTTCCACGTTTTAAACAAGGGGTTCTTGTTTGCTAGTCTTCGCCAGAACTGAAAAGCTCCCCGTCGTTGTAGCCAATTCATAATCACCGAACGCAACATTGTCGTTGGAGATAGTACCAGAGCGCGTGTGGTAAACTTGAGCTGGAGAATACGTGCACGAAGTGTCATTGACGGCAGGTCTGCTAACACTTGCGGTACAATTGTAGCCAAACGTCGATCGGTGGTGCAGTTCATGGCAAGCTTGATGCAACTATTTTGCGCTCGTTGAAGGACATCATGTTCATTAGAGGAAAATGGGACAATGGCCAAACCATACTCCAGGACTGGTCTCACGAAAGTTCGATATGCACGAAGGGCTTGCCACCAACCCAAACCGTATCGATGGATACCCATTTGTTGAAGTGTTGCCATGGCACCTGTAGCCTTGCTTGAGCGGTCTTGTAATAACTGGTGCTTATGAATACCCTCCGTGTGGAATGGAATACCAAGATAAGTGAAGGTGGTAACATTTTCAATAGGCTCGTTGTAGAGCTGAAGGTTGAGATGGGGTGGTGCATTGATGGTCTTGCATTTTCCTGGATGCCAACGATATCCTGCTTCTAGTGAATGTCTCTCCGCTGCCGCCAAAAGTGTCACCATATCCTCTGCTGAACCAAGAATGGCTACATCATCTGCGTACAATAATGCATTCAGCAATAAGTGGGATGTATCCGGTCTTCGTGGTGGGCGTCCTCTTCGGAATAGTTGGTCATAGACAAGATCAGGACAATTTGCTTCGGTAAGTGAATCTTGAGGAGTGTATTGTATGATGAGTGGTCGGCTAATGTGCGTATCGTCTAGGCGTAGATGTTGCGGAAAGGTGTTGATGAAGATAGCATATAGCAACGGGCTGATGATAGAACCTTGAAGGACTCCTCTTTTTGGTCGAATAAAGCGAGATTGAAAATTGTTGAGAATCACCGCGATGTGGACATCTTCGAACATGTGTTGACATAGGAGGTAAAGACGATGGGGGAGATGTTGGTGGAGGTATTGCCAGATGATGGATCGATCCACAGAGTCGTAAGCGGATTTGATGTCCAAAAACGCCACTATAGGCCATTCCTCGTAAATTTGGTGGTAACGATGCATAAGTGTGTGTAATACAAATGCTTGGTCTAATGCACCACGACTGGTACGAAAACCTCCTTGGGCAATGTCAAGTGCTGGGATAGAGCTTAATAATTGCGGCAACATGGTTCGTTCGAGGATCTTGCGGAATAGTGACGTTAGACTGATCGGCCTGTAGTTGCTTGGAAGTGTGGGATCGCCTTTCTTGAAGATGGGGACAACTTGCGCTATCCGCCAATCTTTAGGTGTCCATGACCACAGCCAACACAGCGTGAAGAAGGAGGCAAGCAGGGTCTTCCACTCTCAGCTTCTTCCCTTTTTCTCCCATTCCCAACTGTTGCCCCATTCAAGTACAACCACCACCGGTGAACGATTGTGCTGCTTCAACTCATCACGTCAATCCTACACTTGCATTGATCCGAAAGCCTTTGACTGAATGGCGTGTCTATGGCGCGTCTACACAGCCTTCTTTTCACTCTGCTTCAACACGTACCTTCCTTGACACCTCGCCTTCTCTTGTACACTCTTCTGCCACAACCAATCGTAACAGCATTCATTCCAGCAGTTGGCATTAGCAAAGTCTTACTCCATTGTTTCGAACAGCGTTCACAGCCTTGTCACTCTACTAAATCACACGCTCTTGCACACTCCTATGCCGCGGCCAAACCCAGCAGTTGTTGCTATTATCAAGGTCATTACTCCATTGTCACAAGTTATTTACAGCAACTTACTTTGGTACATACGGATCCCTATGGATGATACTATATCAGCCATCAACTACTACTGCGCAGTACAAGCATTCTTCACCTGGTTGGGCTGCGATGGAAAGAGATACACGAACAGCCGAATGGAAAAGGAAATGACCACAAGGCTCTTGCGACCAAGATATTGGATGTGCAATGGTTATGGATGGGCGGATACCGTCAAGTACAGTGATGAGTTATCCTGGAATACGATTTGGTACTTGGAATGCTGTCAGCAGGAGCTATGGATCACATCAAGTGGATACGGCTGAGGATGATGATGGATAATATGGGATTGCGAGTGGACGTTTATCTTTGACGAAGGATGGTTGATCACTGCGGATGCAAACGGAATACTCAAGTCAATGCTTGCAGTTGCTATTTTACAATCATGGATCAAGAATGCTTATGACGGTAGCAACTAAGAATAGAATGACACAGTTATCCCTCATGACTCTATGTAGACCACCCATATATTATTCAATTTGCAATGCTATTCCTTTACTTACTACTTGATAAACATCCTATCTACCATATGCTATTCTTCGACATATTTCATTGAATGAATACCCCACGTTTCATTGTGAAGTTTAGAGATACAGGTACCTTTATGTTTTGCATATGCTGTAAGCGTGATGCCATAATGCGAAGTGGTCTTTGTTCATTGGCAAGTAGGTAGAACCTAAGAGAGCCAAAGATGCAGAGGGACGTGTTTATGTAGCACATCTTTTGGGCTGAATAGAAAGGACGTGTGCATGATAGTTAATAGACGATTCAATAACGGTCATACATTGACAGCTAACAGGCACCTTTTCCCATTCCTAGCTTTTGCCCAATCCACTCGATAGAAATGATGCGCCTGCTCCAGTCGAGCATTTCTGTGATTTGATTATCGTGATCCGAGCCAATTTGGCTGAGTTACGCTTAAATAAAGAGACATCAGTTGAGGTAGATAGTGCATACTGCATGTATGGGCTGATATGCTCTTTGTTTGAGCGTAACTCGGTCAAATCAGCTCGGATCAAGAAAGTTCAATGATGGAGATGAATGTCTGGAGCAGGCGCATCATTTCATTAAGTGGATTGGGCAAAAACTGGGAATAGGGAAAGGTGCATGTTAGCTGCCAATTGTGAGCTGTTACTGAATCGTGCATAAAGTATCATACATTGGCCCTTCCTGTTCACACCAAACAGACGTGCTACAAAAACACGCCCCTCTGCGTCTTTAGCTATATCAGGGTCTAGCTACTTTACAATCAACAAATACCATCTTTCATATAGCATCACGCTTACAGCTTATGCAAAACATAAAGGTGCCTGTATGATTTATTGAATGCAGGTAGGATACTCAGGTACGAATGTATCTATGGAAGTGTACAAGCAGTGGAAATGATCATCACCAACGATTGATGGCTGCTTCATCAACACCGAATCCAGATGACTAGCGTTCGTTGCATACTTTTGTGCCAAGGTTGGTTTATAATGAGAATTCTTGCATCGTTCTTATTACAATCGAGAACGCAATATCCACCAAGTAAAGGATTTTGTTGTCCAATCCTGATATACCCACGCTATTATTGTATATGATCAGCTTCGTTCTATCTTTTCTTTTCTGCAATTGCAACTTACTCAAATCCTTCTTTTAATTGGTCTCATTATTCTCTTTTGCTTGCGTTTTCTGCCACTAGTTTTCTTGCGATGGCTTGAAGCGAAAGGGATCGACATAGTGCTTTAAAGGGCGGCAATAGAACTGGGCTCGGTGGGATCATCAAGGACAAAGCATGGCTGAAAGAGGGAAGCCGTTATGTCACCCCCATGTAGGTTATAGTGTGCCACCTTATCCAACTTTGCACATGTATCTCTGGAGGCAACTAAAACGAAAAAGGATATGAGTATAAACTTCATCCATCAGGATGATTAGAACTTACCTTAAACAAAGGAGGAACCGAATATCGCAATGATAACAATGAGACTGTGAGCAGAAGGATAACAATGAACACTATTAAACACCACGGATATTAGCGCATGCTCCCAAAAAGTGTTATGCACCATGCCATACTCACATCAACTTGGGCTTTAAAGGTGTCAACAATCAAAAGATGATATGGTGGAAAGAAAGAGACGTGTGGGAGTGAAACGACGGACGACAACATTCATCTTCATATTTGCACGGTGGGCGTGAATATTTCTGTGATCACGAAGAATAGCAGGAAATGGTGATGAGCTGATCGATTGTTGGGCGACTTGACAAAGAGTCCTGTGTGATTGATTGTCGACGAATAGATCAGGATCTGAGATAAGCAAGGTGGCAATATCTGTCATAATGCATCTGCTATCACAAACCACTTTCAGTGGTAGAAGGATGTGTGCGCGAGTTTGTCGCTTCAGCAAAGTTGAAAGTCGTTGGCATCTTAATCGATATTATGGCTTGGGGAACACGCACTGTATACGGAAATCCGATTGTTGCCATGGGATACCACACTGCAGCGTTGCATGATTCACGAACACATGTATTAGATGGATACGGTGGTAAAGATGGCTTTGATGATGCACATATTCTCGAACTTAATGCTGCCACTGATAACAAGCTTTAACATATAAACATGACTTTTGTCTCTTTAATGCGTGTTGTGGTGGATATGAAATGGGTAATCTGATAATGACTGGATCGACTCAAACAGTCTTTTGCTTCTTATTGTTGGTGGTAACGGGTGCATCAGGTCGACGTTGTAAGGCATCCGCACCAGTATCCTCGTCGTCACCTTGCTCTTCATCGTGCTCTTCCTCATCCTGCGCTAGATCGGTGGCAGGCTCGTTGTCGGCGGCCATGCGTTCTGTCAAATATTGATTCAAGTTGTCTTGCATGCTCTTGATCGCATCCGTCAGCTGCTGGAGTTGTGTCTTGTCGCCATTGGAGTCTGTTGACACTGGGACGTTCCACGATTTGTTTTCGGAGGGAGAGGTGTACGATGTAGTAATAGCCAAAGTCATAATGTTATCAAGCTGAGATAAACAAGTGCAAGAGCACCTTCACCCGACCCTGTGGGCTATGTGAATGAAATCAGCGCTCATCCAGCATAAACGTCAATGTGAGAATACCCAAAGTTGTCATTATCAACCGTTTCTTAGGAAAATGTCCTTTAAGGTACGCTGTACACCATGGATACGTAGTAGCCTAGAAAGATAGAAGGGTTAAAACAGGAGAATGCTGAACATACATGAATACCAAGCAATTGTACTTTGGACTCAAGCAGAATAAAACCTCGATATTCAATCACATGCAAACATAGCAACAACAGCGATTCACGTGTCATCCTGTTATCAATAGCAATGAGCTTGCAGCAATTGATCATACACGTAATAAATGATGACCCTGCAGAAAGCAACAGTAGTAATATCTCTATACCTACTTGTTCGAGGAGAAGGGAAAAACAACAGGCACGTGTTTGCGACAAAAAGTCATCATCACGTCACTGTAGACCAGATGTATGGCACTGAAGCACGTCATGCAACCGATCTTTTTTGTTGGTCTCAGGGGCGGGGGAAGAGGGGCAAGGACTCATCTTCCATACAATGGAGAGCACATGTTTAGAAGCGCGTGCAGTCAACCTCCAATGTGATGTAGACCCCTTCATGTTCTATCCCCTGATTGCTTACCTCCTCTTTTTCTTCCTCCTCAACCTTACATCATCCACCCATCGGCGCATTGACCACATGCAAAGGCGTGGATAAGGGAAAACACGCCTAAGGGGATCGGTAACTAAACCAAGAGAGAGAAGCAATGCACGCGATGATTGATCTTTTCAGGTTAGAACGTGGTACCATTTACACAACAACCACCACAGCTGTTGCATAAAGGTCATCGGAACAAGACAGCATGAGATATCCCTATACGTAGCATCATTCATACATCCCCTTCCCTCATCCTTGCTCGCGTAAAAATGATGATGATGATGGTGAAAGGTATGGCAATGTCATGTATTATTTTGATGATCGATGGATTGAGCCAACAAGTCGTGCTTGTGCACGGACTCGTGCCTAGTATTGCTAAAGTTTAACATGATCGAACACACAGGCCAGCAAGCATTATGCTTAATGCCTCCGTGTTTGGGCATCACCCTGACAGGCATCAGGTGTGCCAAATCGACATGGATTATATCTATATAGTCGAGAGTACCAGAATCATGATGGATCAACCGCACTGCTGCATGCATTAATCTATCAGCTGCATATGCACATACATATCCCTGCTTTGTTTTTTCTCAATAGCATCGGACGTTTATGAACCATCTGTGAAAGATGCAACTTTGTTACCCAGAAGTATACCCAACTACAGGTCTATTAGCCATTTTTTATTTGTTATATGTATATATAATTGTCCTTTTTTGGGTTCATAACTATAAATGCCAACCTTGCCAGACCTCCTAACGCTGTGTGTATGTGTGTGTGAGGGTGTGTGTAAATAACGAGTAATCGGTGATGAGCACGAATTCAAAAGGGAGAAAAGTTTTTACAATGCAAAAGTAAAAGAAAGCTTAAAGAGAAAGAGAAAAATATTGCATGAAGTGCATAAAGCAATAGGAGAATCAAGTATGGAATGCGTGATATGGGCAATAATAAGGTTTTGAATGTGTGTTGTGTGGGTGTTTGATGAATAATGCACGTATGATTAGAAAGGCGTGTGAGAAAGTGTATGGAAAAGATGGAAGATGGAAGAGAACAACAAGATAAAGGCACAATGATAGCATTGTGTTATGGGTAATAACGTCGTCGCAGTTGTCTTAATAGTACTGCACCTCGGCCTGATGGTGCTGTGGAGCTGGTGGTGGTGGTGGCGGGGGTTGATGATGTGTGGGCATCATTGAATGATGGTAATGGTTCTTTGTAGCAGTAGAAGCCATCATGGGAAAAGCACTTGTCATGTTGGCTTCATTTGGTGGAGGACCACCTGCTGGGGAAGTGATAGGCTGCAGCTGATGATGTTGCTCCATATTGTACTTGTTGGCACCTGTTGGTAGTGGTGTAGGATAATACCCACTGTGCGTCGTCGACATGGAAAGAGGCGATCGATATTGCTCAGCAACAGGCTTAGTAGGATTGGTATTCATTGACCTTGTTGCTGCTGCAGCCGGATGCTGATATTGCTGTTGTTGCCACATAATTGGTGATCCTTCCATGGATGATTTTCTAGGTCGACCATAAAATGGAGATGGTGGTGGTGATTCAGTGACAATATCATGTCGAGCCATACCCGTGGATATGGGTGGTCTGGATTCCATGAATGGTGGTGGTGACATGGTTGCATGAAACGGTACCATAGGAGCGTTGCTATATTTCATCATGCCACCAGGTGGCGATGTTGACATGTCATGCACAGTTCGAGGAGTATTGGTAGCAGCTGTAGTTGCAGTGACAGCTGCTGCATGATTCATAGAACCATCATGCTGTTGCTGTTCATGATGCGGGTGCACAGGTGGTGATTGATGATGCTGTGCATAACCAGGATGGCCAAAAGGTTCCATGTACATGTGATGTTGTGCCGTGGTTGCAGGGCTATCCAAACTCCCAGTGCGTGATGTTTTTGGTCTCGAGACTGGAAACGCTTCTGAGGCACGCCGTCGTTCTATAGTCCAAAATTATCATAATAAGTATGACATGTTCCCCTTAATTTTCATTGTTTTCATCAACATACGGGACGATGGAATAAGGGAGTAAGGAGCTGGAGATGGCAACGCGCCTGCAAATTTCTTGGTTGTTTGGTGATATGGGTGATCCAGCACTTCAACATGTTCTGCCATAGGTGGCACACGGAAGCTTTGTCGCATTAACAATTCAGGTGAGATCTCGAGTGATGCAAGTTCAGGGATTGACGATGGTGTTGATAAGCGGTGGTTCAATACATCTTCCTTGGTATAATAGCTGATCAAATGCTGAGCAGATCCATTTACCACCACGCTCATTGTCTTTTTGATAAGACCTCCCTTTTTAAAGTTATAGGAAGTAGTCAATGAGCCCACTAATGCGCGTTCACGGTTTCGATCTACGCCATCAAGCTCTTCAGTGGGATCCGCATCATTGAGTAGCTGTGGTGGTGGATATGGCTGATGATGTTGTTGGCGATAACCACCATTGAAGCTATTATAGTTCATAGGTCGTCGGCGATCTTGCACGGAATCGCGCCCATCCAATTCACGATAAATCAAAAAGTTGCCAAGAATGCGGGATGGACTCCATACATAACCATCGGTCCAACGTTTAATACCTAAAAGTATAGCATTGTCAAAATTACATTTTGCAATGATAAAATGCACGCATAAAGGCACACATACCTGATTCACGTTCGTCAAAAACATATACAGTACCTGATTTTACAGCACCTCGTTCTCGTTCTTGGAGTCGGCGATTGATCTTTGGTAGGATACCTCTGCGACATGCTTCAAAGATCAGCAGGGTATCAGTTGTAGTTTCGATAAATCCGTGGAAGGTTTCAGTTGCAGGCATTCGTGTAAGATTATTGTTGATGCTGTACTATAAGTATGAGTGTGTGTACAAGTGATCGACTGTTTATGTATGCTGTGGGCAAGAAACGCAAAGCAAAAAAGAAAAAAGTGAGTGGCGTGTCAAGAAAGAAAGAAACGAGAAAAGTCGAGCTTAAAAAAAGAAGAGTGGGAATAGGAGAGTTGGGAGAAAGTGTGGAAGGGGTGATATATGATGGCTAACAAGAGTTGCTTGGGGGATGGGGGACGAGGGGAAGCCAGAGATAAAAAGAAGGCGAGGGTGATGTGTGTATAGGATAGGCCTAAAGCGGCATGGACGACGATGCAATTCATCCACCCTTGACTTCACCATCGTCCCAAATGATCGTTTCGCTCGAATATTCGCCTTGCATGTCGCGTGAGATGCTTTGTATAGTATCATTTTGACCCTGAATGGAGGTTCCCTTTTTTTGCCATGGGCCGGCATAGTGGTTGGACCTACTTTTGGGCAACCTTTCAGAACGTATTGACCTCGAAATAGCAATTACCATCATGCTACAATGCTACGCACTGCAACAAAAGTGAGAAGGGCAAGGAGACAAGGGGTATTGAACGATTGGATGTGTGCCATTTGCACAGCCAATTTGCGATTTGGCGCTGACAGGAGATGTAAAAGCGTGGAAATGATGTTAGTGGTATCAGGGTAGCAGTATCCACGGACAAGCGAATCGGGAGAGCAATAGCAAGTAAGGAATGGGGGGTCAAAAACCGTTAGAGAGCAAAAAAAGAGGGGAAAGAGACAAAGTTTGCATGCTTTTGCTTGCAAGATCGCCCATTTGAACATCGCCCCTGACCCATCATCTACCCAACACTCTCGCCACGAGCCGTCTGATATCCGTATACGGCAATGAGAGAAAAAACATTGCTTCTACACTGCTTAAAGAAAATGAAAAAGGCTGGCATCAACCACAATGGTGTTGCTATCCCCACATTGTTACTATAATTGTTCTCCAATGCTGTTGTTGGCGTATATGCATCGCATAACATGGCATAAATTGATGATGATATGTGCAATGAAGATAGTTGCATACAATAGCCAATGATGCTGTCTGTTCTCTGGGAAGGCTGTTCCATAAGGGGGAACCTGTATCTTGATTCTGCATGCTATTTCCTTACATTTTCATTTTCCTACCACAACGTGCGTGCAATGAGCTCCCGTTCCCCTACATGTCTTACCGCTCATTCATACGCCGTAACAATAATGACACTATATCTGTGTTGCATATGTATAAATGCGTTCACCCACTTGCTATTATCCGTGGCTTGGTCACATTGGCCTTCTTGTTATCTCCTTGATGCTGCGCGTTGATGCGGATGATAGATGACCTATGTACCATGGGCGATAACAAGCACGCATCAGCGATCTTGATTGCGACATTTGAGATATGCAATATGCATATTTGTTGCACCGTGTACAATGTACGATTATTATAACCTTTCCCGTAGACCCTTCATTTCTAAGTTGCTGGTACATTTGTACACAGAGAATGTGCGCACGTCCACTTGTCTCTATTTTTGACACAGGTAGAGTTTTTTTTTTTTATGTGTATGTTGGTTATTTTAATGGCAATAAAGGTACCAGAATAGTGTATATCAAGAACAAAGGCAAGGGTTCCAGATCAAAGCAAGGGAAAGGAGACGGTGATATGCGTGAGAGTTTCACTGGTATTGTGTGTACCATTGATGGCTGTAAAAGGGAACAGGGGATCTGCAGAGAGCATCATTGACAAAGAACAACAAATATTTCCCGATATTGTATTCATTACGGAGGTGTGAGCGTAGCAGCAAAAATAGCTGTGGAAATTGACAATTTTTTTCTTGTCGTGGCGACAAAAGGGAGTGAGAATGGAATCATTGTTGAATGAATGGACCAGCGTGTGCACATACGTGGTATGACTTTTTACAAAGAAATCATGCACCACGCGTGTGTGATATTCAGACGTACATTGGATCGCTCCTTGTCATCAACCCGTGCCCCCTGATGATAATGGTGGTGCGGATGTGCTCTCCTGTTATTCACTTTACCCCTGGCCGTTTATCTCCGCGCCATGACAGCTACGTAGCAGATGCAGCAGCTGCTGCATGATTCACAACACCATCCATCCTCGGTAAAATACACGGCCCTCGCATACCCAACTCATCCCAAATTTGCTGCCATAATCGCAAATCACCATGCAATGTCGTCTTTCCCCTTCCCCTTTCCTCAACGTGGTGTGCAGTAAAACATCATCATCATCATCCCTCGCATCTGGTAACTAGCTTTTCGATTCTTTATCAATCCTTACTTTACATCATTCGTAACGATAAAAGGTATTTCGGGTATGGTATGTATTCATATTGATAGAGTTATTGTGCGGAATGGTATGCAGCATGGATGTGTGTCATCCTACCCATAGTGTCACTTGATGATGGTACACAAGATGATGCGCTTACTTGCTCGGAATGCACACATGGTTCAGGAGTAAAACGGTATAACGCTTGGTCGTTTTCTATTCTGAGAAGGTAAACAAACTCAAAGTCATACGTAGTTTGGGGGGGGGGAGGAAAGCAGTGAAGGAGACGATAATTGGGAGATGGAAGTGAGAAATTGCGAACAAGAGTGATGAGAAAAGGAGAAGCGCACATACACATACAACATCACGGCTATGAAAACAAAAAGGCACCAGGTCACACATTTGATGCAAGATCGTCGTCGTAATGACGAAAAGATTACGGCAGCTTGACCGCGCTCGTACAGGCGCCGATAATCCCTTACTTTGTAATATAGGTGTATATAGCATAAAGGGATGATAACGATGGCCTTCATGTTGTCGTGTGTAAATGCCTCGCACAGTATAAACCCCTTGACCCTGGGATTTAATGCATACTCAATGTCTGTGTATCTCGCATTTTACTTGATCTCTTTTGCTGTGTGGTGCTTTATGTAACAATTCGAATACAACCCATCGTTGCTGATGAGAATCAAAATGAACATGCCTTTGCACACACATGGGTCCTACATGAACCAAACAATAATGTGCGCTCGACATGGACATTATTTAAACAAATCCAGTCAAAAGTATATTGATTAGATTACATTAGCGTTTGCAAAGTTTATTGAAGGAAAACCCGGTGCTATACCTTAACAACAAGTTTAACTATAATTTCCATTGAGGAAACCTAGAGCCTGTCAATGTTAAGCCCACGCTTAAAGCAAAGGCGTGAAGAAACCTTGTCCTGCAATTAATATCCATCACATGATCGACACAAACAATTGGCAAACTAGAGTTAGGTATTTACATGCACGATCGTAAACTCATACTTGATTACTTCTGACATGACAAAAAAAAGGGGGGTTGAGGTGGAAACGGTACCCATGCGCATAAAGAAATGGCGCCTGGAGATAGTGGATGATTGGTTCTAAGATTGAATTGTAATCAACGCCAAATGCACAACACACATGAGACCAATAAAGCAAGCAAGATGAAAGAAACGGAATAAATGTACACTATTATGGTAAAGTCATGGAAACTGTACAATATCAAAATGATGGTCGAAAAAGAAAGAGAAAGGCAGAATGTAATGTGAAATGTTGCTAAGTTGTATATCGCGGGATGTGGTTGTATTATGTATAGATATGAATATTGAGTGAGGAAAGTTGTCGGATGGAAGGTTCATTAGCCGAAGAATTGGAATGGACCCTTGATTTGCTCGTCGTGAAGTCGTTTATGACCTGCATTGGGCGGTTGTAATGGTATCGTCGCAGGATACGAGGATGACGAAGTTAATGGATGATGATGGTGATGATAATTCGGTTGGGCAAACGGTGTCACAGTGGGTGGTGATTGTTGTTGTTGATGTTGTGGTGGTGGTTGTTGCTGGTGATGTTGCATGGGTGATGGGGTGTTATGGTTAGTCCATCTTGCACTTCCACTTGCTGTTACTGGGAATGGCGAGGCTGAATAATAATCCATAGGTGTTGTCATGTGTGCAAATTGACTCTCATCCATAACAGGACCAAATCCGCTCACCACTGAAGCAACCGAAGGTGCTACTGGTGGAGGTGTGGTTTGTAGCATGTCTTGAAGCGTGCCAGGTGGACCAGTACCAAAGAAATCAGTAAACATCATTCCTCCTAATGGTGCTGCAGCTGGTTCCTTGATCATGTTGCTAAACATTTCACTCGTCGAAGGTGCTGCTATTGATGCTGTGTTTGTCGTAGTTGTGGTGGTTACTGACCCTGTGGTTGCCGGGGTAACTGATGTAGTCGTTGTAGTCATCATATCTTGATGTGTTGGTGTTGATGTCTGGTTGTCTAAAGATGATGCTTTTGTTGCTGCTTCGTGTTCCTCACTAAGATCGAGATCTTCAACTTGTTGCTCAGTCAATAACCGTTCGATCTTGTTCACAAAGGCTACGACGTATTTGTGCTGTCTCACTGGTGATGATGTAAGGATGCGTACGATGCGTTCTAATTGCTGCCTGAACCATTGTCTGCTTTCTTCACTGCTTTCATCGTTGCCAATGCGACTGAGGAAGAGCCGGTAGATCATAGCAGGGACCATGATAGTCTCAAGCGAGAAATGGCACCAACGCTGATTCAATCGACCAAAGCATTCAAGTAACTCAACCATCACATCAGCTGCTTGTAAACATCGTTTCTGTGCTAGCAAATCGATAGCTGAAGAGGCACTTGTTGGAATATCAGCACCACCCACGGCGGATGAGGAAGAGGATGATGAAGAAGAAGATCGTGAAGCAAAGAGGCTATAAAGCTGAGATATCTGGAAATGAAATTCCCAATTCAACTTGAGACAGGCTTGTTCACGAAAAGAAGTGCTGCTCCAATCACGACGATGAAGATCTTGACCTGGAACATACTTGAACTCTGTTGGCAGCTGATCATACCAATCTTGCAATTCCCTATCGAGGCTTGATATAGATGCAAGCAATGGACTATCTTGAGCCGTGGTGTGAATGATGTTGCGATAGATACGAGTGATCCGGAAACGTTGATTGATGAACATGACACGCCATCGTCTTTCGCCTTGTTCATGATCCATAGCATCTGGGAATGACACTGTCACAACATCCTCGGGTGGCAATGAAAAGGGCCGATCGGAATGAATGCTGCATAATGTCTCCAAAAAGTAAATAGCCCAAAAGAAACGTCGGTTTCTCTCTCGAATCAGTGGATCGGTCTCTGATGTTGGTTCAGGTTCACGGTACATTTTCATATCAAGACACATGCGAATAGCCAGGCCAAGGTACATATATGCTTCCGATTCACAACCACGACGACCAATAGCATAGACATACATGATCAAGAGACTATGCATTGTATCCACATCCGTCACTGCAAACCGCTCTTTGAGTAATTCTTTGGCCTTGGCAAAGTAAGGTTCACCGACTTTGTTAGGATCTTGACCCGGGAATAGATTGTGATGTACAGCAGCATGTCGAGCTGTCCAACACATGACTGCATTCAAAAGTAATGGATCAAGTGAACCCCGCTTGTATCGCTCAACGACTGAGTTTGCTGGATCAACACATGGCAGCATCAACATGCATTCGTCGTAAATCTCAATCAATATCGAAAACATCTCATCCGACATCAAATCATAGAGATCGCCTTGGTTGTCAAGACCCGATGCTGTTTGCTGTTGCTGTTTGCCATCATTGGATTGTGCTTCCCAAGTGCTGTACAATGGAAAGGTCTTGAGTCTCGTCTTCCATAAATTCTTTTTTCGTACAAGCGTAGTCGTTGATGCATCCAATGGCACTGCATTGCTCGATGACGAAGATGTGGGTGAAGATACCTCGGGTGAATCATGACTGCATGCACTATGAATACTGGTTTTGCTGTCAATTGGTGTAGATGATGATGCTGGCGGTCGTTGTTCCTGTTGCTGCTGCTGTTGTTGTTGCTGCTGGAGTTGTGGAGAGATACAACCAAGGAGCATATCATACAGTGCATGAATCGAAATGACATTGGTATCAATACGTAGACCATTGGGCGTGAGAGAAAGTGTCCATTGTGGATGTGACGACGAAGATAAGGCTGATGATGATAATGATGATGATGACGACGAGGATGGTAGTGCACATGAAGATGAATTGGTAGCAGTAGCGGATGATGTAAAGAGACGATGAGGAGTATCATTCGATCGAGTCATTCGGAATTCATCGGCTACGTAGCGAGTGTTGGTTGATACATCTTTCATATCAGTCTCTATCGATTGCACACGACGTTGAAGCATATCGACGGTCTCATTGAGCTTGACGAGGTTGAATAGATCGACTTGTGTTGCTGAGCCATTGTAAGAGCATGTTGCTATTTGTTTTCATGTCAGCTGATCCAAATGAAGGATAAAGAAGATTTGACAGCTTACCTTTAGCTTGCTGACAGCGAGAACATGCAGGATGAGCAAAATCGCATTTGACTATGATAAACCATTAGAAGAAATAAGATAAATGATATAATAATGCATACCTTTCTTTGATCTGCAGCAAGGAGAGAGAATGGTGGGGTTGATTACTAAGATGGACTATAAGATGTGCTTGATCAGCTTACCTGCATCGTTCACAGGCCATTGTCATTCGGATTTTCTTTGATGCAGCGGCTCCAGATGGGCGTTGTTCTTGTGACATGTTGTATTAAGGAGGGAGACTGTGCTGGATGAACAGACACAGCACACGGCAACACACCTACGCAACACGTTCGGGAAAAGAGAAAGCAAAGGGAGAGAGAGAAGCTCAAAGAGACGTGAGAACCCCTCTCCCACTCACTCGATCTATGGACTCCGATCCGAGACAGTAACACAAACTGGTGTACTGGATCTACCCATTGGCCGCGGGAAGACGTGGGTTGCTTGGCATCCACACTGCAATCATCCATCTTGTATCCATACAATTCAAATATGGATTATATAAATACACATTAGACATTGGTATTGATCTCTGGGTTGACAAGAAAGAAAGCAATGGCATTGGATAAAGGAAAGGGATCATGTTATGGGGTGTACTCGTAGGTTTCAAGGAAACGGGACTGGATATTTCTTTTCTCCACGGTAGCATGATCCTGTCTGCTGTGTGACCCAAGTCCACTTTTTCGGTTATGGGATATGCCTTTAATAAACGGCTTCATTATTATGCATATCCAATAAGATATGTCTTATCCATATCTACTCTGCTCTCAATTTCGTAGAGATCAACGCTTGTTTGATTTTAATCTTCGTGCGGCGGCGTCGTCTTTGAGTTACACCTATTTGGCTCCGCAATGCAAGGCAAAAGAACGAAAAAAAGAAAAAAGAATCAAGCAAGGGATAATCTCCATAAAAGGAAAGGAACGTGTAACACAAGCAAAGCAAGAGCTGTAAAGCAAAGCGTTGTTTTACTCAAGTACCCCACACTGGGAAGGCACACCGCCTTTTGGGTGGCTCGGTCTCAGTTGCTCATTTCATATCCGCTTTGCCGTTCATTGCAGCTCAGTTATGATATCAGCCCACGGATCAATGGTGCCTGCTGTTCGTACCTTATGCTCTTGCTTGTTTTGTTACACAAGTAAACAACGGAATCAGTATTTCCCAAAAACATGTAGCTTATAATTGGATTATGATGCAAGAGCCAATTTGCAGCCCAATCAAAATAGTGGCTGTCCCAGTGCATTCCCATCACCAATGATAGCATCAATTAGTAATCTCATTATCATCTCACTTGTTAGTTGGCCTGCTTAATTGGCCGTGGAAAAGCGGGATGATAATAGATCGATTGTGGATAAATCCATGTGGGCCATGATCGGTTTGACATGGTACCATGTTCATGTCAAATGATCTGGTTTGAGCAACATCATGTCCCAATTATTCGTGGGATTGGCTACTACAAGTACATCATGCAACATCAATACCTTGCTTGGTTGCACATCGATCATGCGTAGCTGTGGGAAGCGGAGGAGGACCACTTTTAAAATTCACGAGCTTCCAGAATGACCGTCAACGTGCTGGTAGCCATGAATTGTGTTGCTCCATGTCCTGTGCTTGATATCGTAGTACTAGCGTAACCAAGGCAATCGACCCATACTGCTGTACTCAAGCTGCTGGGTGATCTTGGTACCATTTACATGTAACCTTTCGTGAGTATAAAATATATTACTGCTTTCACTTATAAAATGTTTATTTGTTTGAATAATGGTATTTTGTCGAGTATACGGGTATCTGAGCTGCATAAGGGTGGTGTATTTCAATGCCGACTCATTTAGGCTGTGGTTGCCCTGATCAACATTTCCAAGGTATCCAAGACCTTCCCACACAAAAACTCGTACGCTGTTTCTTCACCATCGATACGACGCACATCGATCATGCGTAATCCATGCGATGCTGCTGCTGCAACACAAATTTCTACCATGAATGTCACTTTCTGTCGGCTTTCATTGTCACCGTAAATGGCACCAGAATGAGGTGCAGCAGGTCGAGTGCACTCAAATTTGAGATTGTGGGTTGTGGCATTGATACCAAGTACGCCAAGGACTTGTGTCAAGTAGGATTCCAATTGGGTCTCAGTCATCTTGCGGAAAATCAGCAATGACTCGTATTGCACACGCGTGCACGGTTCATTATTGTCATTACTGGAATGGTGAATAAAAGAAAACACGCCCTTTCTACCTGCTGGAAATGGAAACTCCGAGTCAGTGAGTGATCAGTGCACACATACACAGTATCCCTATGTGTATCATACAACTTGTCTCACTTGCCTTTTTTACTTCTCCTCCGGATGAATCTTCGCAGGCTGCCAAAAAGACGCATATTGTGATGATGATCTTCTTTCTCAGTAGTAGCGTTTTGCTGCTTTTGAGAATAATACGTCAATACGGGTGTTGATGCTGCTGCTGCCTGTTGTCGTGTTGGTGAAGGTGTAGGTGAAGGAGATGGTGGTGTAGGTGGAGCAGTAATGGTAACTCGGGAAGCTTTGGGAGCATCGGTAGTTTGGGTAGTGGATACTGCAGCTTGTGCAGCCATCGAATCTTCATCGGGTTCAGTTGGCACAGGTGAATTGATACCATGGTTACCATTCGTAGGTGTAGTGACAGTAGCAGAAGATGTGGTCGCCTGACGATTATCTGCAATCGTTTTTGTAGCCTCTTCTTCTAGTATATGCATGGGCTTTTCCAAAAAAGCACGATGACCTGCCAACCAAGGATGCGCTATCACCACATCAATGCTGCATCGGAATGCAGGATCCGGCTCCAACATTTGGCGCAAAAGATCGCGTGCATCTTCACTGACACGAGGTGGGAATGTCAAAGCTGCTTCGAGCATGTCTTGATATAATAGATTCACGTTGCCTTCATTTTTGAGTGCTGTAAATCCACGATCTTCAAATGGCAAGTAGCCGCATAACATTGTATATAGCACCACGCCACATGACCAAATATCAACAGCCGGGCCTACATATTCGGTACGCAACAACAGCTCTGGTGCTGCATAACATGGCGACCCACAACATGTCGATAACAAATCTCCCTCACAACGATTGGCAAATCCAAATCCCGTGACAAGTAAGTGTTGATCATCCACGAGTATAAGATTTTCCTATGTAACAATGGGGAACTTGATATCAGCTAAAGTGTAAAGGACGATCATCGCTTTCCCCTTGTTTTACCAGCTTAAGATCTCGATGCACAACTTGCTTACGATGCATGTAATGAACGCTGCTGATCAATTGGGCAAAAAACACTTGGGCCTTGGATTCTTCAACATAGTCATTCTTCACGACATATTCGAAAAGCTCGCCTTCGGGTGCATACTCCATCACCAAACCAACATGGGTTTGGGTTTCAATGACATCAAAGAGTTTGACAATCGATGGATGGATCAAGCGCTACGTGAAAGTGTATTTAATAATGCAGACCCGCCATAATACTCGTATGTACACAAACACGCACACCCCTCCTCTGTCTCTCCCTCCCTCCGATGTGGACAAGTGCATTACCTTGAGAATAGAGATTTCCAAGTCCACCTTGTCTCGTAGATTGAATTCTTCAACTCGGGCTTTATTAATGAGCTTCACAGCGACCTAATGCTTGCACGTGAATTTTCATCCTGTACAACAAGGAAAAGCAGCAGAGTTCATACCTCTTTACCAGTGTGAACATGCACGGCACGCTTGGTTTTGCTATATTCATCGCTCAAGGAAAGTGTATCCAATAGTAGATAGGGTCCCAGCTGCTTCTTTTTCTTGTCCTGTGATCCGACAATGGCTGATCCATTACATTCACTGCATTGGCTGCTTGTAGTGGTATCAGTTGTCGGTGTAATGGGAGTCGTGGCAGTAGGCGACATGATAAAAAGAGACGCGTGCAGGAAGAAAAAGAAAAATAAATCGGAAAAGGAGTGAAAAAAGGGAGCAACAAACGGTGGCTAAACAAATAAATCGAGTTGAGATTACACACAGCTTAATATTTGACGGGATCATGATCCGAGCTTGCTTTAGTCTATATCGCACTCACATCCGCACCCTCACATAACACAAACACACGCACACACACACATTGAATTAATTGGTTGCTTATGCCGATATTGTCCCAATCACAAAATGGAAATCGGTATCGCTCCAAGTAGGAAAGCAACAACGGGCATCAATTATGAGCAACGACAATGAGTAAGTGGGACTTGAATATCGTTGTCATTTATATAGACTTACTATTGCCTATGTATGAGTAATGTTCTTACACATTTATGCAACCACATTATAATCGTAGTATCCGTCTGCACAGGAACCTGCCACCTTTGCCATCCATATTTGCAATCAGGAACCACCTCTGTGATATGGGCCTGAAACAATGTTCAGGGCAGCGACCTATTTAATTTCCAGCCCTTCCCACTTCCAGCCTCTTCCTTCCTGCCACTCTCAACTGTTGCCCCATTCAACTACAACTACCACCTGCAGACGATTGTCCTGCTTCAACCCACCATGTCAATCCTACAACTATCGCGATCCGGTTGTCTTTGACTGAATGGCAAGTCCATGGCGTGTGCACCCCACTACAGCAACACCCGCGTTCCTTGTACTCCCCTCCACCACAACCAATCGTAACAGCAGCTGCCATTAGCAAGGCCTTTACTCCATTGCCTCAAGTTAGTTGTAGCAACTTGCCTTACAGCCTTTTTCACATGAGCAGCAGATAGCCATTATATAGAAGCAGCTTTATATACGCATAGCAACTTGCTTCAATACATACAACTTCTTATGGATATGGATCTGACTACTGGATTGCTTTGTTATATGAGATGGAATGAATGGGTATATTGACCGGTTGGGGTCCCTTGGCCTTTAGAAAGTGATGCCTAGTCTGGAGGACACAATATCAGCCATCAATTACGCCCCAATACAAGCAGTCTTCAACTGGTGGAGCTGCGATGGAAAGTGACCCACGAAAAGAGAGTACGAGGACCCGATGGGAAAGCAAGCATATCAGCAGTAATCACATGGCTCTATTCACACAACGTATTGGATGTGGAATAGTTTATGGTGGATGGATTCAATCAATGCAGTGGTGAGCAGAAACTATGGATCATATCACCTGGATACGGCTGAGGAAGATGATGGATTGGATGGGGTTGTCGAAAGGGCTTTCATTATGAATGATACCGCTTATGATAACAGCAACCGAGAATACAATGACACAATGACACCCGTTGGTTCTATGTGATTCACCCACACATTCTCCATCTGGTAACGCTGTTTCCTTATCTATATCATAGCTACTTGATAAATACTCTTACCTACCATGTCTCTTTCTTCAACTTCCATCGAATAAACACTGGATTCAACGTAATACCTAGAATATCGTGCTATCAGCTCATATATGCAAGATGTGGATCACTTGGTTGGTTTCTGGAATGAAAGGGGGGAAATAGAAATCTGATGATTGGACAGCGAGATGCATCATTTACATCATTGTATCGAGATGCTTTTGTTCTCTTGTCTCCTTGAAAAGGAGCACACATAGACAACACCATGAGCCTAGGATCTCATAGCAACCAGACCTGAATAGAGGATCTTACTCCGCTTTATAATAGCCAGCTCCACGCCCAAACATGAACAACCAACATTGAAGAATATGATATCCGTGTATTGCTATTGTCATAATGGCTAGCTTCTTCATCATTGAACGCTTGTTTATAATGAGCCAATACTCCCAAAACAATCAACATCATCCCATTATTGCAGCAACATGTCAAGGACGCGTGTGTAACCACCACGTGCCGTTGCACTCAGTTCCCCACCATGCTTAAAATGCTCTTGACACCATCCATTAGCAGCAAGCAGCCCCATCACCCTTACAGCATAGGTAATTATAAGAATATCTGTTACCCAAAGCTTTCATAATGGAGCGCAGGGTCATTATTAGAACAAAGTTGATCAGCATGGCCTAACGAGCTTTCTGACCAAGTTTCACAATGGAGGTGAACAATCTCTGGGACGTGGGCCGTCTGTTCATCATCTCTCCTACATCAGGACCGCTCCCCTTTAAAATTGTCATAATGAACCATGCGGTTTTTAAATGAATGGAGTTGATCAGCATGACTCAGAGAACCTTCCTACCAAGTTTCAATTTCGAGATGGGGAATCCCAAGGTACTGCATACTAATCGACAGTTCATGAATTTGGCCGGGTGCGGGATTTCCGTCCTTCATAGTCAATTACCCATTATACCCTCGCTTTCAAGATTTTCAAATGAAGCATGAGGTCTTTATGAGAACGAAATTGATCAGCATGTCCAAGTGCACGTTGTGTGAAGGTTTCATATTTGAGAAAGGGAATCTCGAGTCATGGGGCCGTCCAACCTACATATATTTACGTGCGTTCATCGTCGGACGGTCCCATTTTATTTCTTATAATGAGGCATACGGTTTTTAATTGAATGGAGTTCATCAGCATGTCGAAGCCCACGGCCTGACCAAGTTTCGCAGTGGAGGAGGGCGACGGCGGGGGTGTGCAATATGCACCCTACTTGCGCTCCGTCCGTCCTATATTTGGGCCGTCCGATTCATTGGAACATCATAATGAAGCATGAGATTTTTAAATGAATGGAGTTGATCAGCATGACTCAGAGAATCTTCATACCAAGTTTTATGTTCGAAATGGGGAATCCCAAGAAACTACATATTAATTGACTTTTTCATAAATCCGGCGCTTTCCCAACTTCCATCCGTTATAGTTAATCCCTCATTATGCTCTCCCATTCGAAATTTTCAAATGAAGTGTGAGTTCGTTATTAAGACAAAGTTGATCAGCATGACCAAGAGCATCTTGTGTGAAAGTTTCAGGTTTGAGAGAGGCAATCACGGTCATGGATTAATTTATAGTGTGCATGAATCTGTCGGACTCAGTGCCTGACCTATTTAATTTCCACCGCTTCCGCTCTCAGCCTCTTCCCTCTTCTCCCATTCTCAACTGTTGCCCCATTCAAGTACAACTACAACCAACGAACGATTGTCCTGCTTCAACCCATCATGCCAACCCTACAACTGCCTTGATCCGATTGTCTCGGACTGAATGGTGTGTCCTTGGCGTGTGCACCCCATTACAACACCCGCGTTTCTTGACAGTTCGCCTTCTCTTGTACAATCCTCAACCACCATCAGACGCCACAGCATTCATTGTAGCAGCTGCCATTAGCAAGGCCTTTACTGTATTGACTCAAAAAGCGATCACAGCCTTGTCACTTTACTACAACAACACACATTCTCATGCATAACTCTGGCACAACCAAACGTAGCAGCTGTTGCTATTAGCAAGGTCTTTACTCCATTGTCTCAAGTACTTGCAGCAACTTAGCTTTGATGCATACGATTGCAATGGATGGGATGCGCCATATCAGATATCCAGCACATCACAATACAACCAATCTTCACCTGGTGATAGAAGATGATCAAACAAGATCGATCAACAGCCGGATGGAGAAGGAAGCATGTCAGCAGCGATTACTACAGGGGTTGTTTCTTATGAACATATTGGACTTGCAGTGGTTACATATGGATGGGTGAACGCAATTTGGTGCAACGAGGAATGTTGCTTTGATTGCTTGGGACGTTGCCAGCATGAAAAAAGGGTCATTTCGCTTGGGTACGTCTGAGGATGATGAATGGATTGACGGTGGGTTTATATCTCTGATGAAAGGTGTTTGAGAGCGATGGATGCTTATTGGAGTACTCGATTCAGTGCGCGCAGCAGCTACTTTCTAAACATGGATGAAGGATGCTTATGACGGCAGCAACCAAGATGCACTACACGGTTATCCCTGTTGGATCTATGTCATTCACCCGTATCGTAGTCAATTTGCAATGCTGCCCCCTTTATCAGATTTACTTGATAGATATCTACACTACCATGTACTATTCTTATAACTCCTTTATTAAACGAAAACTGGATTCAACCTAGCAAGATGTGGATGGCTTGGTAGGGGGATATATCATAATGACAACAATGACAATGAAAGTGAGAGGATAACAATGAATCACTGAAGATGATAGCGAATACATATCAGTACATGGATCCCTCACAAACAGTCATGATATACTCACATCAATATGGGCTACAAAGGTATCAACAATCCAGGGTGATATGATGGAAGAAGGGTGACAGTATTGTTATCTTTAAGCTAATGTAACCAATAAAGCACCAGAAAGATCACGAGAAAAAGCTATTATGGCATTCTTATTGATTACCACCCGAGCATTAAACACAACACTGCTGGTGTGGACGACAGCAGCAAAGAGGATATGTAACAACACGAGAGTATGTATTGAAGAAAAAAAAAAGAGAAAAAAAGCACTAATTTGTATCGGAAAATCAAATGGGGGAGGACGTATACAAGATATTGGATAGATACATGTTTTGTGGATTGTGATGATATATGAGATATTGTCTTTTCTTAGCTAATATGATGACATTTGGCAGTGGATGAGTGGAGCGAATGAGGATAGTGATTTAAGCAATAATGCCATGGAGGATATCAAGTGCGCGATCAGCTTGCTTGACGATAGAAGAATCATCTTCATCAGACGTTGCTGTCATGTTGTAAGAAAGGGAACCAGAGTTTGCATCATCTTCGATATCGGAGGCATCACTGGCTGAATCGACATCATCGGGTTGTCGTGATACAAATTGGCCCAAGCGAACGAGTCGAGCTACGATGATCTGGTTGGCTGTGAGAGCATCATCAAGGAGAGGTGGACGTCGAATCATTCTTCTCAAATCGAGTTCTGCTTGACGCACTCTTGCACGCATTTCACCACCTTTGTGTTTCCATGCTGTGATCCAGGCTTCTAATCCCACCATGGCTACAGCAAACTCAGCTTGTGCAAGTACCACCGTTTCAAGGGACACCACAGCAGATGGCGACAGGTCCTTTTTGTTCTGCAGTAACTTTTTGATTGATCCACGTAAACGCTCAGCTCGTTCCAATTGCTCAATGCCTTGTTCAACATGATCGGTACCACCACGCTTGATCAATACAGCACCAACCAATACAAGGACAATGCCCTTTTTGATCATTTCATCCAGCATGTTGTTGCGCTTCTTTAAAGCTGCCACGTTGTCTTGGAAACCACCATGCGTGCTTGTAAGGGATCTTGGTACACGTTTGACAACAATCTCCATCCATTGCTCAATGGCTGTCATATCATCATCATTCCGCCATAAAGATTCGACCGTCATGCCCACAGCTGCAAGCCAAAACGCCAATTGCTGTTGTTCACTGTCAGCCAAAGGTGATGGATCAAAGAACGAGGTTTCATGTTGTGCTGCCAAAGTCTTTTCATCCTTTTCGTTGCTGTTCGAAGCCATACCGACAATCAGGTGATCAAATTGCTTTTGTAAGTGGCTGAGATGTTGTAAGGTGGATAAGACGGCCACAGGAACCACCACAGGTGCTGCGAGAGAAAGTGACATGGTTGAAAATTGACCCATTTGATGACGCATCACATCCAATGCTTCGCTCCATGCTTGAGAAGTGAGGATGCTGTCGACCAAATCATGCTGCTGCTCTTGTTGAGATACCAAAGATCGCATATGTACATCACCGTCGGTATTATCAGAGAAGGGTTCATAGACCGCCATACCAAGCAAATAACGCACCAGACGCTTGGTAGGGACCAATGGTAAATTGGCGACTGAGAATTGCATAGCAGCTGTTGCATAGACACGAGCACGCATTTGTGATAGCTCTGGATGTTCTTCATCTTCCATGACTTCGACCAAGTTGAGCATACGCAAGCATGAATGCAACATTGTCCAACGTGTAGCTTCTGGATTGCCACCCAAGCATTCAATTTCATTCAATTTGATCCACCGACAAGCTTGTTCCCATTCGTCTTCAGGAATCAATCGTTCTTCTTCTTCGTTGTACAAGATCTCATATCCAAATGTGTGTCGTGCAATGAACCGACTTGCTTCTTTGAGAGTCTGAGTGACATAGCCAGTGGTTGTTCGTGGAGGACCATCTTCATTGGATTCGAGCATTTTGACAATAATGTCATAGATACGAAAACATTTCTGATCGCCTGGTGTGAATGCTGGTGTAGATGCGATATGAGAAGACTTGAGTGTGGAAGTGCGTTTATGTGATGCTAAACGCTTGGATCGTGATACACGGCGCACATTGAGTGAAAATGGCCATAACCAAGTACCAATCAATGGAAGTAACAAGTGTGCCAAAAATAACACAAATACAGCTGTTCGCAATGTTGACCTATTGTTTATGAATTAGCGCATGTTGACTATCATGTTTCATGTTAAAAGACTTACCATCCATCTTCGAAAGGCAAAAACGAATCCAGCGTCATGCTCTTGGAATGGGTTGTTGTATTGACGGTAGCCGAATCAGCACTGGTAGTACGAGCGGCGTGTTGGTGATTCTGGAACTGTTCCGCACTTGAAGGACCCGTAGTCAATGGTGATGATGAAAAGAATGTCAAGCATGCAAAAATGGCCATAAACACACGATTTCCAACATTGGCACCTGCGGGTGGAGTGAGTGGATCACTGTGTGCAGAGGATGCTGGGGATGATGAGCTGCTCGGATAGTCTTCTTGAGTGCGTGTGCGCTTGCGAGACTTTCGTTGCTGTTGTTGCTGTTTCATCATCATTTGCTTTTCTTCCATTCGTTGACGTTGCATCTCTTGTTCACGTTGTACTTTTTGCATCTGATATCGGCCAAGCACCTCATGGCCACCTGGTAATTGAGCGAGTAATTGCTGCAATAGCGCATTCTCCCGACGCATATCTTCGCCCGTCTTTTTCAAATGCGTAATGTATTCGGTTGCCTTTCGCAAAATGGTTGCCTTGTTGAGCTTGGTTGCCACAGCGACACCATCCATGTATTCTTCACCATCTTCAGCTTCTTCATCGTCATCTTCCACAGAGCGATGGGATCGTTTATTGGATGCACCAGCCCCACCTGTAGTACGAGAATCCTTCAGCTTAGCATGGACAAGAGCTGGGACCGCATTCTTGAGTTCGGTGATACGGTCATTGATATTGTTGCGATAGCGACGTTCAATGGCATTGTGTGCTGTCTTTTTCTGGGTACGACCTGTGGGTGTTGTTGATGGAGAAGTAGGTGTTGTTGTGATACCTGTAACAGGTGGTTTGAGTCGTTGAATCGAAACTTTGGCTGGAACAAGAATAAAAAGATTAATGACATGTGGTCTTAATTAAAAAATGAATGGATACATACCACTTGCTTCAGTTGTGTTCCATTGTTGTTGTTGTTGTGTAGGAATGGATGTGGATGAAGTTGATTGAGGAAGAGGTAAAGGAGGAGGTCCAGACATATCTGGTGGAGGAGTAATATGTCGTTGCTCATTATCTGGTGAACATGCTGTAGACATGGCAACATTTTCGCTTAGAATCGGAGAAGAAGAACCAATGGGTTCGGGCTTAGGCTCCGGATCGCTCCACTGCGATGGGACAACAGGTGTGGTGTCAAACGATACAAGTGGCGGAGAAATGGGCATTTGCTGCTGCTTGATCATGCTGTTGCTACCATTGTTCTCTCCTTCGCTCACAGCAGGGATCATATTGTTGGGTGGGAGTAGTGATGAAGCTTGACTATATAATGTAGTGGTGTCATCCATAAATGCTGTATCAAACAATGGCATATTGTTGTTGGTAGTGGTGGTAGTAGTCGTAGTCTGCTCAACAGGGCGTTGTGGTGGTGAAGGAGTAGGGAACGCATGAGGTGGTGTGATGGGTCCATTGTAGAATAGATTGGGACAGTCGAGCTGTGGCAAGAACATGTCGAAATCCTGCCAGGTACCCTGCTGCATTGCAGCTTGTGCCTGCTGTTGCAGATCTAGATCGAATTGTGAAAGCGATGCATAGTTGTTGATAAAGTTCTTGGGGTCGTCGTCGTCGTTTGCAAAGATTGTACTGTCAAAGACCTCCATTGAAGCGTGAGTATTATGAGTTGAAGGACAAAGAGAGAGAGAGGAAGAGAGAGAGAAAGAAAGAGAGAAGGAAGGGGCAACAAAGAGAAACAAAAGATGGCTCTTGCGTACAATCGTTTTTCTTGCGGACTTTTTTGTTGCAAAGACATCCACACACACAACCCACCCACCCACCCCCCTTTTTTGGTCTTCTCCTTTGCCTTTTTAGATCACTCATAAAAAGTGGCGTGATATCGGAGTGGTTCAGAAACCGAGAGAAGTCCACAATGCCTTTTACATTTTTTTTATCAAAATAGCACTGACGCCTTATGTTAAATGCACAACAATGCAAGTACACATACTCTCTCCCCCTCGTCCTTTCTATACTGGCTATTGATAAATAACTACTACTGCTACCATGACTATTTGTCCACTCATATGCACCCACATGCTGCATGATTGTCTTTTTGCATGTATACTACTGCACATAATTGCATTTTTACGCCCCTCGCGTGACCCGGACAGAAAAAGCAAACCTTTAATCCAGAACAATGAATATAGGGAGCTTGTAGGTATTAACAATAGGTAAGATGTATATCAGTAATAAGTAAAGATAGCAAAAGACTGCTTGGTGGGAAACAAAAAAAAGTGTAGTAGGCACCAGGGATATCATGTGTGCATATGCATCCCCAGAAAAAGAATCCAACAATCACACAATGTGATGATGAAGCGTATTGTACAAGAACGAATGGAAAGACGATCCATGGCTAGGGTAAGGGATAAGGAAATCTATCTGCGAGTAAGCAATATGCTGAAATGGGGATTTGGGGGGTTGTTTAAAATGTAAGGCGGCAGTTTGGGGGGAGAGGGTGGATTGGTAAAAGAACAAGCGTTCGAATAAAATAACTTGGTTCTGCACATTGATTAAAGCGTTATGACGTTGGGATCCCCATTCTATAGTAAAAGGATTATAAATAAATACATGAGTCATTCTGGAAGCCCATTCTAGAATAATGTCACTTACAAATGGATGTCGCCAACCGCATTGGAAATCATGCTTCTTGTACGCCCGATCCTCGCTGGTAGACGTGTTGAACCCAATATGATACATCAGCAAGGTTTTGCTTGTGACCAAAGTATTGCTACACTCATTGCATTCGGGGAGATTGCCCGCTAAGCATTCCTGCATCACAATGTCTGGAGGGGTTTCTGTATACTTGAGTAATAAACCCGACACAAGCTTGGCAATCTTAGGCTTCATAAACAATCCACTATGATCCAATCGATTAGTTTAACCGTTTCCGATCATAAACACATGTCTTTTTTTTCCCTCTCTTTACCTTCCACCGGTACCAACAAAGACACCACAATGACCAGGCACGTGTTGGTTGGCAGCTTGGATGACAGTTTCAATCTTGCGCCATTCGGTTTCACCGCAAATAGGGAAATCATCCTCGAGCAAAGCAATATAGGTACTTTGATACTTGTCTGCAGCAAGACTCAAGGCTTTGCTAACATGGAGGCGTTGATCAAACATGTTGCCGTGCTCACGGACCCATTTTACATAATGCTGACCCTTAGGATCGTACGAGAAACGCTGCTTAGCGGTGTCAAATTGAGTGTGATTGGTAAAGTGCGTATAGACAATTGCTTGGGTACGGTCGTACAAAGAGCCCGGTGCTGGATCAACAGGCCAATTGGCCAAGTATGAATCAAGCGTCTGCGACAAGTAGGCTGGATCACCACGACGTGGCGCTGTCATGACAACAAATGTAAACATGTACCGATCATGAGTCAACTGGTTCAATATAGCTGGGTCGACAAGCGTTTCACGTGTATAATAAGCATTGCACATGAGTAACACCGGAATCGTAATCATCACAACGACAGCTCCTTTTTTGATCGCACTCCATAAGCTACGCCAAAGTGGCAAACGTCGATTCAAAGGTTCCATTCGAATGTATTGCTGCTCTTTGCTGCTGTAATCATCTTTTTCTCCTCCTCCTTGTCCATCATACTTGGATTGTGGGTCAGCAGACCATGGTGCCGTGTAAGCCAAAGCAGAGGTCTTTTGATGAGCAAGGAAAGTTTGAATAACGATGGTGGCCAAGTATCCGATCAGCAGACCTGTCAGCGACCACCACAGAATGTTCTTGACGGTATAATTGACAAGGCACATGAGCAGCTGCAACACGAATTTCCTCACTGTGATCATGTGATTTGATTCCTCGGCTCCATACATCAAAATGTACTTGTCATCGATACTCAGCGATTGCACAATCAGCAAAGCAAACAAGAACGGTGCAAGCCCTGCATTCAATTACCAAATCGAGTGAGATGAGCACAAATACAAATACACACACACGTGATTATCTTACCTTGGCTACATTCATGCAAGGAATCGCTGAAAAACAATGCGGGTACGGCAAATCCAGTTGATTTGGAAAAGAGATATCCGATGGCTTGACGCGTCATGCACACTGCTAAAACAATGCCAGCAAACACCTTGACGAATTGACGTGTGCCACCCAGCATGTGAGCAAGCGATTCTTCAAATAGGCCGAGAATGAGAATGTTCCAAGCAAATAGCAGAAATGCATGTAAGGATGCCGTGAACAGAAAAGGCGACATGAGCAAGTTGGCAATCTCGAGACGATGGATGACATAAGATGGCGAGGAGCATTTCAAATGCAACAAGCCCATGAAATTGAGCATGGATACCAGCAATGAAATACCAATGATGTAACGAGTGATGACAGGTAAAGGCCAAAGACATAATAACTTTTGGGATTTGGGTTTGACTTTTGCCACGGATGTCGATAGGTTAAGCAAGGGCACATTCTTGTCATCATCATCAACAGCATCATCATCATCATCATCATCCCTTCCTGCTCCTCCACCTCCTCCTGCAGCTGCAGCAGCTGATGATGATAACGGTAGCGGAATATCGGCGGAATGTGAAACGTGTTGTTGTTGTTGTCCTGCAGATGATATCAGCTGTTGGTGCTGTTTACTTGTTGGTCGATGATGATGGTGATGTCTAACGGTGTATAACGAATTCCTTCTAACATGCTTTCGTCTGGAACGCGTGTTATTGTTCGTTGTTGTTGTGGTAGTGGTAGTGGTGGTTGTTGTGCTAGCAGGAGCGGTGGATGGGCGTAACGGCGGCATTAACCAGTTTGGTAACGTTCTCGGATTCGCATAGGACGGCAAAAACAATGGCACACCACGCGCGTAGTTGCCAAGGGATACTGGGAATTGCCATGGCGAGTTGGTGTTATCAGTCAAAGGCATCATGTTATTATTGATATTGCTACCATGGGTCGTTGTCGTCGACGCCGGCGTCGGCATGATGTGGGATCGTTCCTGATGCGTGCGTGTGGAATCGTCGTTAGGCAATGGTGAATAACGGCTCGCATTAGGCATAAACGAAGCGGTGGATGAAGTATCAGGTGTCGCTGTTGCAGGTAATGAATGAGGGACATTGTCGTTGGGAGACGCGGTTGCTGATTGTGAAGCTGACCTTGAGACTTCTTGAACCAAACGCACAGAACCCAGCAGGCCAAATAGAGTATCTCGCATGGTGGATAGACGTATATCGATGATAAGGTGGATATAATAAAGCGGATATAAACCTCGAAGGGAAAGAGGTAGAAAGATGGGAAAAGATATGAGGTTTGGGGATTAACTCTAGCAATGGTTGTTTGTCTGAAGGAGTGAAGGAAAGACTGGACAAACTACCCAAGTAGAGTTGTAAGCGAGAGAGAGAGAAAGAAATAGATTAAGGAGAGAAAAGAAGAAAGAGAGGATATTGACGAGTGCTTTGATAAAAGGGGAAAAAAAGAACGGTGGGGGTTCTTAGAGGGGTAGCGGGAATTTGACCAGTTGCACTAGAACACAGACTTTTTGATCCTGGTAACACTGCATCCCATTGCACCCTCCCTTTTGGTTCTCGATAAATGGCCCATCGTACGTGTGTGTAATAGATTAACCATGTTCCTTTTATCAAGTGGGGTATGGATGAATGTTGATGATCTGCAAATCATTTCGGTAATAAACGCTAGTCTGTAATCGATAATCAATTTTATTTCCCTTGTTGTTGCCTTAATGATCCCGATTCAGTTTGGTCGATTGCCCTTCTTTCCCATTTCATCTTCCGTTCTACATCTCACACACAAAACACAATATACATCCTATGTACTCGATCATGCACGACAACGACATGCGGCTGTCGTTGATGCGTGTCTATCACAAAAAAAGGACAGCCCACATGACCTTTTGCAGTTATCCTAAATCCTAAAAGCCATGCATCTTCACCCTCTGCTTGTTCAACAAATGTATCATCTATTTTTCCAATGCACCCATTTACGTGTGCGAATCTTTAGAAATGTTGCACCACACTGTTGGTGCTTGTTTTGTCGGACAATCCACAGCAAACGGGCTCACTGGCTAGATCACCAGCAACTCAACAGCCAATCGACCCATGATTGTGTTCCTGGAAAAAAAGGTACGATGGCTTTTTGAGTTGTTTGTTTGGCAACACCTATCGCATATACATAATGCAAACATCCCCACCTGTTCAAAATCACACAATGTTGTTGGTCGTTCATGGATGCATCTCACACTTTACGCAGGGGAGAAAGGGAGACGTGTGATGAGCGGGGTGTGTGAGTGAGAACAAAAAAGGGCAAGGAGTACGAGGGCACGTCATGCAAGTGGTAATGGTAATGATGATGCTAGAACAAAGAAACCCAGTCATACTGTGTCCATCTAATGCATAGATACCTTCAAAAAGCAGCATCGCTTACGTATACAGCATGCTCGGAATAAATTGTTGTGATGGATAAATAACTCAAGCATTTGTGTTATGCGTAGATCGACTCAAGGATGTTCAAGTTGGCCAATTTCCAAATGCTGCAATGCTACACGGGTAGACTTGTTACCATTTTGTAAATTAACTATAACTTCACTACTATACCAGGCCCACATGACAAGCCTCTTGTTCTTTTTACCACATCACATAGCGCCTTAACTTTGTATAGTGTCGTACCTGCAGAAACAGGTTGATTCTGAAAACGATCAAAGGTATGTATGCATATCGCATCATCATCCACGCACAGAGAAGATTTTCATGGTGGTACAAGAGGGGGTGTTTGAACGATAGATTTTTTGTGTGTCGGCATCCCCCGCCGTTTGTGCCACGGGGAGTAACGTGTCTTTTGTTCCGAGTGCAAAAATGAGAAAACAAAGGTAAACTTTCGGCACACACACACACATTGCAGGTAACACAGGGATCTGCACCTTACCCAAAAATGCCCATGCCATGTCATACCCTTCAATGAGAACAGATCAGATCACGAAATATACTTTTACCCCATCACCCGGTAAGGGCATTCTCCAAGTCGTTGGTTTCTTATCGCAAATGAAAATTTTATGCCGGCGAACATGGATAGTCTGCATTTGTCCATTTTTGATAGGTTGATAAATGGCTGCTGCTGTAAGACTTTTGATCACTTTTCCGGTCGTCATTCAGGTACACATACACATACGCACACACACACACTCCCTTGCCTCTTGGCCCCTGAATATAAACAAAAGGTGGATAACAAGCAAAACAGTAAGATATGCTTGCATGTTATGTATACGTAGCTGCCTACGGTTTATGCACGTGAACACCTTCTTGCCGTTATCAATTGCTGATGGATCATCAACAATCGTCATTCATTGGTCATGCAGCTGAAGACGATGCTCCCCCTTTACGGTGCATACACCCAATAATAAACAACCATTAGCTCCCATTTTACTATATCCAAAAACCAGGTCGTGTGTACCACGCAACAATGAACAGCATACTTGTTAGCCTCTAAACCAAATGCATCTGCCACTTGTAATGACAAGGCAACTTTTTTGTATAAAGCTCTGTTCCTTGATTTCCCATACCACCAATAGCTTAGGCCTCATTGACTTGCTTTTATGATAACAATATACAGACACACACACACACAAGCAACACAAGCGTAGCACACCCAAAGGCTTGGAAGCAACAGTGACACAAAGGCGCTCACAAGTGATATTGGTGCCTCGCGTTTCTCCCATGCTACTAAGAGCTGTTGTTTAACGTCTTGAAGAATGCGGATAAGAAGGCGTGTAAATGTCTAGGGTCAATTACTAATAATGTTTGCTCAAGGGCATATCTGGTTGGCATGTGCTATGTAAGGAATCCTTCTCCTTGTAAAGGAATCACCATTCGGCAGTCATGATCGTAAGTATGGTATGAGTGTGAGAATGGAACAGAGCTTACAACAAGTTAAGCAACAGGATTATATACAATGGCTAGCTTATATCTTCTTCTCCTTCTCTCTATCTGTCTGCGATAAGTAGGTCTTAGTAACAATGATGATGGTATCACATCGCACGAAAAAACATGTGCTGTGTTGGAGAATTATATATATATATGAGCCCCCACAATAATGTAAACAGGTATTACAACAAGCGATTGATATTGAAGGTAAGAGAAGAACCAATTTTTATATGAATATAACCTCACATGCCAGAAAGAGAGAGCTGCATTTATTAGCTTTCGTTCTGAGCTGCAAGCAATCATTTGGTGGATAGGTCACTGTACGACAAAGAGGCGTGACACAGAATCCAAAGCCTCTATAGGCAACCAGTTCCTCTTCCTCTCCTTGCACACACCAAGTTAAAAACGAGCCATGCAGTCCATCAAATGCGTTGTTGTCGGCGATGGGTAAGTTGTTGTATTCTTTCTTTCTATACTCTTGCTGTCGTTGCTTCTGGAGACAAAGGCTTGTGCAGTGTGGTTGGAGCGAAACGGTTTCAAGATAATCACTGTCGCCGTTCTTTCTCGACCTTCATCAGCCAATGCCTTTCTTGGGAGACAAGGCATTCCAAGGGGTCCCTGTCATCATCTCGAGATCATTGACGCTTCTTCTTTTCTATACAGTGCCGTTGGAAAGACATGTCTTCTTATCTCATACACGACCAACGCTTTTCCTGGAGAATACATCCCTACAGTGTACGTGTCGTGTCTTTTTTTTTTCTCTCTCTATTATCATCAAGATCATATCATACACAGCATGAAATAGGCATTCGATTAACATGTATTCTATTCTTTAGTTTTGATAACTATTCTGCTAATGTAATGGTCGATGGCAAGCCTATCAACTTGGGATTATGGGATACTGCTGGTCAAGAAGATTATGATCGCCTTCGTCCGCTCTCCTATCCTCAAACCGATGTCTTTTTGGCTTGTTTCTCCCTCGTCAGCCCTCCCTCTTTTGAAAACATCCGCACAAAGGTAAAATTACAAATGAGGAAAAAAGAGACAGAGAGAGAGTAAGAGAGAAAAAGAGTATGTATATTGAATGGTTTTTATTATAGTGGTTCCCCGAGATCAGTCATCACGCACCCAATACACCCATCATTCTTGTGGGTACCAAGCTTGATCTTCGTGAGGACAAGCAGACCATTGACCGTCTTCGTGAAAAGCGCATGGCTCCCATTAGCTATACACAAGCAGTGCAATTAGCAAAGGATATTGGCTCGGCAAAGTATTTGGAATGCTCGGCACTCACACAAAAGGGTCTCAAGAACGTGTTTGATGAAGCTATCCGTGTCGTCTTGTCGCCGCCCGCTCGACCAAAGAAGAAAAAGGGATGCCTTATCTTGTAATTTGCTGGATGGATCATACTTTTCTCTCTCTCTCTTTCTCTCTCTCTCTATCTCTCTCTCTTTACCTCCTTCCCCTTGTCCCTCACGTTTACGTACAATCCTCTCTCTCTTTGATAGTCTCTTTTTTCCCCGTTTCTTCTTTAGTCCAGCAACAACCCGTAACTTGTCTACGATTCTCTTTTTTCTTTTTCTTATTCCTCTTTTATCATTACCTTTACCCCAAACCAGGCACAATCTCTTATTGAACAGATGATAACTAGATTAATCGATACATTCATTTCATTTTCTATGGGTCACAGACATATATTGTTCTGCTATGGTGATGGTGATGGTGGTTGGCATGGTGTGTGGTTGGCAAGGTGCCTAGGTTGTCATGTTTGTAAAACAGCTTGCTGATCATTGTTCACAGCTATATGAAATCAGCTGAAAGCTCCACCTACGACTTTGATTCCAATCCCATAATCCAGCATCCCCTGACGACTGAGATTTGAATGAACAATGCATAAACATGATCTTTATATATGACCAAAGCATGTAGAATTCTAGTAGACTGATAGCTCGACTAACTTTATCCATCCACAGCCATACAATAATCCTCTTCTTCTTCGTAGTACTTGATATCTCGTGCATTGACATCACTCGATAACGGCCTTCTTGTTATTTCCTTCCTGAAGCCAGCAATCAAATGGAAAGGTGATAAGATCAAGATACGTCAGGCAAAAGGTGTTCCGATATCCGAAGCTCATGGGGACAGTGCGATTACAAGATGCTCCCATCGATACGTTGACTCCCAATGGCGACGTAATGTAGACGAAGACGACAATGGAGGCCCATCGTGTAGCAGCAAATAACGTAGGCGAGGTTGTGGGGTTCGGCCATGAAGAGTGAAAGAGAGAGCGCCACTCAAATCACATCCCGTTTTATATTATCTGCATACACTTTTGACACCATCCGGATTGCATGACTTTTCCCTATCCTTTGGAGCTTCATCGTATTCGACAAGGATCATTATCCTGTAGCTGATGTGGAGAATGAATAGCAACTTGCGTATCCTGTCTGCTACATAAACTGTGCTTAAGTGTGTTACGGCAATGTGGCCATATTCTTTTCTTTTCATCTGATATGTACGTTGCTCGTGCAACTGACCTTCCAAGTGATTTGGGATTAACGTTCCATGAGGACAAAGAAAATGCATACCATCTCAAGGCATGATAGCCCTGACTACCCGTCTCTAATCAACAATACCTGGCTTTTGAAAATAAAGAAGCGGTATTGACGCGATAATAGCATTTTGCATATCCTGTTGGATTCTTTATAATACGTATAAAGATATTTTCGCAAGCTCATTCAACAAAGACGTGCTTCCCCTTAAGGTTATTAGGAACAAAGAGCCTTTTGGGTCGAAATGAACCTATTATTTGGTAATAAAGCGATTTCATGTTCCAGAAACTCTCAATTGAGTTTCCCCTAAAGTTCCAATTATAACTTTCACGTGCTCCAGCAATAACAGTAAGCGGCATGGATTGACCTAAGAAGACGTCGCGTGGTCGTTGTATTATTTTTGGAGGAGGTGCTTTCATTGTCCTATCAGAGAATGCTTGGTCAATGGAAACAATGAATGGTGCCTTACTTTCTGATCCATCAATTCATAAACTCGTAACGTTTTTTTCCAATGTATGGCAAAATCCCTCACCATGCCATCAATGGCGGATTTCGCACTCAGTTGGCACGTGCACTAAGGATGGGAGGGCTATAGGTTCCTTTGCATGAACAATCCAGAAGAAATGATTCCTTTACATACATGTTATATGATCAAAGTTCAATCTGTATCCAATGCCACTGGTCGTAGCCATATCATAGTTATCTTTGAAGTTATGGTCGGCGACAAGTGACTATATTGAATATGTCATCGGTACCTCTCTATTTATTCCCAACGTAGCACAGGAAAGAGGCCGTGCAGCCTATGATTTGACGATCCGCTACTTTCCGGTAGTGCTCGAGCCGAAGTTCTGGGTCGAGGCAATGCAGACATGTTGATCCTTTCAAGTAAGAGGTAAGCTTTTTAATGGCAGGAAACAGCTACCATAGAGAACCCTCTTCATCTAGATGCATTTGAGCTTATATCCTACATTGAATAATTGAAGCAATGCCATCATGCATATAACCCTCTCAGCTATTTACTCTCTATGACAATAGCCTTTAGTCACAAAAGTGATAGATGTATTGTGGCGTTCTTGGAAAGACGCGTGGTGATTGTAATACTTTACTAAAGATCTTGTGTACCGCATTCACGATCTACATACAACTGGATCCGGAAAAAAGGGAGCGAGGAGCACCAACATCTTCCTATTGATGGGGTGTATGTCTTTAGTCAAGAAGGTAGCACACAAGTGGCGTGCTGATACTTTGCTTTGATTCGTGCAGGAGCATTTTCGAGTGGCTCAACCAATCACACCATTTACGCGTCTAATTTCTTGCATGCCAAATCCTGACGTTTACTGGCTCATCGTCAATCTAAGCATGCACTACAGGACGCTGATGCAGTAGTATTAGAGATCGCCAGCCCCACATCTGTGCTCAATTTGGACAACACGACATGCTCACGGTATCACAGTGCGTCGTGTTGATGTTAGCTACTCTTTTCTTTGGCGAAAACAACAAAATGAGATCATACCACGCAACTTCAAGTACGCTATTTCCAAAGGTTTCCATTGTAACATAATTGGACGTTCCCAACTCACTGTGTTTTCAATATGGAGATATGTAGTATAGGTGTTATCATCCAATAGTTGCATGCAAAAAGGGAACCGGTGCATAATAATGCACCCCTCCTAGTATGTATCTTCCGACAGCATTGATGATGGGTGGTATCATGTATGCGAATTAGCATTATTAAACGTTGTTGCCGAGGATCGTATTTTATTCCGCATGCGTTGGCGAATGAAAAAAGAGCCAAGATGCATTGACACCATAATAGACTATCATGGTTATCCGATTGTCATGCCAAGGTGTCGTGTTATCTATGAAGGGAACTGGGATTGGGAACCCGACATGACGTGATTGCCATGGTGAATGTCGCAGCTATTGCGACATTCAAATCGATTGGATGTCCTTTTTGCTTGACCAACAACGGATCGTCGTATATGTGTATGTACGTGTGTACTCCATATGACGCTATATATTCCTATTTAGTTTCCTATTACTTTAAACCCTTCTCTCCTTTAGCACCTCCCCACCACGACTACGAGCAGTTGTACTATATATTTTTCTTTTTTGAATACAATCATCTATAAAGTTGCAACTCATATAAATATCCAACAAGGTACATAAAGAGGTCCAGAGAATGCGTTGGTCTGTGTGTGTTTGCAAGAGTCACACACATTACATACACAGTGCCAAAGCAAGGCTCCGCGACCTAACAAACCCCAGACGCGTTATAAAACGAAAAGCGAAAATTGATCCACGGTATATATAATATAGCACGTTACATTTGTACGTTTCATCCCTATGGCATTACATTCCCAATCGTTTCATCCATCGTCGTCGTCACCTTCTTCACCTACTAATGGTGATAGTGGCGTCGGCGGCGGCGACAAATCCATTGAATCGCTCAATCAACTGATGGATCCCGTGTCGTTCTTGACAGAATCGGATATGCAGCAGGACCTGGATTTCTTTGCAAACGCCCAATTTTCCTATGACATTCCACCTACAGCAGCTCTTTATACTCATGAAAAATGGCCGACATCATCAACAGTGACGACGCCATGTGAGGATGACCATCGGCCATTCTTTGATGACCATCAAGCATCACCAGAGGAGCAGTTCATGTTTGATCAATTGGATGATGGACTTGAACCTTCGACCAGCACATCAAGTAGCACCACCCATAATCGACCTCAGAAGCTATCCAAGGACGAAAAGCGTAAACGCAATACAGCTGCAAGTGCACGATTCAGGGTCAAGAAAAAGATGCGTGAACAAGCACTACAGAGGACAGCATTAGAGATGACAGAGAAATCGAATCGTCTCGAAGCTCACATCAAAGATTTGGAACGTGAAATCAAATGGCTCAAGGCGTTAGTCATGGAGAAGAATGAAGGGCGTTTAGCAGAATTGGTGCAGGAGCGTCCACCGGTGATGTGTCCCCATCACCAACATCACCAGTGAAAAAACCGGTGAAAAAAATGTTCAAGAATGACAACAACAACAACAAAAACAACACTTATGCCGTCAATCATCTATCATTGACATAATTCTCTTCCTCCCTTCAATTGGTCTACACAATCTTGCTTAACCCTCGTTTTCTTCTCATCAACTTTATGGAGTGCATGATTCTTTTTTCTCCCTCTCACACCAATATGGATCCATATTCTTTCTATGTCCCCTCTATCAGGCCTCAACATTTTTATGCAACATCAATACATTATTTATGGCAATACACGTTGAGCATAATTGGGAATTCAGTGGGTAGCGTTACATGGATTAGCAGGCAAAAGTGAAGCATCTCCTAGTGAATGAAGGATACCCTTTTCCCCTTTATCCACTTTCCATCTCTGGGGACTGTTTACGTACAAGCAACATTACAACGTCAACATGTTGGTGGAGCAAAATAAGAGGGTATCATTGTTTAGGTCATGTTGATAATAAGGGCACAGCGAGTAATTTGTGATTTCATTATTTGATTATGGATATTGTCAGCATCCTTAACAATGCTATCTATTTCTGATTTATGCACATGCAGTGATTAGCAGCTGATCCAGGCACCGGTCTTTGTGTGATCATCTTTATTAGCATTTCATTGTTATCCTACTCTCCTTGTTGTGAATGTCATTGTGGTATGGTACGTTGTGATTAGGTAAATGCTAATCACCCTCTAACATGTCACCTGATGTCACGTCTCTAGATGGTTCAATTCTGGGGCCGAAATCCCAAAGGGGAGCCTTTTTGCATTATTCTTCAGACCGCTCTTCTTCAACGCACGCTGATCCACAGCAGCCATGGATCCCATTACTTGCCCTGACTACATATTCGACACGACATGACCTATCCCCCAGCAGCTCTCCTTTACAACACCCTGCTTTCACTCCAGTGCTCAAAATCGCCACCATTTTACAGCAACGAATAGCATTGCAATCTCCACAGCTTCCTCATCGCCATTTCTCCCCCTCCACCCTTTTCGTCGACGTTGCATTAGACCGATATCAGCTACCGCGGCAACTCTTAATACCAACACCATTATGGTCATCGAACGCATATCACGTTATAGTGAAACGTCCTTGACACCAGTCGGATGAATTTTGACGCGGCAGTCTACGACTTGCATATTGACGGTACGACCTTCACCGATAACGCGTGTTCTATTTCTCGTCTGCTTATACCATCTTTCTACTTCCCATTAGATGGATTCATCACCAAGGATGTTGCAGTCGTTTGATCATTATATCAATTTCCAAGCCCTTACCCATGTAAAGAAGGCTGTTGTCGCCAAGCAATATCGCCACCCGTCTTTGGTTGCATATCTCCTCCCCCCAGATATCTGTCGCTTGGTACGTGTCAGTGATTAGCCTCTTTGGTTCTCCCATAGAAGGATGCTAATCCAACATTGATCATCTCTGTAGTTCTTTATCATTTCATTATTACTGGTGTTCATTGTTGTTGTCCTTGCGATATTCAGTCTCATTCCTTGATGGATCATTGCGGTAGGTGTGATCATCCTGTGTATATCATACTCGTAGTTTCCGTATTGATATGCCTTTGGGTAGCGATTCATGCGCTGAAAAGACTGCTTGGCGATACGCATACCTCGTATCTCGGAAGGCAAGCTGGATCTGAGGAGTTAAGAATGTGAATACCCGGCGCTATATGAATAGCTCACCGCCAACAAGAGCTTTGCCCGCGATGACATGCCGGGTATTGGTTGAAAGGAGACCGTGGGATTGCTGGTAAGTTGTCACATATCAGGGCATCTTTACACCAAATGGTGGATATTGAATTCATGCAGCTTCCTACTAGTTATTCCAATTCTCATCCCTTACGTCGTCATTATCCTGTCAGCCATATGCCCATTCACAGCCCTCTCATCTTGACAACACCAGAAGATTGATTCCTCAGCAGTTCATCATACCATATCGGCCCCACCACGATCAGTTTCTTTACAATAATCGATACTTCACCCACCAATGATATTACTGATGCTCCTCAATTCCATGCCAATACTTTGTTGTTGGGCAATTTCATCATCCTTCAAGCTTCCCCACCAACCAACCCATTATACGCTACCAAGCCCATTTCTTCATACCTCCATTATTTAATCCCCCCCCTTCCCACCATCAGCATACCCACCCTACCATCAATAGTTTGCCCATTCCGAATGTAAAATTGCTTGATCATCAAAGCCAATATAACCAATAATGATAAAATTACTTTATTTGTGTCCAAGAAAGAGTTAATACTCGATCAGTCACCAATCTTTAATAATGATGAAGGTTATACTATGTGAGCTCTTTACTTGTAGATCGATCAAATGAATGTGATCCGTGGGAAATCACTGGTGGCACGGACCAACTCGTTTCCGGAATTCGGAAAATCAAACTTCGAGCGCATGGTGCTGATGTCGCCGCGTTCACACAAGTGCCTATGCTTCCGTTCAAACAATAACAATGGCAATGCCAAGAGATCTTCTTCTCACACAAACAAGTCATGTGTGCCAACTTGGTTACAGCCTGAAATGTACGAAGTTTATTGGGAAGATATGTGTGCAAGAAGAGAATGGATACATTTGTATAGATACAATGTTAGATGACAAAAGAATAATGATACAATGATGAAAGCGAGTTGAAAAGATGTTATATAGAAATGCCTTTAGCTGTAATCACCAGGGACAACGCGCTCACAGCCGTATTCCGAGGCACCAAGGTTGCAGTCAGAAGAGTTCTTGCAGCAACGGATACAGAATACTTCAACATCTGGCTCGACAAGATTGACCCAGTGGCTCCATCCATTGCAAGTGCTACCAATTTCGTTCTATATAACACACATTTACATGAGTGGTTGAAAGATGGGGTGTATTGTAGATAGGATGCTTACCTTGTTATCGTATTGTCCACCACCATCAGAAGCGGAGAGACTGTACTTGGAACGATCAATGCGACCGGTCACCTGGGTATAGGAAGAGGTTTGCTTGAAATGAGCTGTTTTGATGAAACCTGATGGTAGTTGACGAGTGCCAGATGCTTGGGTCTTTGTGCAAAAGGGAACAGCATTGCCTTCAGCTTCACCAATTGGCATTCCAGGCTTAGGAGGAAGATATGTGCAAAATTCATTTGTAGAGTCGACCTTAATGTTGACAGGACTGCCACGTCGGTCCAAAGGCAAGGCATTGGCCAAGAGAGCAGCAGAGAGAAGAGCTGCAATGACAAGGGTAATGAATCGAGACATTGTTATGAATGAGAAGATATGATAAGAGAAGATGGATGTGATGAGGATGAGGGTGTCGATGTGTTTCTGACGCGCTGTATTTATAAGAAAAATGATGGCATTGACCCGCTGCTTCTTGTGGATATGACGACAAGCACGACACACCCAATAATAGTACACGCGACTAGGAATAGATCCTTCGAGCATCAAGTACGTGCGCGTACACTCTCACACAGTGTCTTGGCTTACCCATAGGCGTCACAGTTAGCAGATCTATATTCATACTAAAGCGTATGTATTTTCCCGTTCTGGAAAAAAAAGCACTCGAAAGCATTGAAAAGGCGAATAACAAAGGGTTAAAATAGAAAGGTGTCGGTCATGCGCGTCAACAGCTGCCTTTTTTCTCACCAGCTTTCAGCCACGCTGAACTCCTCTTTCGTTGCAGGGTGGTGTGCTGACGATAGAATACCCATTTTTGGAGTTGAATGTGTTTGCATGATGCATCATCCGATCATGAGGATTGTATAAGCCATGTTCGTCACTTAGAAGCCCTGTTCCAGTTACAGTAAATTTAGATGAAACGAGCTATTTATCGAGCATCATCTGGGTACGTCTAAAAGTTGCTTATAGCAAAAACGTATTGTTGTGTCATAACCGCATACTGACATTTGTGTATCAAGCAATGTTTTTTTGTCAACAATGGCGCTTCCGAAATCGGATCATCGATTGGGAACACAAAATGATAATCGTAATGCCGACATCACTACCACGTTTTCCTCCTACTAGCTGCATGCTGCACGCTATGACCTAGTCATCCATCAATCAACTTTACAATCGTTGGATGGATGCAGTGGTTTATCGATAGCTTTATTGTGGAAATAGAATACGTCTCGTATCGTGGAAAACAAAGGGCTCGCTCGAAGGTATCAGACACAATCATGGATAAAAAAAGTAAAGTTCGATCACAGGCCCATGGTGTCGGATTTTGTGCACCCTCCTTTTTTTCCATTTGTCACAAGATGTCAACGAAACGCTTGCCCTGTGCATTCAAAGCTTTGTCGTTGCCATTGGCTTCGGTGCCATGTTGCCGTCAAAGCCATCATCAACAATAAGCCTCCAAATAAACACCCTGTCTGCTATTTTTACTCATGAGGCAACTTCCCCTGAAGAAAAACAAGGGCATGGGTTATGTGCTAAATAGAAGCACAACCGGGTACTATTTCGATGCGTTTATGTCACAGAGTTTACCCATAGCATGGCTTAAATATGGGCTTGGTACTTTTAGGAGTACTACGCACAACAATTGAAAATAGTACTCGGCTCAAGATCCGACAGCTCAACACGCACATTGAAGGTAGCTGTTGTTGTGTCCCAAAAATGGTAGCCGTTACACGATGCTCACCCTTCGCAGCAGCAGTAGCAAAAGCCGGTGCGTTACTGCCCTTCATCAGCCAGGCTGTTCCTTGTCGTCACTGGTACATACGTTTGCTTTCTTAATGCTTTCTGATAGACGATTACTAGGATAGCAGCTTGCTATATGTGATCCACTGCAGTTGGATGAAAAGTGCATCAAATCAGCAATAATAGATGAGGCTATCTCGACGACTTAAAGGATGTGTTATTATAATGAATTGGTGGTGGTGGTTGTTGGGCGGCAGCTAAGTAGTAATAGAGGTGAACAATGGCTTGCAATGCAACATTCACCAGCACCGGCAAAGCAGACATCACCGCTCTATGAAGCTAGAACATTTTCAGATAATTGATAAGAATGAGTCACGACATATGAATGTCGTTATCTCGTAAATGTGGTGTTGAGCGAGATGACGTATGTATGAACAAAAGCAACCCCGCTCAACAGACCACGTTGGTGAAGCAGGGATTACCAAGCAAAATTTCGCTCTCGTTCATCTTTGGCAGTGATGTGGGGGAGATGAATGCCTAAACTAAAATGCGTGTAGACCATGAGAACCAATAGATTTGATTTCACAAGGAGATTTTGTAATGCGTTTTGTGCCATGTGTAACGATTACAGCAGCAAACTACTCTTCTGATTGGCTCTCCCCGCAAGACTTTCACACTGACATGCTTGCTCAAGAGCATGATCTTCATGCGGCTCACATGCAAGTACACTTTGACATCCTCCAATCCCCGAAGCATCATCCGCGGAATGAATCATGTATAAAAGCTGGCATCCATGATCGCATCGACTCTCTCATTACACTCGAACAAACACATTTTTATATCAATCATCATCATGCTCACTACCGCTACCATCTCTCGCTCTGCCGCTATTTCCAAGATCAACATGTTGGGTCGCCCACTGATCGCTACAAGCTCTCGGATGTATTCCTCGGTTTTATCTGGCCCAGTACAATTCAAGGAATCTGCTGTACATCATCCTCAAACCATGCCTCTAACGGATACCACCGTTTACACTGCTCAGGGCAGTACGTATCATGATGAAGATGCTTCTTCTTCTTTCAGCCCTGTTGTCAATACTGTATTTGATGACTAGAGTCATTTAGCATTTTTTTCCATGCATGTCAAACAACAACATCCCTTCTTCCCTACTCTTGTCGCCGACCATTTTGTATATATAGACTCTCTGCTTATACCTCCCTCCAATAAATTCATTTCCCTTGCTTTTGTTTCCAGCCACACCAATTCCCAATGTTTGTTGTCTCTTCAACACTTACACGTGCTGCTCTTTGTCGCAACACTCGACTACGACGATATTACTCGGCTCAACCCAACGATGACTCAAAGAAGCTCATTTACACGACACCCAATGTATCCCTTGTCAAGCTTGCCAAACTCTTCTCATTATCCACCTTTGGTGTATGTGTTCCCCATGACACGATATATATGTACAATCACTCAGTCTCATTCTCCTACAGATCTCATCCGTGTCGACACCAGCTGTAATGTACTTTTGGGAGAGTCCAGCAGGTAAGAGTTGCTGTGGAAACGGTATCAACGGACGTATTTATTTATTCGACAACATTTAGTACAAGCAAGTGGAATAAGTTCGACTATGTTTCTTGGTGGTAAGTGGTAGCTGTAGCATCTACGTATTGGAACACACACAAAACTAAAGTAAAAGAATCCACGTTGCGCTATGTCATTCTTTATCATCTTATGGCAGCTCTTGCGGCCAGTGCCTGCTCAACCGGTGCCATCCATTACCTCCTATCCCCTTTTGTCAACAACATTTACTTGCATACCAAGCAACATCAAGAACAGCAACGCATTTCACCCAATACCAAAGTAACCATTGAAACGCTCGATTTATTGGCACGTAAACGTCAAAGCACACTCGCCCTCCGAGATCTGATGCCATCCTCTGGTTTACTCTTAACTTGGACTGTCAATCGCAAAATCGCACCCAAGGATCTACCACAGAATCGATTCTGGTTGGATAAACGCAATGGCACAGGTGATGAGGCTGCGATGAGGAGTATGTTGCGTGTCATCAATGGCAATCAAGATCAACGGCGCGTCGTATAGTAGCCATTACTTAGAGTAGAAATAAAAGGTGTTTATTATGAGGGACCATCATCCATAACTTCTACAGCCATATCATTCGTTCCCTTGCCTCGTGGTCGTCGTCGTCGTCGTCTTCGTCCAGAGGTTGAACCCTTATCTTGGTTTTCTTGTCCTGACCCTTTCTTATGATCGCCTTGTGTATCTTTCACATCCTCATCCATCATGTCTTGCTGCTTCAGTTGCTCCTATTATTAGACCTTTCATTAGGAATCATTAAAGCAATGGCTTTTCTTTCTTACCTTTCTCTCACTCCTTCGAGGACGTTGTTGTTGATGATGCTGCTGTTGTGGTGGTCGACGTGCAAATGCTGGTCTACCTCGTCCAAAGGAGATCGTTTCGGGTATTGATAGAGCAGACATTGAATTCGTCAACTGATCCACATCCATATCATCATCATGATTCTTCAATCCTTTTGACTGATATCGCTGTTTTGGGTTGTCTTTATGAGAGGATGATGATGCTGCCTTCCCCTTGTGCTTCCGTAACTCTTTGGCACGTTGTCGTTTCATATGAGCTTGTCGTTCTTCAAAGGATAATGTACCCGTTGCCACAATGTCGAAAGGATAATCACTTGGATATCGATGTTTCTCAATGAGATGCTGCATACGCTTTTTTATAGTTGAACACTTTTTGCTGCAGCCCTCGACAAAGCATTGGTACTACATAAAAGATGGATGAATACTAACCTCCTTCTCCAACACCTTTACCTATCCCTGACTTACAATCTTCTCGCCACGTTCCTTTCTTATTCTGAGGAAGGCATCATGATATTCATCGAGGTGGAGCTGGAGAAAAGTAGCGTTCGGAAAAGTCTTGTCACAAGGCAAGCATACATGGCAATGGCGTGCTTCGTAGTGTTCCTCGTATGCTGCAATAGAAGGAAAAGGAATAGGCCCGCCATATGCACTGGTACATGAAGAGTGTTCGCAGAATATAGGACGATGGAGATCACTACAAGAAGGCAAACCCAATGAGATCAAGGTACAGCTGCATGGCGCATTTACTTTACTCGGCAAGCATAGAAGCCTCTTCTCGAATGATGGCAATGTCTTGTTCTGATCGTGCGTCTCGTTCTAGCCAGTAAGCACGTATGGCAATGTTGCCTTCTTCAAAGAACGGATCGTTCGCATCGCGGATAACTTTGGTGGGTTTGTATAAAGAAAACATGCTTGTGCAACGCTGTCATGCGCACGGATGTCCTCATTTGAAATTCCATTCCTGTGCCGCTCGCGTCTCTTTCTTTCTTTCCCAATCCATTCTTCATTGATCATACAATGGTAAGTCTTTATATGCTAAGAGCGAACATTACAATGAACTTATGATACGTATAGTCACGAAAAGGCATATCACTTGACGAGAAGCGTCGGCGAATGGAAAAGTATTTGCATGAAACGGTACGTCCACCACCATCATCCACCATCATCATCCACCGGAATTCAAACGCTTAACCCTCTCGATCCAAGTGCGACTTTTTTCAGTTAAAGGAATTAGAGAAGGCTGGTCCCAAGCTGGGTGTTGGTAAATTACTTGAATGCAATATGGATGGGTGTATCGAGATAATAACCTTAATGTCTACTACATGTATAGTGCAACAGTCGGTCAAGGAAGTGGTGCAAGGATTGATCGATGATGGACTTGTGAATTCAGACAAGATTGGCCCTTCGAATTACTACTGGTCTTATCCTTCTGCAGCTGAACACGCGGTATGTCATTTTTTATATGATCCAGGACGATACATACAACATTGACTTACCTTAATGGTATTCTTCTAGATGCGATCAAAGGAAGAACAATTGAAAGCGAAGCTGGATCAGGAGCGAAAAAAGAATGAGGAGCTGAAGCGAGAGATTGAATCAGCACAACAAGGTCGTGAACCCTCGGTAAGAAGCTATCTCCAATGTATCATCGACCACATGGAAAACACGCATGCTGACATTTTATATCAGGATGAACGTGATAAGATCCTTTTGGAGCTCAAGGAACTGCAAGCGGAAAACAAGGCTCTTGTGTCTGAGATGCAACTTTACAAAGACAATGATCCCGAGACCTACAAAGCCAAAGGTAAGAAAAAAAAGTGGTTCCCGCATTACCATTCATGGCAATGACGATACTTTCATTGGGTAGAGAAAGCTATTGTTGTGTGCAAGGAGGCTGTAAATAGATGGACCGGTAGGTTCATAGTTATACTAAGGGTGTATATGCAGCTTATATGATCGTAACATTAGAAAACATCTGGACCATGCAATCCTATTGTACCAACAAGTATGGGATTTCCCGGGAGGAGTTTAACAAGGCGTTCAATATCGATAGTGAACTTGATACCATAGAATAGACATCGTCCCAGCATGTATTTCTTGTAGCTACCATCACACGTAAATATGACAAGCAATAACAATCGGATGCCATATTCGGGCTACGTGAGAGTTTTTAGTTCGATGCAGCCTTCTTGCTGCAAGTTGTTTTTAATCCCTCTCCGCTGCTAGATCAGGGTATACGCTCCCCGTTGACTCTACATGGTAACGGATACATTGATTACATATCACTGCCAGCAATGGTTCTGGAGACAAAAATATACATGACCTTCCATATTAAGACAAGAAAAAATAGTGAAGGGGCGCATGCACGAAGCGTGGATCTCAGCGGAGAATGCTAAGAACATTGGATCGTTAATTGATGGCTTCCCCAAGTTCCATGATACGCCATTGGCTTTTGCTGCAGAAATCTGATCACACTGTTCACTCTCATATATTGCTAAATTGACATTTGTATTGTGTTTATGTTGCATTGACTCATTTCAAAGCCTTAAAGGTACAGAGGAGAGGAGAGGGAATTGAAAGGATAATAGGGCGGTGGTGTTTATGGAGGAGGTAGATGCTTTACATGTAATCGAGAAGCTTGCAGCTGCCGCCTTCATAGACGTCTACTTTGCTGATACCAAGCTGGCTATTCAAGGTTTCGTAGTTCTTCATGGCGTACACGTAAAAATCAAGATGTCTGGAAGAGAAGCTCCATCCCTTATCTGTAACCACGCGAATGTAAGCGATTATTTCAAATACCGATTGTCAAGATCAACTCACCATCAACCAAAAGACAGCCATTGTGCTTCTTCTTGGTAGGCAACATGACACCATCAAGTTGAGGCACATAAACCTTAGAGCCTCTTGGGATATCGTTTGCTGCAGCAGTGATGAAAGGTCTCAAGGCAGTGCTGTATGCTATATAAATTCGAATGGCATTGTGAGACAAGCGATGAAAAAGATAGCGACTACTAGCATGTTACTTACATGTCAAGCCATAAGGATCTTCTTTCTTGTCAACTTCCATAAAGCAATTGTAGTTGGTGCATGAACAAGCACCGAGATTGACAACCTTGTCACCGAGAATACCAGTGCCTTCCATAACTAGGGCATCGGCGTACTCTACAGAGGTCCTGCCAAGGGTCTTGCCGTCACATGTCTTGATAGAAACTTGCTTGCCGCTTTGCTTGTAGTCTTCAGGCATGGCAATCCAGTAGTAGGTCATTGGGATGTTGTGATGGATGGCCTTGCGCTTTTCAGTCGAGGATGAAGACGAGCCACTGTTCTTGTTATCATCGTCATCTTTATCGGAATCCTTTGTAGGGACCTCGGTCTTCTCCCAATCATCATCATCATCATGATCGTCGTCGTCTTTTTTATCACCCTTGGTCTTGGAAGCAAGATGAGAAACATTTTCCTTGATCTTGTCGCTATCATCCTTCTTATCAGCAGCAGCCTTCTCAGCTTCTTCTTGCTTCTTTTTCTCGGCAGCTTCTGCTTCTTCGGCCTTCTTTTTGGCTTCTGCAGCCTTCTCAGCTTCTTCTTGCTTCTTTGCATCCTCCTTGGCATCGTTCTTTTCATAGACGGCAGCCTTCTCAGCAGCCTTCTTTTTGGCAGCAGAATCACCATTGTTCGAGGAGGACTCCCTGTTGGTAGAAATACAGTAGCTGTGGCCAATCTTCAAGTTCTTGCAACCACTGGTGATGTTATCATTGAGAGCAATGAATTTGGAGTGGCTGATACCATACTGCTTGGCAACCGAGGTGCAAGTATCGCCAGCAACAACTGCATGAATAAAAGAATCATCAACATCCGATGTATTATAGAGGAAAAATTATCATGCGTACCTTTGTGTCGCACGTTGCATGAATCGGGATCAGCACCCGCATCGCTGTTCTTGACACAATATTTTCTACCAGGCTTGAGATTCTTACATCTGGAATTGACTTGTGGATTCCAGTAGTAAAAATCTTCGAGATGGATGCCAAACTTGTGCGTAATCTCATGGCATGTATCGCCCCGTTTGACTATCAATGGCATAATGGTACTCAATATCATGGAAATTGCATTCGAAATGGTGAAAAATGAATGGGGTACCTGTATATTCTTCTTCACATCCAGCAATGGCACGGCGTTTAAGGGACACGATCTTGTCCTTGACAGACATGGGGACAAGTTCAAACTCAGGCTCAGGGTCATCTTCGCGAGCAAAGACCGAGTAGTAGCTGGCGGCATGTTCAGGCTGGATGTTAGCACCACCATGAACGATTTCCAAGTTGTTACGGAAAAAGAAGGCACTGGATCCAGTGGTGAATTGGAGAGCCACAAGGGCAGTGGCGATGAATGACTTTGGATAATACATCAAATTGCTGTCAGCACCAGGCTGCGATGATAATGATATGGAATGTGTGCAGGTAAAAAGAAGGGAAAGGGGAGTTGATCACTCAAAGGAGAGGAATTGTGTAATTGCAAGTATGCAGTAAAGAGTGTGAATTGAAACGAAAAATGATCCAATGCCGGAAACAGGATGCGATATTTATGTTGATCGGTGAGCCTTGGACCAAGGTAGTACAAGCGTGCAAGCAGATTTTGTGTTGCCGATTCTACTGTTTCCATTGTGCCTTACAGAGTCAAGCCAATATTCCCTGAGATCCTCCTTCTTCATCATGCATTCATTGCACACCGCGACAAATTGGTCCGCCTGCTTATGTGCAACCTGCTTCACTGTTACACGTTTCCATAGCGACAGTGCAGGACGTCTCCCTTTTCTTTATCTTCCTCTCACATATACCCCGCCCATTGCTTGCTTGCTTCTTTACACAATCCACACCTGTATTATCCTTTTTAGATCATTTACCATCGCATCCCATCATTGATATGCATAATGGAAAAGTTCTCTAATCAACCATTCTATCGTGCGATTAACGACGATACGGCATAATATCGCTCTCATCATCATGTGCATGGGCAGTGACATGCTGTCTCATGCTTAGCATTACACCATCACCATCAATGGGCGTACCATGTGCTCGGTAAATCGGGCATCAGCTGTCGCATCTATCTAGGAGCATGTGCATCCAGGGAAATATCCTTGTGCTGCTGCTGGATCACTTATATTACTTTGCATACCATATTTGTACCAGCTACTGATGTCTTGTGAAATGTCATAGCGAATGATGGGATCCAGATCCATTTTATACACCCCAATCGCCTATGCATATACCCTTATTCAAGTAAAATGCAATCATTGGAAGCACCTACTGCTGTGTGAGTTTAGCAGAAAAATGCGTAAGGAGTGGTTTGATGGTCCACTTTAAACGAGGAGGATGAGTGATCCACCATTTTCATGGGTTGCATGGATGGCTTTGCATATCAAAAGATGGAACCAGTAGTGAATAGAAGGATGGGATTCTCATGGGATGGCTTATGATAATTGCCTAGCGATTACAACTGATAAGCTATATTATGATGACGAGCATGAACGTTCTTTTATTACAGCTTTGATCGATGACATGTACCCCAGTCTACTATAGCATAACACTTGAACTAATGCGTAGCTACTTTTACTAATCGACACCGAGTGCTGAGTAATGTTTGGTATGTCTGGCTTGATCATTTACGTCAGTCGTCTCTTGCTTGCATGAAAGTCAGGCATGTATCCTTACTCGGCTTGAATTTACGGCATTTCGCCTCTTTCTCTTTTGGAAGACTACCAGCACAATGATCGATTGGGAATGGGAACAGCTCAATCCATGGATCGCAACTCAATTCCAATGGCAGTATGGTAGATCGCCATTCTCGGACCTTTGGGTAAGTTTGTTATCTTTGTTTGTATGATCTATTCGCTTTGAAGCTTACCACAGCTGTAGGTTGTGTACTTGAGTTGGATAATCTACTTCACTGGCATCATTGTTATTCGGTGGATGATGGCACAGCGTCAACGCTTTGATCGGTGGATACATGTGTGGGCTGCCATATACAATGCAATCATGGCTGTGCTTGTCGGATGGATATGTGTCACAGGCGTACAAACGTTACATGTGGCAGTCGAGGTAAATCAACAAGGTTCTCTCACTCTCGCTCTCTATCATATACATAACCCTCATTTGGTTAAAGGAACGTGGGTGGGCATTATCAACAGCAGACTGCCAACGACATGATGGGCCAGAAAACGAGCGAATGTTTTACAGCATGTACATGTATTATCTCTTACGCTATATCACCTTTATGGATACGGTCATTTTAGCACTGCGAAAGGTAAGAGATTCGATATTCATGATGATGATTCTAGGCACAATATACTCACATGACGTCTCGCATACATAGAAAACAATCCCATTTTTCCATTGGTATCAAAACATGGCTGTGATCCTGCTGCTCTGGTCGTGGTTACAAGACAAATGCCTTTTCGGAAGGTAAATCCCATTCATCGGCATGATGCATGATCATTGTCAGCTCGACTCAATCAAATCATATAGCACGGCTACAAACGTCATTTGCTTTATACAATGGGTTCGACATGTCTACTTTTTCTGCCGGTCAATTGGTTTGCGAGCATCGGTGCTGAAGGTATGGATAGGGTTGAAAAAGGGATGAGACCAATTTTACTTATATTCTACTTTGCAGACAATCGTTTTATTATTGGAACGTGCTCGATTCTGCTTAGGAGTGATTATGACGGCCTATCAAATGTCAACATGTCCTCAATCAGGCGGGCTGCTACTGACGTCGAGTATCAATGTCACGATGGTCTATATCGCGGCGACCTTTTATAACAGTGACGAGCGAGTAGCAACAACCAGAGATATACGAAGGAAGCGTAGTCGTCGCAGCATGATGAGTGATACAGCAAGCAGCAATAGTAGAATCAACAACAACAACATCAACAGCGGTAGTAAAAGGAAACGATGCAGCACCAAACGATCCCTGCGATAACTATGAAAGTATGCAACACAAATGTCACGATGAATACCATATCACATACCTAGGAATGTAATTCCCTTGCTGTAAAATGTTAGTTTGTGTACAACGAAGTTTGTTAAATAAAAAATGTAGCATCTGGAGGGCTCATATGCTGGTTCTTGGTCGTCGATCAGATATTTTGTGCTGCCTTGTTTAAGGGATTGATTAATCAATCGCATTGCAAGAATGAAATTATGTGTAACCACTCTTCCCACGTTTCAGCTCATTGTGATATTCTTCATGGAAACATTATCAATGAACCTCATATATTATCAGGCTCATTCAACAAAAGTTACCTTAAATGCATTCATTCATTATATGATGGGAGTGCTCGCTTGTGTTTCCTATCACAGGGAAGGTATCCATTTCAATAGCTTGTGTGTGATCAAATGCCAGCATCAAAATGTTGTGCTACGCGTATGCTACGTAGCGAAGCGAAAGCATCCAGGAACATATGCTATCGTAACCAGGAACTATATTCAAGATATATACACAAGTCTATGATGGCTGAATTGCAAAAATCAGGAGGGGCTGAGTTGGATGATGAATAATGGAATGTGCCTGGGCGATGCTTAACCTAGTGTTGTATTTTGCCGAGTGTGCTTGGTCATCTGTGCTACATGTATTGCTGCAAGGAATGAATGACAGAAACAAACCTTCCATCACAACAGCGATGCAAAGGCCAAGCCAAGCTACGCACCAGGTTTTCCCCCATAGCTATGGATCGGCAAAGTCTCTCTCTCTCTCAAAGCAGCGATGTTTATCATTTTGTGATAGCAAGCATGGCATGCAGGCATATCGGGTATGAAGGCGAATGAGAGAGTGCACTAGCCCGTTATCTAGTATGAGAGGATAAACATAAAGATGCAAATTATACACGGTCCCACGCCCACTTCATGCTGAAACGTTCCTGAACTGGTAACCGACCCACACAAACAAATCAAGCTTGGCCAGTCAGCTCATGCGGGATTTATTAACGTTGCTCACATCAGATGAGACAAAAAATTCATATAACTTTGGGAGAAAAGAGAGAGAGAATGCGGGTATAATAATATATATATATACACGATGCCAAGGATGTGGATGGGAATGATATGAGTGGGGTAAATGCAGGGAAAAGAGCTAATGCTGGTAGAGTTGATGATGATTGGCAAGGTTGCCTTTGGAATGAAAACGTCGATTGCATGTCTTGCAGCGTATCACCTCCTTTCGTTGTTTTCGTGAAGTGCACATGATGACAGCAGCAGCGATGGTGTACCCAGTACTTGATGAAGAAGCTGAAGAAGCTGAGGATGAAGGTGTAGGTGATGGTTTAGCGTCTTCTTCGAAATCAGTAGTTGCTGGTGGTGATAGTGGTGGTGAAGTTGCGTATGATTGCGACATCAATATATGGGCTTCTTGTATAGAATCGAGAGGCCACACCGATGGATTATGGAAGAAATAGTCGTTCATTTGTTGCTTGGTATCATAGATAGATTTGGTAGGCATGTTGTTGTTGTTGAGTGAAGAGATAGGTGGAGAAAGAAAAAAGCGGGTCTATTTATATTTCTTCTTGGATTGACAAAACGGCACTAAAACCAAAAAAGAGTGAGGAAAGGGAAGCCTGTGGCAGTGCGTGTGGGAAACCTGGCGCTGAAACGGTATGCAACCATTGGCTGCTCACTTGACCTCTTGCTCTCGTTTCCTCTGCATAAGCAAGTGCAGATTCCCGCTCAATATGCACAATTTGGATATCACATTCCGGTTTTCTCTTTTTTTTTCGACAACTTCAACGCATGATCCACTTCCCATGACTACTTTATCCACACCTCTTGGGTACGCTACGCTACTACATCTTGTGAACCTGTTGTCCCCTGTGCTCATTCACACACAAGCGTGCGTACTCAGCTGCTGCTGCTGTACCATGGTCATTTGCTGCCATATCCCCTTTATGGATCCCCTTGAGTTCACAAAAGGAGTCTTTGTATTTGCCACCCAATGAATGCCATCCCACATGAGCAACAGATTTAAACTTTGTAAACATCCGAGACAACCCGTCACTCCATTGCCAACAGCGAATAATTGATCCCAGCGTGTAAAGATGTTGGCAGCTTTCTATTACTGCGGCTTGGGTGCTGATGTCTAAAACTGGATTGTCTCAGATCGTAATCGATCGAGCACGCGATTTTCTTACTCACTTGCATGCATGGTATCATCTCTCATGTGTGTGTATGATAGCTTGATGCTTGACGTCCTTTGCTTTTTGTCAAGGAGTGCGAGGGAAAAATGACGCTGATTAAAAGCGCCCCATGTAAACAAAGGTGCAGAATCTCAAAGAAAAAAAAAAGGGAAAACAAAAGACACATAGGCCTATCCAATTCCCGTAATACAACATGGAGACAGCAATGGCAGAGAAGACCAAATGGTCTTTTCCCAGAAAGAGTTTGATTGACAAAATGTCGACCATAAGCATGACCAACCCCTGCAATAATATAGAAGTATTTTTTCAAGTGTGAGATATTTCACATCATACAAGGCAGTGGTACTGGTGATCGAAAATGCATACATGTTACTATGGTTGAACAAGTGGCACATACGCACACATCCACGTTTTGGTTGCTTCGAGCATTTACCATCGGCCTAGAACAACCGGCTCCGACCACGTAGTTTATGCCGACCAGGCGTTGGGAGATAAATGGTACTTTTGGCATGTAAGGTGGCAGTGATATGGATGGATGTTTAACGTATTAGCATACGTGGCATACTCACTAGTATTCCTTAATGATGTGATAAGGTGGCTGGGTGGGGGGGGGTGAGAGGAGAAGGAGCGAAGGAGATTCAGTAAGGATGATTCTTGAAGGAAGGTCGTTGATTTTTTTTGTTGGGTCAATTACCCCGCCACCAAGTGAGATGTGTCTGCCAAGGTTGCACAAGTCTCCATCGTCCTCTTATCGGCTTTTAGGGTTGCTAATCTTTTAGAGGATAAAGAATAGATCTATAAGCAAAAATGGTTGTATCGTCTTTTATTGTAATGCCTAAACGATGGATAAAGGTGCCAAGCTACAACTATAATATTCTTAAAGGAAGGTCGCGTAGACAAGTGGCATGAGTCGATTTGGGGTAAACTCCCCAAATATTGGATAGCGCTAGTCGACAAGGACGATACACGGATGAGATAAAGAGGATTGACAAGGAGATGACGTGTTGATACAAAGCGAAAAAATTGATAGCTAGTAAAACGGAGGACGCGTTTATTATTTCTTTCTTTCTGTCTTTACTATTTCATCCCTTGACAAGGCACGATAGACTTCTTTGTCGATTTTGGGGAAGTAAGTCACTGGTCTTTCTTTTGCCCCGACGCATCTTTCACAACCCCAGCTCACCTCGAATTCTTTTCTTTATTGTGCTTGTCCTTTTCCTTCTCTTATGGATCAGCAATCAGGTAAGATCGTATGACTGCATCGACTCATTGTACTGCATGACACCTATTCATGGCATTGCATTGGGAACTGTAGCTTCCAATCTGGATATCAAGAAACCCGAACAGACTGCACCCACACCACAAAACACGCCTATCAACCCAGCACCTATCACTTCAACCTATCGTCCCAATATCTCTAGTATCGCTGAAGACAATATGGAATCCAACAACACGACAACCGGTGAGTGGGCTTTTTGGGTGGTTTAAGAGCAGCGTTTGGGAAAGCGGAATATGCTGACTGAAACTTTAATCCCGCAACCCCCGTGTTATGTGTGCAGGTGCCGCTGGTGCTCTCAGTGGAGCTTTCACTGGTAACCCCGCTCTGATCAGCATGCTCCAAGGCAAGTTGGGAACACTTGTTGGCCGTCCATCGGGTTATATCGAGTCATTGCCTGAATCTGTGAAACGTCGCATCAATGGTCTCAAGTATCTGCAATCACAACACGCTGAACTCGAGGGCAAGTTCCAGGAAGAAGTTCTTGCTTTGGAAAAGAAGTATCTTGAATTATACAAGCCCTTGTACAAGAAACGTGCTCAAGTCGTGACCGGTGAATACGAACCTACGGATGAGGAAGTTGCTCTTGGTGAAAAGGTGGATGCTGATGAGGAAGAGCAAGGCGACAAAAAGGAGCAAGATGCAAAGAAGGCAGCTGACATTGAGGAAGAAGAGGATGACAACAAGGCCAAGGGCATTCCTGAATTCTGGTTGACAGCACTCAAGAACCATCCTCAAATTGGCGAGAGTATCACCGATGCTGATGAGGAGGCATTGCGACATTTGGTGGATATCCGCATGTCATACATGGATAAGCCTGGTTTCAAGCTCGAATTTGAATTTGCAGAAAACGACTACTTCACCGACAAGGTGTTGAGCAAGACTTACTATTATCAAGATCATGCTCAAGGTGGCGATTTTGTCTATGATCATGCCGAAGGATCCAAGATCAACTGGAAGGAGGGCAAGGATCTCACTGTCACTGTTGAAACCAAAAAGCAGCGCCACAAGGGTAAGTGTCATGGGAGGGAGACAGAGTCATCTCAGGATGAAAATGAGGGACAGGGTATTTTGATCAATGACGAACCATCTCCTATTTTATCGATTACAGGTACCAACAAGACTCGCGTTGTCAAGCGTACTGTTCCTGCCGATACATTCTTTGCCTTCTTCAGCCCACCTGTTTTCCCCGGTGAAAGCGAAGAATTGGATGAAGAGGAAGCCGAAGGATTGGATGCTAAGCTTGAAGCAGACTATGAAATGGGTATGAAGAGCTGTTTTTGGGGATACAAGGATTGCATCATGTTCATGTTCTTCTATTTTAGGCGAGGAATTCAAGGACAAGATCATCCCTCATGCTGTAGACTACTTTACCGGAAAGGCATTGGAATATGAGGATTTCGAAGGCGATGATGATTTCGAGGTAAGCGAAGTATGCCACTTACGGATCTCAAAATAAGATGGCTGACGGGTATCTTCTTCCTACATAGGATGACTTTTACGATGAAGAAGATGAAGATGAAGAGGAGGATTTAGACGAAGATAGCGAAGACGATGATGATGATGCCGCGGTACGTGTTGTTTTTTGAGATATGAGACAACTTGTTGACAATGCAATCTCATGCGTTTTCTTTTGTAGCCTACTGCCAAGGGACAAAACGCTCCTGAATGCAAGCAATCATAAAAGGAACTCTGTATTTTATATCATTACAGTAAGTCGTTTGGACCTTGATGATTCAAATTGCTGTAGGATATTAATGCGGGGTGATAGATATGTCCAAGCATTTACTGTAACATTTGCTACCGAGCAGCCGTATCAAGATAATTGAGATCATTGTTTGACATCTTTCACCGCCAATTCAAATTTTACATATATACATATACACACATGCTATCAATTGCTTGTTTTCGATGGATTATGTTTAGTCACAGAGTGGGAAATCTCGAGGATGTGCTCCGTGGGATGAAGTGAGACAAAGAGTGTGATCGGCATGGATATATCCCAAGGCGGCAATGGATCAAAAGTGATTATGATATTCAGGGATGATATCAGGGGTTGATAGCGGTACAAGCCGAGCCTTATTGGGGAAGAGCTAGGAGAAAGAACGTGCATCAAGTTCTGAAACGAACTTAAAGCGGATTCATATGAAATACAACCAGCCACCAATTACTGCATTGTCTTTGAGGAACAAATCATCGGCTTGATGGCGTCAAATGGATGACATTCGCGTCGCAAGATCATGGCATTTTATTATCTTTTGAAGATATCCAACTTTTCGCCACCCAATTTAATTCAAGGAGAGTACCATTTCTAGTGAGAAAACACATGAAGAAGAAATATAGCCACCAACAGGATGAGTGGATTTATAGGGAGAGCGGCAAGGGTGATTGATTCATATGATGATGAGGGCGAGCTGATGTGTGTGATACAAGTATAACCTATCCCTGATGTTTGTTTCCTATAGCCATCCACAGATTAAATGATATAGCCAACAAGTGGGTGGGTACCCCTTGATCACTCTTGACTTTCCAAATAAGCTTGTTCTCCTCGCATCACACTCCCTACTTATTCACAAATCATATGCATTGCCGAAAACAATATAAAGACGGGAATAAACAATCGCCACCTCTTTATTCCATATTCATTATACCACAACAAAGATCAAACATGTCGAAATCCAAATGGGCAAACTTGTTCACGCGATCCGCCACTGATGACGAACCATCCAATCCCCGATATGATCGCAGGCCATCACACACCAGCAGCTGCTGTTCCATTAACACGGCAGCTGAGGATGCATGGAGTGATACTGAGTGCAGCACAAAGAAGCACAAGCATGGCAGCAACACACGTACCCGGCTCATTCCATCTTTGTTTCGACGGCGTGGCTCAAACACATCCACATCTTCATCATGCTCCTCGTTTGACACTGAAGAGCAAGAAACATGTGAAAGGGACATGCGACAACTAAAGAGCTTGCTTGATCTTGCATTGGACGAGGTAAAAAGGATATACCATTTTACCGATTTCAACGAGTTAACTCGGTTTGATTCACTAGATCAAGTATGCTGAGGACTCACGAGGCTCATCGTATTATGCTGGGGATTGTGTTACCGCTCGAGAGGCGATCGATCTATGCGCCATTACATTTATGCAGCTGCAGCAACAAACTATGGATCCCGCCATACAATCCTTACTTCAATCCGACCTAGCACCAAGGCTAATCGATTTGCAAGCCAAATTTGACGCTTTACCTTCACTTGATGTACACGATGCTTAACATTTCTTCCACACCAAAATCCTCCCTTCAACTATGAATCCCCTGTACATATTGTTCACATTGTTTTCCCACTCCCACGCTTATGTGTACTTTAATGCAAAACCAAAACAATTTTTCCTTCTTCTGGGACTTTTTGACTCAATCCATACGCACCTATCTGGACATCCATGATTGGAATACTCATCACAGCCGTGGTAGTAACCAAAGACATACACGAATAGCATAACCCTTCTTCATGCGGAACGATGGATATAGTGGTATTTCCATACCAGGTCGAAATCTCGTCATGTGTGACGAGCAGTACAACTGAGTAGAGGATGGGAAGAAAGCAAAATGGAAACCAGGGACTTTTGAGTGAAGAGATATGGTGGAGAGAGCCTGGCTAAATCGGGGTCATGAGAAAACGGCAGGGTCATCTCACGCATAATCGTATCCACGTATCATATATTCAACACAACGTCTATTTCTCTCTCACTGCTCTTCTTTCCCTTTACAACAATATGCTTTATAATCTCCCCTTGGATATACTTCTTGAACAGACCTTACCGTGCCTTGATGTAACAAATCTCGCTACCTTATCAAGTACATGCCATCTGTTCTATATATTATGCAATGACGACCGAGTATGGAAGGGGCGAGTCATTTCGGATTTTGGTTTATTGTTACCTTTAAACACAAAGCGGTATACATGGAAGCAATTATATATCGAGTTGGATCAAGGACAACGGATATATACGTGGGGAGAAAATAGTGATAAACGGCTTGGCTTTGGCGACCAAGAGAATGCAGGACGCGATGCGTAAGTACTTTTGGTGGTTCTACTTTTGGATTGTTACCATCTACTCGGATTGCTGAACGTGTGTCACCACAGGTTTTTGAGACAAATCACTATTCCTCGAGAGCTACGTGGTCTTCGCAGTAAAGGCATTGTAGATATAGTCGCCGGTGGATGGTCCTTTCATGCATTAGATCGACGAGGGCAAGTCTGGATGTGGGGGTGGGTATGTTTATATAAGAGGAAATGATCACAGGGTATATACGAATGACCCGCACTGACCACAAGCAATGCCATTGTTTAGATGCAACCCCGACATCCGCTCATCATCCCTCCTCAGCAAGATTTGGTACGACAACCCATGTGTGTTAGATTTCCAACCCAAGTGCGCATCAAAGTCATTGCTAGTGGCAAGTTGCATGCTGTAGCACTTGATCATCAAGGTCATATATGGCATTGGGCAAATAGTTGGAAACCACAAGAGGTGCATATAATGAAAGCCACTGGTCCGATTACACATATCACAGCCCATTGGAACTACTCTACAGCTCTTACAGCTACTGGACAAGTATTTCTCATTCCATTCCCTGTATCGCCAAAATCCATGCTTGTTACGAGTGAGCCTATCCACAAGAATGATCAGTTCATCAAGGTCGCTGGCTTAGATGATGCATCGATTGCATTAACAAGGACAGGTCAAGTATTCAAGCTGCACTTTGCGTCATTACATTCACAAAACAATGACTCAGCTCATTGTGATGTTACTGAGCTGAAACGGTTTTCTCATTTCTTGCAACATCCCGGAGATGGAACATCGTTTGATTATCGGCGAGCAATATTGTCAGCTCAGGCACAGCAATTTGCCATATGCAGTCAAGGAAAAGCATTATTGGGTCATGAGAATAGCGAGGCTGATGATGAACCACAAATATTGGACACAGCTGGCCACGATATTCAAAAAGTGACGTTTGGAAAGTAAGAGAAAGGAACAATGAAAATGATGCACAAGGTTATTAATGAGGATAAAAAGCAGTTTTCATTATGGTGCACTAACGACTGAAGGAAGGCTTCTCACATGGGGATTATATAGCTCAGGGGCATTGGGACGTGGATACGAAGATGATGAACAAAGGGAAACTGCTCCAGAATTAGTGGAAAAGTTACAAGACATGTTCGTATTTGCAATTGGTTTTGGAGGATTTCATTCCGGTTGTGCAGCTATTCCTCGCCGTCTCCTTAACTCATAAACGGTTATACAAAGCAATCTTGTTATCACTACTACGCCTTTATCAAAATGATCAATGGGGATATTGTAATGTAATGACAGACGTATAGAGATATATATACATTGGGAGGGGTGTTTACTCTTCTCTTTCTTTACGCTTTCGGGTCACTTTTCCTTTTCCTTTGTCCTCCTTGGATGATCCTGATGATGAGGCCTTGGTTGCTGCTGCTGTGTCAATTGGTTCATCCTCCTCCTCTTCGGCTTCAAAGTCCTCCTCTTCCAGGTCATCATCTGAGGTGGATCCCTCATCTTCATCGTTCTCTTCAAAGTCCTCATCTTCTTCGCTGTCGTATTCTTCGTCATAATTGGCTTCCATGAAATCAGAAAGGAGGTTTTTGTTGTTGCTGTTTTCATTGTCATCGTCTTCATTGTCATCGTTGCCGGAAGATGATGCTGATTGTTTTCCTTTGGATGTGGTGGACGCTTTGCCTTTGCCTTTATCTTTTGTTGACTCCTTCCCTGAGGATGACTTTTGCGTGTCTTGCTGTTGCTGAGATTCAGAGTCACCTTCAGCGTCATTGGGTTGTTCATCATCATCCCCTTCGTCTTCGTCGTCGTCTTCGTCATCCATTTCGTCGTCAAAGAGAAGTGACATAGCAACGACCTGTTGCTTAGGTTTCTTGGTTTGCTTTTTCAAGATGCTGCTGACTGCACTCTTAACACCTTCCATTGCTTGTTCACGATCCTCCAAAAACTGCGTATCATCGAATCGAAACTTCTTTGGTTCACGTTCCTTGAGACCATCCTCAATCTTCTTTTTGATTGCTTCTTGTCGGGCACGTTCAATCTCTGGTTGAGCCGCCAATGCATCTTGAAGTCTAATAAAAGATCCATCGTTAGTTACAAGGAACAATGAAAACAAATACACCAGAGATACTTTACCTGCGCTCTTCATTAACGGTACGAATACGTCTTCCTTGGAGATCACGGCATGCTTCAAAGTTAGTTGTCTTTTGAGCGTTCATGCGACCACCTTGAGCACGAAGCATAGATCCAAAACCACCCTTTCCACCCAAAAGACGCAAGGAAAGGTTGAACGTAACAGGGCCTTGAGGATCATTGAATAGCAAATCGTCATCTGAGAGAGGTCGACCACCCAAAGTGCTTATGCGTTGATCGGTCGTATCAATGTGGGTCATGGAAGCCAGACGACGCTTCAAATCGGAAACAGTGTGATCATCGTGTGGTTCGAATGAAAGGCAAACAGGGCCGTTTCCTCCAAAGAGATTAACTATGGCTTGGTGATTGTGATACATGCTTCAGTAGTAGAAGTAGTAGTGTGATAGGAGAAACAAAGAAAGCAAGAAACGAGGAGAAAGCGGTGGATAAATGTACTCACGCGTTTGTGTGCAGAGATTTAGTCCATTTTGATTGGTGCTCCGCCATGATCAGCCGCAGCAATGTATTGGACCTTTCAAACAACCATGGATTAGCAACCGGTGTAATGGATTCATAAACTCATTATCCTAGTATACATGATATCTCGTATAGAATTTGAATTATTTCATTACAAAGTAATAAAAAGATCATGCAATTATAAGATCAAATCTTATCTTGCATTACTATCAACGTGTCACAGAGTACGCACGACCCACTCTTTTCTTTGCCGTAACAGCTTGAAGTATATCTTTATATAATGTTGAAATAGAAAAAAGAGTATGGTAATCAGCAAATTGGCAGTGGAAGCAAAATGATGTAATAAAGGTTAAAGCACGAATAAGGTATCAACAATGGAAGCGTTAAGAGCAGCAGCAATGAGGAAAGTTATCAAGAGCAGGATGATGCGAGAGAAATGGGTTGTTAGGAAAACGATTCACGATCATTATAGTGACAGTAACCAACTCACATATATATATATGACGAGTTGTATGACCATGACCTTGGATCTACTACCATGGGCCATAGCTATGGGGGACTTGGGGGGAAAATACAACCACAAGGCGGAGACCTGAAAGGAGTTTGGTTACCGGTGGGAGCGTCGTAGCCGAGATGACAAGTCTTGCGTCTTATCACCATAGCCTCCGCGAAAAAAAGGTATGCCAAAGATTTCAGCACAACCGTGTCCATGAATAATCACGTGTATCCGTCATCCAAACTTGGCTCGTGTATATGGTTATATCCTAGGTTACTATTCGATTTTAGTTTCCTGGTTCTTCGTATGTAAGCACAAACAACCCTCAATGAGTAACATTTGACCTTATCATGTCTACGGCTACACATACACCAACCTACCATACACATATCAAGCACCGTAAAAAATCTCCACGTGCGCGTTAAGGGTCAACGAATGAATGATGATGTATGTAGGTTTCTGTGGAAAGAGAAAAAGACCAGCCAAAGTCATGGTCTTTTATACACAAAATGCTCCTTGAGGAGATGTTGTCAATGATCTTCAACCATCGAGTAACTCCAAAACCTGCAAATGGCTATCAGCGAGCAATACATATAAACATGGTTGCAATTATTACCACGCTTAACAGGTTGCAAACAGGTTTGAAAATCATTTCCCATCGGATGTTGTCACGCAATCAGAAGAGACGACATGGCTTACTTATGTTACCCACAAAAATCACCTTTCAAGTGGTAGGTGGATTTACCAGTTGGTTTCCATCACTACGATTCAGTATATATCCAAGATGCTTGACCACTTTTCATGTTGATTGACCATGACAACAATTACTATACCACGCTCACTCACATGTAAACAAGGTTGTTGTTACCATTTCTACTTTTATGCATATCATCACAACGACCTTTTTACATATGATTCCCAAAATGAGGGTACCCATGCATTCATGTTTATTCTCAACTACATGTAGCCCATTTGTTGATTGCTTTATCACTTGATGCGCTCATTGTACTGCCTAATGACATTCGGCTGTGTTCCCTGGTGGGCCCTTTGTGATAGGTAGGTAGCTCTCGCAGCTGCGTCCTCCATTATATACAATGAATACGTCTTTGTCATTTTCCTCTGTCAACATCTCTCCCGATATGGGACACCCCCGGATTCAATGACTTTTATCAGTCTTTCATCTATTCGACAAAGCCAACAGAAATAACCCTACTATAACAACGTTACTTTGATAACATAACAGTGACATAGTGCCGAACATTTACATGGTCGTATTCCTGATGTTTGAGTTAACAGATTGAAATGTGTGTTGCTGCATCTGTCGGAAAGGGATGATGGTGTTACACAAACATAGATAGTTTAATCAAAGCCTTGCTCGTTCATTGTTCAATATCATTATTAAACCAAGGGATATACATAACAATGTACACGTGTATATAAGAGGAATTAAGCCATATAATCCACTATATCAAGCTACGTATGATAAATAGCAAGGGACTGATGAAGATAGTAGATGTTGAGATGTCATTGATGCGTTGTCACCCCGCTCAAGCAGCCTGCCAGAATGTCCTTTTATATAAGAAACATCATCATGAAGATATCGTTTATTGGGGTATGATCAATATAAGTAAGCAACGGGATATCATTGTTCTATTCCTACATCTAATCCTCCGCTTCACCATGGCTTCTTTTTTTGTTTGAGACTTTTTCTGACGTGACTCAAAAGGACAAGGATCTCCCGACGCGATCTAAGATAAACACATGCCTTTCGGTGCCCTGCACAGAGTTTCCACGCTCCTTGTACGGCACAGACCTCTTGTAGCACCTCGTTTCTCTTTTCCACGTCCATTGACAACCATGCCTGCTTCCATTATTGACGGCAAAGCCATCGCACAGTACGTGTCATTCCTCCATGGCGTCTGAAATTCAATAGAGTAACCCTGCATGTCTCGTTCACTAGATCCGTGCGTGCCAAGGTCAAGGAGAACATTGCAAACACCAAAGCCCAGTATCCTCACTTCAACCCTCACCTTGCTATTGTCCAAGTTGGTAACCGAGACGACTCGTCCTTGTACATTCGCATGAAGGAGCGTGCAGCCAAAGAGGTCAGTCTTCAAACGTGTTGCACAGCGCTATCACTCACTCGAGTTTCGTGTCCTTGTATGTAGGCTGGTATCGAGTTTAGTTTGCAAAAGCTTCCCGAGAGCGTTTCTCAGTCTGAATTACTCCAAAAAGTCAAAGAGCTCAACGACGATTATCGTATCCATGGCATCCTTGTTCAAATGCCGTAAGTATAATACATTCTTTGAGAGGATATTGTACATGGATGCTGATATGACCTTTTAGTCTTCCTTCCCACATTGATGAGGCTGCAGTAGTGGAGGCTATCGATTATCAAAAGGATGTGGATGGGTAATGTTGGTTGTCAAATATCAGGTTGGCGGATTATTGATATCGGATCTTCTTTACCCCACAGTTTCCACGCTGTCAATGTCGGCAACATGGCCAAAAAGACCGCTGAGCCTTTGTTCCTCCCTTGCACTCCCAAAGGCATCCTTACTCTCCTTCGCTCCACTGGTAAATGATCAAGCTTCCATCCATGTTGTTTATGTGGATTGACAAGTGGTTCTCGCTTTTTGCTAGGTATCGATATGAATGGCAAACGTGCCGTGGTGCTTGGTCGTAGTGACATTGTGGTATGTATCATCGAACATTTGGCAAGATAACCAGAATCTAATCATTGTAATGCTTAGGGTGCTCCTGTGGCCACCTTGCTTACTGGTGAAAATGCAACTGTCACCCTTTGCCATTCCAAGACCGAGAATATCGAAAGCATCGTACGTACATATGGGCATGAATCATGTATGGTATCCATGGAATCTAACATCTTGGATAGGTCAAGGAAGCCGATATCCTTGTGGTCGCTATTGGCAAGACTGAATTCGTTAAAGGCGAATGGATCAAGCCTGGTGCTGTTGTCATTGACGTTGGCACTAACGGTGTCCCTGGTAAGATCTTATCGGTAGAAAAGTGCCAAAGAGTGGGATCCTGATGTGGGATGGTGTTTAGACTCTACCAAAAAGTCCGGTATGCGTTGGGTTGGTGATGTCGAGTATGCCAAGGCTGCCGAAGTTGCACAAGCCATCACTCCTGTGCCTGGAGGTGTAGGCCCAATGACAGTGGCTATGCTTATGGAGAACACTTTTACCAGTGCTAAGCGATGGTTTGATTTGAGTCGCTCCCGCAACATTTCTCCTCTTCCTCTTGATCTCAAGACTCCTGTTCCCAGTGATATCGAAATCGCTCGTGAGCAAACTCCTAAGGACATTGAAATTCTTTGCAAGGAATTGGGAATGAGTGCTAGCGAGGTAAATTGGGTATTACGATCATCATGTCTTGAACATACATTGATAAATATATCTTGTCAATAGTATGAGCTCTATGGAAACACTAAAGCCAAGGTCAACTTGAACGTTTTGGATCGCCTTGGTCATCGCAAGGATGGTCGTTACATTGTTGTTACAGGGTAATTGATGGATTGGGTACTAGGGAATTTGCACAAATACTGAATGCTTCTTTTGATTTTAGTATTACACCCACTCCTCTCGGTGAAGGAAAGTCGACTACCACCATTGGTCTTGTGCAAGCTCTCGGTGCTCATTTGAACAAGGTTGCATTTGCTTGTGTGCGTCAACCATCGCAAGGTCCTACATTTGGTATCAAGGGTGGTGCTGCTGGTGGTGGTTACTCGCAAGTGATTCCTATGGATGAGTTCAATTTGCATTTGACTGGCGATATCCATGCTGTCACCGCTGCCAACAACCTTTTGGGTAAGTCGTTGTTATCCACAAAAAAAGACGACGATCATTGATGGATGATGTATTTCAGCTGCTGCAATTGATGCTCGCATGTTCCACGAAAACACACAAACGGACAAGGTAAAGCATAAGGATTACTATTGGTGATGATATGTGAAGCTAATCTCACTTGTATTAAAGGCCTTGTTCAATCGTCTTTGCCCTGCAAAGAAGGGTGTGCGCAAATTCGCTCCTGTCATGCTTAAACGTCTTGAGGTATGTACTCCTCCATAATATTGAATGTGGTTACTTACAATATGATTTTGGATAGAAATTGGGCATCAACAAGATCAACCCTGAAGACTTGACTGAAGAAGAGATCCATCGTTTCGCACGTCTTGATATTGATCCCGATACCATTACCTGGCAACGTGTTATGGATATCAATGATCGTTTCTTGCGTAAAATTACTGTTGGCCAGAATCCTACCGAAAAGGGCCAAGAGCGTGTTACCGGATTTGATATCTCTGTAGCAAGTGAAGTCATGGCCGTACTTGCTCTCGCAACCGATTTGAAGGATATGCGTCAACGTCTTGGCAACATGGTGGTGGCAAGTTCAAAGAGTGGTCAGCCCGTGACGGCTGATGATATTGGCATTGGTGGCGCATTGACCGTGCTCATGAAGGATGCTATCAAGCCAAATCTTATGCAAACGATCGAAGGCACACCCGTGCTGGTTCATGCTGGTCCATTTGCCAATATTGCTCATGGCAACTCCTCTATTCTTGCTGATAAGGTGGCTCTTAAGCTTGCTGGTACAGAAGAGGGTATGGAACCTGGTTACGTTATTACAGAAGCTGGTTTTGGTGCCGATATGGGTATGGAGAAGTTCTTTGATATCAAGTGTCGTGTCTCTGGTCTTGTACCTGATGCTGTGGTCATTGTTGCTACTGTTCGTGCTCTCAAGATGCATGGTGGTGCTCCTGAAGTTGTAGCCGGCAAGCCTCTTCCTGATGCTTATACCGAAGAGAATCTCGAATTCCTCGAAAAGGGATGCAGCAACCTTGTCAAACACATTGAAAACGCAAAGAAATTCGGCATTTCTGTCATTGTTGCTATCAATCGATTCACGTAAGTGGCTTTGTTAATAGTTGGATGCATGTAACTCACTGGATTACTAGGTCGGATACTGATGCTGAAATGGAGTTGATCCGCAAGTTGTCCCTGAGCGCTGGTGCTGACGACGCTGTTGCTTGTGATCACTGGGCCCGTGGCGGTTTGGGTGCTGTGGACCTTGGAAAATCAGTTATCAATGCTTGCGAAAAGGACAAGAAGTTCAAGTTCCTCTATGATTTGGATCTGCCTATTGAGAAGAAGATTGAAATCATTTGCAAAGAAATCTATGGTGCTGATGGCATTGAGTTGAGCGATGCTGCCAAGAAGCAAATTGAAACCTATACCCAGCAAGGTTTTGGTTCCTTGCCAATCTGTATGGCCAAGACCCAATACAGCTTTAGCCATGATCCCGCTCTCAAGGGTGTTCCCACTGGATTTACTGTCCCTATTCGCGACATCAGGTAATTTACACTAGCAATCACACGAGAGGACAGATTAATAATATGTGACCATTGCATAGGGCCTCTGTTGGTGCTGGTTTCTTGTATCCCCTTGTTGGATCCATGCAAACAATGCCTGGTCTTCCTACTCGCCCATGCTTCTTTGATGTCGATTTGGATGAAGATGGCAAGGTCGTCGGTCTGTTTTAAGAAACAAGGCTACTGTATTTACTAGTTTTTGTACAACGAGATAGTTTTATATACTTTTGATGTGCAAACAATGCAAAAATGTGCGAATATATGTTGGGATGGTAACGGATTTAGGTTGCTAAAAGATGGATGAAGGAAATGATACACAGACATGATGAGAATGGGTGTTGAGGGGGGAGGGAATCATAATAGTGGGCTTAGCGGTTGCCAGTGGTTGTGAGCTGATCCGGTGATTCGATGCTATTAAGTACTTTGATGTGTTCTGAAGTTTGTTTGCCAGTGTGGTATTGCCGAATGAGAACATCAACATTGTCAAGACCTAAAGGTCGGATATCTGCGAGCTGCTTGATCTTTTGTGTGATCGCCTTGGCATCATCGTCATTCATATCACTGAGTTGAAGCTGCTCAATTCTGTTCATCACAGCGTTCCAACCAGTAAGACGATGACCTATGCTAACATAGCGAGATACACCAAAATCCTCGGGTTTCAAGATCTCATATGTGGATGGGTTGTTCAAAATAGCTTTGGCATGAATACCAGCTTTGTGTGTAAATGCACAAAAGCCAGTAATGTAGTTGTCAAAAGGCACAGTGACCTGAACAGCTTCGGCAACAATATTCTCGACGTGTCGAATATCGGGCAGAGCGTACTTGTCCATGACATATGCGCGGTCTGCTGTATACATTCTTGCAAGTAAGCCACCAAGAGGCGTAATACCGTTACGTTCGCCAATGCCAAGGACTGTGGTATCGATATGAGTGGCACCAGCTTCAAGAGCTATTGTTATCAAAAATATAAGTATGCAAGAAGCAAACTGAAACAAGCGATATATCCTTACCAGTGTAAGCGTTTGCAATAGCACAGCCAGTATCATTGTGGAAATGACATTCGATATCACAGTTCACCACGCTTCGTAGTGTACGCACAAACTCATAGACTTGGCGAGGGTTTGCACAGCCAACGGTATCTGCAATACCAACGCGGTGGACACCTGCTTTGTCAACAGCACGGTAGATGGCAAGCAAGTGGACAAGATCAGAACGGAAAGAGTCCTCGGTAGAAAAGCGAACCTCCAAGCCTTTGCTTTTAACATAGTCAATGACTTCAATAGCCTTCTTGGTGATATATTCCATGCTCTTGCCATGGGAAAATTCACGCAAATAACTTGATGTGCCCATGACAACATTGACGCCATCAACGCCAGTATCAATAGCAAGTTTAACATCATCAAGATGACAACGCACATGGGTAAGCACCTTGGCCTTCAAACCAAGACCAGCAATAACCGTGCAGTCGTTACGTGATTGTTCTGAAGCAGCTGGCGAGGTCAATTCGATATAATCGACTCCAAGGTTATCAAGTGCCTTTGCAATCTCAACCTTGGTTTTTGTGTCAAAGAAAGCATTGGCAAATTGTTCACCCTCTATATTGTACAGTTGTATTAGCATACGTCCATATAAAAAAGGGAAGCATATTAAGCAAACCTCGCAAGGTAGTCTCGATAATCTTGAAATTAGAGATATTGGACATTGGGTCTTGATAACGAGGTGTATACGGCGAGGCGATAGGAACACGTGGGCGGTTCACATCATCGGTAGCAGTTGCATCAGCAGAAGCAAAATCGCGAGGAGGAGACATTATGGTTATGTGTATGATTTGTGGTGTCAGAAGAGTGGATGCAAGTTTCAAGATTGGATTATTCCCTTCTCCTTATATTTGCAAAGATTAGATCAAAGCATCCAGTAGATGTCGTTTCCATATCGGTCACATCCATCTGCCGCTGCCAGAATTACAAAGCGTAACAATGATAATATATTATTAGATGAGAACTGCAAAGTGAAAATGCTTACGATAACCGGTAATATATTCAGTGAAGAAGTAACATAAGCATGAGGGCTATTTCTTAACCGTCATGTACGTAATTTTAATCATGATGGTGATGGCAACGCTGTGAAGCAATCTGGTATGATTTGGGCTATCTATCATCTAGATATCATTTCCATGTTTAGAAACAAAAGCGGACGGAGATCGGCTAGCTTTGTCCCACATCATCGACGTCAGATGACTGCTCCGAGGCAAAATTGTATCCACCCACTGATTATGCCGCAAAATCATGCGACTATCCCCAATCTGTTGGACCATTCTTTTTGAATACACAATCTTTTAGAATCGCCAAGATGCTTTATTCTGAGTAATAATGATCCACGAACTACACCGACCCGATGTCTTTTGAGAATGCACTGTACGATTCACACAAGCCAAGTTCCATCCTGTCAACATCATTCTCGTAGTTGCCCCCGACGAACCGTTCTTATTCATCCTCTCTCAAGAAAAAATGATTCCCATATACCCAATCCACAAAGAGTAACCACCAAAATATATCACAAGTAGAGCGTGTATTATTGTGCACTGATGATATCTAAAAGGTACAGGCCTGGGAGTCGAACCCAAGGAGATATGATGCCCATAGTTGCATTGCCTGACCAAAAGCACCTATTCAATTCACTATTAGTACACATATACAAAGCGCCTTCCCAATGCACTTGCCTTTTTCATATGAACAAGTTCTGCTGCAACATTGGGCTCTGAATGTACCTGTTGACACCAAGCGTAGAGAGGGAATAGCAACGAACAAGAGGCAGCAACGATATCGCCATGGCAACCACGCTCATTCCTCAGCACTTGTACACAATTGAGTACGCCTGTTCAGAACTACATTAATACCTCGCAACCAACAACAGCACTCTTTTATAATACATTACCTCGATCGGGATGTCGTGAATTGGGATAAAAAGGAAAAGAAGCGTTGTCTCAAGTCGTAGGGCTGCCGTCCCCAATTTTAAATCATCCACCCTTCGCACATACCCATCACTCTCATCTTCCTTCATTTTCATGATAGACAATAGTAGATATACGAGTACAACATTGCATATATTATATTGAATCCAATTTTCATTCAATAAAAAAAAAGTCAAAGAATAGTACATGGTAGTGTGGATGTTTATCGAGTATTGACTAAGATACGGATGAACCACACCGAGACAAGATAATATCCATTGTATTCTTGATTGTTGCCGTTATAAACATCCTTCATCCACGATTGTAAAATAGCTGCTGCGTGCATTGACTTGAGTACTCGAACACCATCCATGGCTGTAAAGCACCTTTCGCCAAGATGTAATCCATTTCATCAATCCCATCCAATTCATCATCATCGTCAGCCGTATCCACGTGATCGGTCATGCTGACGACGCGCCAAGTAATCACCAGGATTCTCATTACAGCACTCGATTGCATCCCTCCATCATAGCCAATACTGTTGGTTGAGAAGAGCCATGTGCTCGCTGCTGGTATGCTTCCTTTCCCATCCACTGCTGGTCAACCCTTTCTTGGTCATTTTCTTCCATCGCAGCTCATCCCGGTGTAGATTGTTTGTATTTCAGTGAGCTTGATAGCTGATATGGTATCCCATCCATTGTAATTCGTATGTATCAAAGCAAGTTGCCACACGTAAATAAAGCTGCTTCCATACAATGCCGATTTGCTGTTCACTCGAAAAGGCTGAGAGACAAGTTGCTGCAAGTAAAGAATGCTGCTTGAAACAATGAAGTAAAGACCTCGCTAATAGCAGCTGCTGGAATGAATGCTGTTACGATTGGTTGTGGCAGAAGAGTGTACAAGAAAACGTGCAGTGTCAAAGAGTGCGCGTGTTGCTGTAGTGGGGTGCAAACGCCATGAACTTGCCCATTTAGTCAAAGACAATCGGATCAAGACAGCTGTAGAATTGACATGATGGGTTGAAGCAGGACAATCGTTCGCAGGTGGTGGTTGTAGTTGAATGGGGCAACAGTTGAGAATGGGAGGAGGGACAGGGAAGAGGAAATTAAATAGGTCACGCACTGTCCGACAGATCCATGCACATTGTAAATTAATCCATGATATTGATATTGCGCACTTCGACCTGAAACTTTCACACAAGATGCTCTTGGGCATGCTGGTCAACTTTGTCTTAATAACGAACCCATGCTTCATTTAAAAATTTTGAACGGGAGGGTATAATGTGGGGTTTACTATGGATGGTCGGAAATCGGGTACGCGCCGGATTTATGATTTATCGAAATAGTATGTATTAACTTGGGATTGCCCACCTCGAAACTGAAACTTGGTCAGAAGGTTCGCTGCGACATGCTGATCAACCCTATTCATTTAAAAATCGCAGGGTTTATTATAAATGTTTTGAATGCGGGGCGGCCCAAATGTAGGGCAAAAGTAGGTTGGACGCTCCCTGAACCTGAGATTGGCTATCTCGAGCCTGAAAGTTTCATGCAAGGTACTTTCGATCACAGCGAGCAATTTCGTTCTCATAAAGATGCCACATTTCATTATGAAGATTTTGAATGGCAGCGCCCGGATATATGGAGGGAAACATAGATAAGATGTACTGACCGGGCCCGCCGATATTGGTGATCTCGAATATGAAACTTGTCAGAAGGTCCTCTCGGCCATGCTGATCAACTTTGTTCTCATAAAGATGTCACACTTCATCATGGCAACTTGTAGAAACAGGCACCTTTATGTTTTTACATATGCTGTAAGCGTGATGCTATATGAGAAATGATCTTCGTTCATTGTGAAGTATCATGCAAATGAGCTGTGTTACAAACACGCCCCTCTGCATCTTTAGCTCTATTAGGGCCAAGCTACTTGACAATGAACAAAGGCCACTTCCCATATAGCATCATGCTTACAGCATATGTAAAACATAAAGGTGCCTGTGTCTCTGAATCTTATAATGAACCGTGGGGTCTTCGATCGAACAAAGTTGCTCGGCTGGGTGAAGTGCACCTTGGGTGCAACTTTCACGATCGTCGTGGCCATTCTCAGATTCACCCAATGTCGCCACCAGCCTCGTCAAAAAAAAAATTCAAGAGGTCGACCTCACGATCCACTTTGGCTGGTGGTGACATTGGGTGAATGTGAGAATGGCCACGACGATCGTGAAACTTGGACAGCATACGCTTTCGACCACGACGAGCAACTTTGTTCGATTGAGGAGCCCATGTTTCATTGTAAAGTTTAGAGATACAGGTACCTTTATGTTTTACATATACGACTGTAAGCCTGATGGAGTTGCTTTTTCGTAGTGGATGGTGTCAGCTGCATTAACGGGAAGATGGAGAGCTGAGTGAACTGGCATGTGGTGGTTACACATACACGCCCTTGACAGGTTGCTGCACAAATGGATAATTTTGATGATTACCTTCAGGCAGATACGCAAATAAACAACATTCAATAAAGAAGATGCATCAAGGTATTATGTAGGTGGCAAGTAATGGTTTTAATATATCAAGTATGTTACAAGTAACCATGATACGGTAGACATCACATGACCGAATACGTTTAAACGCCGCTTGAAAAGAATATAAAATGAGCGCGAGAATCCGCAGCAGCGTCTTTTTGTCTTTTTGTCTTTGTCCTCGCAGGCTCACTGTCCCCTGTTGTGGATATGTTGGTACCCTGCCCACAGTTTATCAGCTGTTTGGCTTCCTTGGATGGGAATGGTGGCTGTGTGGTGTAAACTCTCTTGGTTGTTAGTGTCCCCCGCTTTCAACCACCTCGTTTGACATATGTCGAAGGTGCCCCATGTGGAGAGGAGGAGATGGATATGTGGCGACCTCCACGCGGTCACCTCTGTGAGTACTTGAGTCTTTGGCTCGAGGAAACTAACAGCCACATGCTAGTTTAGCTTTATTGTCAATAAAAAAAGATATTGTTTTATAATAACTGTCTACTTTTCCCTATGTGCATGTGCTGTGTCTTGATATAAGTGCTTGTGGTGGTCATGTTGGTGGGCGATTGGGAGTTTGATCGTGAGCGATATACGTTGGTTGATCGGTAGAAAGCGCTTGAAATGGGGTGTCATGTTGGTGCCTGTGGAAGTTGGATCCTGATAGATGCAAGCGATAGCTTTTAAAGATCTAGACGTCTACCTTGAGTAATAAAAGATCCGTGTTGCCATGGGACTGCAGTCGTGTTCGAATTGCGGGCGTTGTCATTGCTGTTGCTATGGAATCTAAAACGTTGCCATTGGTCTTGGAAACGCGCTTGTGGTTACTGTTTGTTTGCTTCACTTGTCTTTGTATCATTATCGTTATAGTAGTTTTACCTTGCGGTATGCATTTCCTCGTTCCTGCATATGCCATTCCCTTGCTGCATACATGTGTGCCGGATACTACACGACATAAAAGGTATTCTTATCCATAAGCGATTCTTATCGCCGTCGACTTCAATTCTGAAGCCATGTTCCTTACTGTGTAGGAAGGTGACAATGGGGTCCGTACACCATTGGGCAACCATCATATATGGCCTCCTCCTTCATATATACAGCAACATTATGCACAACTGCCTTGGGAACAATAAAGTAATGCGTTCGAGTTGCCATGACAGACTCCTAATTCGCTGCAGCTGTTGTCCATGCAATCCGTGATCCCTTTCAATATTGTGTATTATCATTTATGGCTTGAGCTATAACATTGAGCCTTCCTTGTAGTAATGAACATACCTGTCATCATTTGAAAGATGAATACATAATACAAAATGACATGCACCCTTGTGTAACGCCACTCATTGCATTCAATGCGCCATGTCAGGATTATGTATGCCACGTAACCAAGCAACTGACATGGTGCACTTGGGATAGATAGGATCCAGGCATCATGTCGATAACCTTTGTGCACAGAATCTACTGCATTTCATCATCCAATTTCATTAGGTAGGTATGCAAGTTGTTTACGTGGATGTGCCACATACGGTGTAAACTGGCTTACAAAATGCAATGGCGCGTGGGGATAAACTCACTCACGTGCTCTTAATAGCGTCGTTGTCAGCAGCATTTTCCCCCCACACCCATATGACTGTGACCCCAGAATAAAATCAATTCGACTTGTGCTATCGAGCTCATTTTCTTTATCTTTATTCAAAATGGCAGCTGTGGATACTACTAAAGTTTTCAAGGATAATATCTTTGCTGGAAAAGTCTTGCTTTGCTCTGGTGGTGGTAGTGGCATTTGTCGTGGCATGACCGAAGCCATGGTCCGTCATGGTGCAAAGGCCGTCATCATTAGTCGAACGTATGCAAATGGGTGGCATGTCTATATTATTATTATCCCTGGTGCTCATTCGCTATAATAGTTATTCTAAACTCGAAAAGGCAGCTCAAGAAATGAGTGCGGCCACAGGTGGCGAAGTCTTGTAAGTTGTTGTTCAGGTGTCGTTTGTTCAAGGCTTGATATGATAACCATTCTCCTTCCAATACAGCCCTGTAGCTGCTGATGTACGCAAACCCGAGCAAGTTGAAAACGCTGTGGCAAAGACAATTGAAAAGTTTGGACGTATCGATTACTTGATCAATGGTGCAGCTGGCAACTTTTTGGCTCCTTTCAACAACTTGTCGTACAATGCATTCCGCACTGTCATTGAAATTGACCTGTTGGGCACCTTCAATCTTACCAAGGCCACTCTTCCTCATCTTAAGGCATCCAAGGGCTCTATCATCAATGTCAGTGCTACCTTGCACTATAATGGCATGATTTTCCAGCAACACGCCGGTGCAGCCAAGGCGGCTATCGATGTATGTTATATCCATATTGTCATCATGCTGTCAATGTTTAATTCTTCTTCCATGCAATGTAGGCTTTAACCAAGCATTGGGCAGTTGAATTGGGTCCTCATGGCATTCGTACGTATTCGTAAGACAAGGGATGATATGGCATGATACTAAATGAATGATTAGGTGTAAATGGTATCGCTCCTGGACCTATTGTAAGTGGATGTTGTTGATATGTTGAGTATTACATGGTTTGTTGATATCAAGATGATGCATAGGCATCCACCGAAGGATTGAGTCGTTTGGCCGGAGGACTTCTTGAACCAGAGACGATCCCTGCACAGGTAAGCTCTGAAAGATATTAGGATCACACAAAAGTTATTCATTGAGAATGAAATGGTAGCGTGTTGGAGAAGTGGATGATATTGCACAATCGACCGTATTCCTCTTTTCACAAGGTGCTAGCTACATCACTGGTGTAACATTGGTTGTTGATGGAGGTCACTGGCTTACCAATACCAGCCCAGCTTATCCAGCAGCTGTTCTTGCCGACATTGACAGCAAGTTGTAGAGTCAAGATAGCGTATGATTCCCCGTTTTTAATAATCCTTTATTTAAAACAAAACAAGACGAGTCTTCTTCCTGTATTTAATTAATGGGCAAAATACATCCGCTTAGTCGGTGGCCATCATGTACTTGATCTTGGCAATAGCTGCACCAGGTTGAAGACCCTTGGGGCAAGTCTTACTGCAGTTCATAATGGTGTGGCATCGGTAAACAGACATCTTGTTTTGAAGAGCTTCACGACGTTGGGCACCAAACTGATCACGAGAGTCAATCATCCAGCGGTAAGCTTGCATCAACACAGCGGGACCAAGGTACTCCTCCTGCAGAAAATTCCATGAATAAATGACGTTGATTATCTTTTTTTGCCATCCCAACCCAATTACCTGATTCCACCAGTACGAAGGGCAAGAGGTGGAGCAGCATGCGCAAAGAATGCACTCGTACAAACCATCCTATTATCAAAGTATGAATACCCTCGTCTCCTTTCATCGATGCTTTTCAATAAAATCCACTTACCAATTTCTTACGGTCCTCGATGGATTGCAAGTTCTCCTTACCATCAGCGGGAGGGGTGTTTTGCTTGAGATAAGGCTCGATGCTCTTGTACTGCTTGTAAAAGTGGGTAAGGTCAGGCACCAAGTCCTTGACAATGTACACTAAGTTGGGTTTTCATGTGTCAATGATAATTCGACTCCCGATATATTCCGAGCAGAGTAAACACCACCACACACCATCCTGGTGAATAATACTTACTGTGAGGCAAGGGATAGATCTTGACAGGCTTGCTAGCGTCACGGTTGATCTTGGAGATACAAGCAAGAGTGTTACCACCTTCGATGTTCATGGCACAAGAACCGCAGATACCCTCACGGCAAGAACGACGGAAAGTCAAGCTAGGATCCTGCTCGTTCTTAATCTTGATCAAAGCATCGAGCACCATAGGACCGCATTGGTTCAAGTCAATCTGATACTTCTCCAAGTAGGGCTTCTCGGTAGGCTTATCAGGGTTCTATATATGGATTGTTGGTTAGTAAAAGAGAGATAAACGTACTTGTGGCACAATCTCCTCCCCCATATGGGGTGACTAAAGTTTACCCAGCGGTAGATCTCAAAAGTCTTGAGCAATGGCTGTTTCTTGGTGGCAGGAGCATCAGTAGGAGAGGCCATGTTGCTCGAGGTGCTGGTGTTCAACATGCGTGCGACAGGCTAATGGAAAGTCGACAAAGGTTATAGGCGCGCGTCAATGTCAAAGATTAGTTACGGAGTCAATGAATCAGGTACAATGGGACAACTCACAGCAGCCACGGAGGGAGCCACACGAGCACGAATTGCGGAAGTTCTCAAGCTAGCGAGGGCAATCGACATGATACGGTTAGGAAGAGTAGGGGGGATATGGTTTAATGTAGAGAAAGAGAGTGAGTGAGAAAAAAGCTCTACCCCGTGGTGTTTTCAGCCTGCAAGCCGACCCTGGTAAGTTGAACCCCCGATCACTGGCCAAGAGTCAACATCATACATAGCAGCCCAACGGCACAATACCAAGGGCCAACATCTGGGTATACAAGACTCAACATTATAGCATGCAAGAAAGAGTCAACCTGAGAGAAGACACAAAAATCCACATCATACATAGCAGCCAACATTGCATAACTCAAGAGTCAACAAACATAGCAGCAGGCACACTCTACCATTACTATAGCATGTTCTCACAATAAGTAAGCGAGATCTACCATACAAATAAACCTGCATGCAGTATCAAGATCATCCATGGGGATCAATCATTCCTAACGTAGCTACCATCTACACGTGACCATGCATGCACTGTCCACCCTATTATTTGCATTGCGTCTTTCACTTTGATAAAGAACAACATCGTTGTTTGGCTAAAAGGGAGCTTGCATATGATGTATGACGATAATCGTCACCTCAGCTGAATTACCCATGATATCCTAATACAGTAAGTGTGATACAGTCTTTAACGGAAGCCGGTTACGAAATCATGCAAGGGGTGCACATAATACATGCCATGCTTGAAGGAGCTGCAAGCAATGATAACCACCTCTATCTCAATAGGTCGATCAATCATCATATGCATTTAAAAAGAAATCAATGACAATGACTATGCTTGGGCATGCTTTATTGACCTGTATATCAATGCAATGGGAACGGATAATTGTATTTCCTTTTATCCATTTGGCTTATGAAATGCCGAAAACCGAAAAAGTACACAAACATTGTCAAAAATACAATATGCATGATAGCAGTGGTGAATGGTATTTTGGGAGTGTGATATAAAGATATGTACAATATTTTGTCACTATCCTGCTCTTGTCACTTGGATCAGTAAATTTATCCTTGAAACGATTTCCTCTATCAAAAGTGGTTAGTTATCTCGCTTGTGATGATCCTCCCTTTCCCTCATACATACGTGATTCCTTTGCACTCATCGCTTCAAAATCATACACCTTATGGCTTTGATCCTTGGCTACTGCAATCTTGAAATTGGCAGGGGCTTTCTTGCTTTGTTTACATGATAAAACAGCACTGACATGGAATGATGTCTATGCACACATATAGGGATTAGCACATGACCTCGTTTCATTATACCAGCTATATCACTTACAGTTTTTACAGAATCAAACATGCCTTTATGTTCAGGGGGCATGATATGGATATAGTCACCATCGATTGCCAGGATACTCTCTCTGCGACCAACAAACATCTGCATCTTGCGATTGACCAGGTACTTTTTGTATTGTGACAGAATCCCGTTGTTCCCATTACCACTTGTGGCTGTGGGTGGCCCGGTATTGAAGACCCCGGTATAGTACACTTCATCCTTTTTCTTTTTGTTCGGTGATCGCCACATGTGAGACGCTAATTAACAAGAATCAGTTTCCCAGTTACCAGCTGCAATCCCCTACGCCTACTTACAACTTGGTATTGTGAGACCTGCTCCTTTTTTCATCAAACATAACTCGGTAACGTCGTTCATGCTATCCACTGTTGTATCATTGGGAACGATGACATTGGTATCAGCGATGGTCAACATGTATTCATCAGGGTCAAGCTTTCGTTTCCGAGATACGAGTTCCAGCACATCGCCAATGAACATTTCTGCGTAAACAGGGATGGTGGTTGTTGCTGAGACTTCTTCATTTGTCAATAGCCGGATACGGAAATATTTGACGGGTGTCATTGGCATGGTGGATTTGGTAAGCATTGCCTTGGATGAAGGAATAGGCACAGCCACTGCAGATGAATCAGCTTCTTGTTGTTGCGAGGTATAACTTGGTCCCACAGGTACTGGATCAATGGGTCCCAAATCCACAGTGGCAAAAGTAGATCCATTCGCACTAGTCCCAGGTGCTGCCACTTGTGGTGCCAAATGATTCTCTTGCCCTGCAGGCTTGTTGCTCTTTATGACATCCACCGTTGGTCCACTTCTTCCCAACTTTGCACGTATAAGCTCGTTTTGTTTCACTATTTTCTTAAAATAAGTAACCATGACCATGGCTGATATACAGATGATCATCCTTTACCTTGATTGGGTGCTGTTCGACATAATGCAAATTGATCAAATGAAACCATGCTGATTTGACGTGTACGGTCCAAAGCTATGGTCATGGATATTAGCCAAAATCATCCCATAGAACACCATAACACCATTACTAACCTGGTAGATCCTCTTCAATTTCACCATCATCTTCTGCTATCCTCAAAACCCAATTGGCAATGTCGTATATCTCTTCTTCTAAGGGTGGCTTCCGCTTCTTCTCAATATAGTCATACAAGATGTAGCCAATGACATCATCCACAATGGCATCAGGTCGCACCACCAAGCTCACTGGTTCGTATGGATGGGCTGAATGAGGTAAATAGACGCACAGCGTGATAGGATTGTTTTCACCCCTTCCAGATACAAAAGAGAATTCGCTGAATGGATTATCTGCAGCTGATGCACGTTCCTGAATCATTGCTGTTAAAGCTGATTTTGGGGTAGGACGTTTTGGTTGTGGTGGTTGTGGTGATGCTTGTGGTTGTGGATCTCTATTATATCGTCGTCGTCTACGTGGATCTACTCTGATATTGCTGGGTAATTTGAAGACTGGTGCAGCAGTAGCAGGTGCTTGAGCAATAGCTGATACAGGCGGAGGAAGTTTGATCTTGCTAATGACAAGAGGTGATAATGGCTTTTCTTGATGTTGTTCTTGATGTTGCTGCTGTTCCTGACTGGATTGTTGCTGTTGTTGTTGTTCTGTCAAAGGAAGTTGTTGCTGTTGCTGTTGTTGTTCAGGTACGTTGATGATTTTGCTTTTTGAACTTGCTCTTGATTCCACAGGTTGAGAGTATGGGAAAGAAGCTTGATCCCCTTCAACATCCAATGAAGATCTGGGTGATGGGTCGATAGGAGATTCGATGGATGGATGAAGTGAAGTCATTGTAGCATTTTCGCTGCCGGTTGTGCCATGGAATGAGAATGTTGTGCTGGAAGTAGTGCGTGCATGTGATCGTATCATTGTCTCTTTGTGGAGTGAAGAGGTTGTCGTTGTAGCTGATGCGTCTTCTGGGAACTTGGGTCGGTGTCCATTGTTTGCTTTGGATGCTTCAGTGATGCATAACGTGGGTGCTGATTGTTTGCGCATAGGTGTGGGTGGTAACGGTTTATCTTCCTTTGCACTATAATCATATACTTATTAAAAGTCGATTCTATACGCCAGTTTATGCGTTCCAACATACCCGAGCTCTGCATCAGTAACTGATTCCTCATTACCACTGTCGGATGCTGCCGGTTTGGGGAATGCCGGTGGATTGAGTTGCATGTTCTCTTTCTTACGCAGACGATAATGGCTGCGTTTCGTTCTCGGACTACTGATGAGGTTTGTGCCGGTCGATGTGCCTCCCTTGGCCAGATAGCTGTCGTATACAGGTGAATAACAGTATTGCATTTCAGGGTAAGTGGGAGCTGCAAGTCGAATGTAGTCGTCTGACATGACAGTGGGTCGAAAAGATATTATCCGCTCGCCTCGTTCGTCCGTCCTCAGCAGCTTTATTCGCATTTCATGAATGAGGAAGTTGGCGTCGGTTATGAGAGACATGGGTTGTGAAAGAGAAAGGAGAAAGTAGAATGCAGGCGCGGTTGTCGGCGTGAAGTTATCAAAGCAGCAAATCCCGATGGCTCCAACGCTCTCACACATACACACCATACCCGCAACACCCTTGGCATATCCCACTAGAGCAGATAGTACGTTAAATAGCATAGTAATAGACCATGAATTGATTTGACTACCCATTTAATTGGCACATTGGCACCTTCTTACCTAGCCATATTATAATGCACATCATCATCAATCAAGACTCTGCTTCCTCCTTCCTGTGTAATGATTAAAACTTTATTTTGCGTTCATGCGACCACACATAGTCTCTCCAAATCATATGCAGTATCTGTATATTCCATTCCTCTATACAAGAGTAGTAGTCCCGAGGTTGCCATGGCAGCTGACAATAACATCATGCTATGCGACGAAGCACCTATGCACTGTTATCTCGATATGACACGTGGTCTAGTTCTTGGTATCCGATATATCATCAGACAACATGTGGTAGACAATAGATAATGCAAGTTCTTTACAAGATATATAAACAAGGCGGGGATAATGGGGGAAGCATGGAATGGTACTAACTACTAGCTACTAGAATTTACTCGCTGCGTCCTGCAGTAGCCAGGCATTGGTTGACGACTTCAAGCAAATGTTTGTTTTCCAGAGCAGCTGCTACTCGTTCCTTGTCGTTCAATTGCTTGTTGACTGCATTTTCAGATTGATGCGTTCCCTTGCGCACTTTGATATCCACCTAGTTGATTTGTAAGAATCCCATATCACATGACCAAAAGATAATGTTATTATAACTTACCTTGAACCTCTCTGGCAAGCTACGCAACAAGCGCACCCGGATACATAGGCCAATCAATGTAGCCATCGAACAATGAGGAATAGTGGGTGTGAATTCCACAAGCACATGGTTGTCGTCGTTATCCACAGTGATATGTTGAAGTTGAGTGACGTTAAGTTGCTCCAGTGTCAATGGGTGTTCCGGATCGGAAATGGAGCGTAGCAATTCATATACTTCTTCGGCATCAATAGGATCCACGATATCGTCGTCATAATCGGACTCAGTTTCCACTCTGATGTTGGTCAATGTGGGCTCGTAAACGATTGGATTTGCATTCAAAAGTGCCATTGCGAATAAAGTGGAAAAGAAGGTCGGACAAGGGAAGATCCAAGATCCGAGATTTTTATCGATACATAGATTACCAATAATCTTTTGGCGTTGCTATGAATATCAGGCAGGTGAATGTCTCACATGTAAATATGTATGGGAAAAGAAATCAATAAACAGTATATTCGTATAATATAATATAGCACAGAAGATGGGAGGGGAAGCAACTAAGAGCAATACTGATAGCACAAACAAAAAGTACAATACGGGAAAACGACACAGAACTCAAGGTGATGGATGGGGAGGGTGGGTAGATAGGGTAGTTAGGATAGGGATAATGATAAAATAACAAACGCGTGAACTAATTTTTTCTTTTCATGGGACGTAATGGTGTTGTGTGGTGTTATGTGTGCGTGTGTGTGTGTGTGTTGACGATGGGAAATTCGTAATATGCATATTGTATCTGACATTGAGTCTTACTGGGCATACACCTGATTAAGTCTCCAAGCTGCTGCTGCTGCATTGTTGGCTTTTTTGTCTAGAAACAACCTTGCAGTTGAAAGAACATCATCCTCGGCCACAAGATCAAGAGGATCGTTGGTCGCATATTGATCGAGCTGAGCAAACGGTGTACGTAACGTGGTCGTAGGTGGATTAGATAGAAGGCTCATGTCCAAATTAGCTGAAAGTGATTGAGGCTGGTTTGGGCTTTGAGGCATCGTTGGTGGTGATGCATAACGAAGACCTGCGTAGGGTGCGACATTTCTCAATGGCTGCGTTTGTGGTGGGTAAAGAGGTGGTCTATAAAATAATGGGTAAGAACATTGCCAATAGCCCTATTTCATCAAGTTTTACACTTACCGAGTCAATCCCATTGGCATAGTTGGAGGAGTCAATACACTGTGTTGAGCATTGAGTGCCAATTGCTGCTGTTGCTGTTGGAGTAACTTGTTTGCACAATCACTCTGCGAACGACCCCAGGACAAACGAATTCTGGAATTGCCGATTTGATAACCATTCATTTGTTGGATAGCAAGTTCAGCTGATTGTCGATGAACATATTGAACAAAACCACAACCCTTTCCAGGTGGAATCTTGACCTGCATAATATCACCAAATGGACTGAAATATTGTCGCAATTCATCTTCGCGAATAGGAGCTGATAAACCGCCAACAAATACAGTGGTGTTGCTGGGATCAGGAAGTACTGAAGCTGGTTGTTGCCGGGGTGATCTCGTTGGAGGCGAGGAAATCGATGAATGTGAACGATTCTTTGGAGTTGCTACTGAGACACGAATAGGACGAGAACCGATGATGTAACCTTGCATCTCCATCAACGCACGCTGTTGGTCATTTTGATCCGAGAATCGTACAAAACCATATCCTCGAGTCAATCCTGTCCTTGGATCCGTCATAATCTTTGCAGATTTACACGAGCGATAATGCGCTTGGAAGACACCCTGCATACCTCATTCATCAGCCCCTGCCTATAACTTTTTTCTTTTTCATCCTTCCATCCCACTTACCAAAAGACCAAGTTCGGTGCATTCAGGGCTCAAGTCACCAACAAAGATGGAATATTCGGGTTGTCGATCCTCACTAAGAGTCGCAAATGAGCCACTTTTTGCATTCTAGGGAATAAGTATCTATAACCTTACCGACGATCAATAAGGCCACCACCAGATGCCCAGTTCAATTTAAACTGCTTGTGAGTGTTTGGAATAATGGTCCCGTTGAACGTATTCAAGGCTCGCTGCGCATTCATAGTTGATCCGAAATCAACAAAGGCGTACCCAGCACTGGCACTATACAGATCGTTAGCCAATGAGCTCATACGCACCGTACAAAGGCAACCTACCCAGTAACTTTGTCCCGGATCACTTTGACCATGACAGTTTCGTTCAAATTGAACCACAATTGCCGGAGATATTGCTCATCCATCCAAGGCTCCAGTTCACCCATCCTGGAAAAGGACAATAAAATAGGATCATGCCATTAGCCGGTTGCACCCCCATGAACGATATGAGCCAAACATACCATAGTGTTGTCTTTTGCGTCTCGGGAACCACAAGAGATGAGGATGACGAGGCCGAGGATAATGGCTGATGTGCGAGATCGAAAGGGAAGGCCATCGAAGAGAAGGACAAGGAAAACAATCTCACACAATGGGGGAGGACTAAAATTGCTGTCCTTCCGAGGCGGAGACTATTTCTACTGTGGGCGCTGACAAAGAGATCGCTTAAATCCCCCCAACCAAGCAACAAGCAACAAGTTGCATGACAACCGTATTCTTGGAAGCATTCCCTGCCAATATTCTAATTAGTCATCATTACAAGTATCCATTCTCCTCGTCAAAGTCATACCTCTTGATATTCAATCATTCGTACTATCACGTCTATGCAAAATCCCCAATGTGCCTTGCCTATATAACCTCAACATGATCATTCCCCCATTGATATGATAAAGCTATGCGTTTAAAACGATATATACTCGACGCCGACATTCTATGTACTCTATAAATTGTCTTGTTTGTATTCCTGATGTCTATGGGGTTCTGATATAGAGCGCCTGGATGGCATTTCAATTCAGTACCTAGCTCAATCTCTTCCCTTTTCTTACATATAAAGAAACACGCAACCATCTGCACTTTGCTGCGACATCCAAGGTGCTTATGATCATTGAAGCTGCAGTACCTTCATCCGGACAACGATAGCCGACGACCATCACCCCCAAAAACATTTGCGTAACCTTCCGGTTAAATTTTGGCATAAAGTCTGCCGTGTGCCTCTTTATTTCAAATGCTGGTTAACAGCTGCTCGTTCTATTTCGTATAGTAAAACATCAGAAGTTACAATGGCTTGCAACTTAAACAAAGATGGGATAATATGGCAACATCTCAAATCATGAGAGAGAATGTGACTAGTAAAGCACTCTCTAACTTTTGACATTTATTATCCAATGACATCCACGACAATGAAAGTTGGATAACAATGAACCACTACCTACCCACATGATTGCCATGAATGGTATTCACCATGACACGTATATAAGCCTTGAAAGGAAGTTCACAACGCCCTCTTACTATATGATATCCTTGATGGACGTGTGTATGCCTGTGATCACAAAAAGGAAAAAGTGAAAAGTTGGGGATGATTCATGAGCGGGTTAATTGGTTCATGAGACAATAAAGTGAGAGGGGTATCCAGCACCAACTCTTAAGAGTACTATGGGAACGGCGTTAGTTAGATTCGCCATACGCAAATCTGGAATTGACATAAACAAAGACAGGTGGCAATATCCATCACCAAACAATGAATTCATTCTGGCATCGCGATGTGCTCATTAACAACAATCCCATCACAAAAGATATTTGCTAGACTATCATTTATACTTTGGCGTGATGTATGCGTCTATGTTGTCTGCTCAAAGGTTTTTTTTTTCACTCAATATCAAAGTTTACCTGCGTTATATTTGTAGCTGGAGCGTTTATTGAGTGTTGGCTTGGGTCGAGTTGTAGGGTAAATCTGGGTTGTAGAGGTGTATACCATCATTTCCCGGAGGCTGTGCGTATGTCATTCCAGCAAACAGTCTAATTTTTTGAAACCGCTAGCGAAGAGCGCACAGACCTCTTGCTTAATGTAGCACAAATGAGCAAATGCTCTAACCTAGTACTTGATCGATGCCACTCACCGCCGTGTAAGTATACGTGTATAGTTTACACGGGGAAGGTAGCACTTTGCTTTTGCTGTAGCTGGTTGTCGTCAAGTATATAGATCACCTAATTTCACTTTAATAGCTTATTATTGCTGTTGCATCTTCATTCTTCCTCGACTATCGTTGTTGTGCAGTCTGATATCTATAACTATAAAAAAGAGGGAACGATGATGGCTCACCGAACAATGCGTGTTACGGTATTCGATTGAAAGCAATCAGCTACGTGGCATGGTAGATCTTGGACATTGACAGCTGAGCGTAAAAAGAGTCGATTTGTATAATATGATGGGAAGGATGAAGAGGAATCAATCCCTTTCTTTTATTACGAACGATGACGATAAAAACAAGCCATGCCAAAAGGTTAGGGTAGTTTACGCTAGTACCAGATGTACCACACTTACCTATGCACATGCATTACATAGCTTACTGGAAAATAGGATATAGCATATTATGCTCTCGAGAACGCTGTGTCACATGACATGCAGATCCTTGCACTACCTGCCACCATTTCTGACAACGGCAAGAAACCATATGGAGGCATAAGCATTTTATTACGATAGATTGGGAGCAACCTTTGGGTAATGATAAAAAAATCTCAAAGAGTGGGGAGGGGTGAAGGACAGGGGAAGCGGACTATTTCCTCCACTTGCAGCCGCCACTAGTGTTTCTGGCTGTTTTGTTCAATGGGACAATGAGCACGAGCAGCGAGTACTCTGTTATGGTGTTCAGCAAAGACCTTCCTCAATCTTCCTTAATACTCGATTCTCCTGTGACCCTTTCACAGCATCTGTTCAAAAACGCTCCTCGGACACTGTTTGACGAGATGGAATGCCGCAAAGCCGATCTGCAGGAACCATCGATCCCCCACGATCACACCCATGGCCCATTGGTAACTATCCCAGTCAGCAGTTTGAGTTGTTTAACTAAGCATTGGGGATATAGGATAAACATAACAACGATCGTGTCGAGCAGTTCAAGGTCGAGTCAGAGGTGAGTGTCCTCCCATAAGCTTCTATACTACCTTTGGCTAAATCCAATCCTAGTTCTCTTGGAAATCATTAGTACGGCGGTTACGAGAGGAGAATGCAAGCTTGCTTAACACCGTAAAGCTGACGCGTGAGGATCTTCGACAAGTCAAATACGAGAAAACCGAGTTGGAGAGGACATTAAGATCGGGAAAGCAAACATCGGATAAAGTGATCAGTGATCTACAGCAGCAATTGGATGACGAAAAGGTATATCAATATCACTAGATTGTGTTGCATTTGATGCTCACATTTCAATTTATAGAGATTACGAGAACAAGCATCGAAAAGGGCGATCGAATCGGAGGAATTGGATGCTGCCCAAGAACATTTGCAGCAATTGCATCTCGAGGTGGATGCCCTGGAAAAGCGAAAGGAGCAGCTATTGTCTACAGCAAACGATCAACGACAGCAACAGAGTGATTTGGATAACGATACCCGACATCAACCTTATGAAAATCCACAATCAGTAAGTAGATGTGATTGCTTGAGTGCCTTGCTCAATGAATGCTGATGTGATGGAAAAACAGGAGCTGCTGGATGAGATTGAACAGTTGAGGACCTTGTTGGATGAGTCAGAACGAAAATACCAAGACGAGAGGAAACGGCGACTGGAATTAAGTAAGTTGGAATGAATATAGGGATTTAGGATCGCTTGCTGACTTGATAATTGAACAGTGTTCCAAAAGCGATATCTTTTGCTTGTCAATCGAGGATATGAAGAGTGGTAAGTAGGAAAATGGGAACAATCAAAGCTTGCCAGCATTGGCTAATGATATATTCTAGCGAGTCAACAAGGGCAGCAGACGCTCCAATGGCAGATACTCAGCATCATTCATCAACCACCCTTTCACCAACGTCAAAATGGCGCGCATGTGTCACACTCATTATAGCAATTCATCGCCTAAGGTATGTGTGTTCTCCAACCGTTCTATATAGTTGTCCTTATTGACGTGTATATATATACGTTTTAGAAAATCACTCCATACCACATAAGAATACTTTAAGCCCCACCTTTAATTGCCCAGCAACTGTAAATAAACACTCATCTCGCTAGAGTAAGTGAGACAGCTCCATGTGAACATATTCAGAAGATACATATGCCATCCCCGAGTTGTGAAGTCAATGTAGACTGCTCGGTTATTCTCGATTACATATAAAGTTGGCATGAATTCTTTGTGTATAACGTCCAATGACGTGTGCATCAAGCAGCTTCCTTACATTAGAGTATTATTGCAATCAATCAGTAAGCTTCATTCTGTTGTGAGCTATTACTTTTATTGTTCTTCTCATTGTTGATAAGCTAATTCAGTGAATCTACTTGCTGCATATATACTGTACCCAAGGCATCCCGACAGCTGGTGCTGGATGGATAAAATCATGCGCCGCTGCTTAATCACCGCTTGTGCGCAGCATTTCCTTTCGCTTTGATGTCTGGCCAGAAAGAGATCGTTGGTGTACTGCGTGGCGCACATCGCAACATTGAGAATTACAGTAAGCAGACGCTCCATGCTCCCGGTCTCTATACTCATGACGTCTTTCAGTTATTCCTATATGTGCCAATGACCCTACAATCATAGGAAGCCTTCCACACAGGTAAACGCAGTACTTACCATGGCAACCTGCAGTTTCTCATAGATCCCCTATAGCGATTTCCAGATCAAAGACCCCAGGATCAGCTATTTCCACGCCGTGATACACACAGTATGTCAACGAAAAGGATGTCTACTGACGCGCACTTACCACCAGTGATGTAGGTAAAATATCATGACAAAGGCATCCATGTCCCCTTTATTGAAGTAAGAGATTTGTTTGTATCACAACACGACATTTCATTAACGCCATTGTCATTATTTAGGATTTGAGTGAGAATGGAACATACCGTAAGAGCATAATGAACAACACACGTTTCCTTGTATGATGTATTGATCGATTTCATGGATAGTCAATCACCAGCCGATCGGATGCAGACGAACAGCAGCATTATTCCAAGGATGTATCATCAGTTTTGCCACGTCTGATTTCGGTAAGAGTTTTCGTTGTCCACGCACTCGTCAAGGAGCAGTACAGGAGTTGATAGTACTTACTCATGTAGAGTTTTACTATATACCACGAAAGGCATACGAGTTTGCTCAGCTCCGAGATGTCGAAATAACGCTCGCCACAGCAATCGAGGAATTCACAGTGAGTGGTATTATATCTCACGATGGCTATTGATTGCATAGGTTTATACTTACTATATGTTACACACAGCCAAATAATGGAATCACGAGCGACAAGGAGGACCATGACTCACGACAAGGAAATGATGATATTATTATTCGCTTGACCGATCTGATTGCAGAAGGTGGTGAGGCCTCTATTCATCTTGCAATTCCTCTCAAAGCACAAGCCTATCCTCTGGCATGCAAGATCAGAAACTACAGGTCAATCCGACAATCATCAATAAGGATCCAAGAAGAGATCGAAATCATGCGTTATTGTCAACATGTAAGTCCTCGCGCTCATTATGCTGTGGAACAACATCTTGCTGATTCTTTTGTTTGGCTTAACAAGGTTGGTATCCTTCCCCTTCTTGGTGTCCATAAACCTGACCCGAAGAGAGATTGCTGGTATCTGCTGACGCCATTGTAAGTATCCGATCCGCAGGAATATCCTAATGTTAATTGACAATATCCATTCACTGCAATATAGAGCCACAGGCGGCGATCTGGACTGGAAGATCCGAGCTTGGCAGGAGGCTTCGGATGCGCTTTCGGATGCGGCCAAAAAGCAACCACACCTCAAACTTCCATTCCTAGGGTGCATGTCAGTCATACGATGCATATTCTATCAGCTTGCCATGGCAGTATATGTAAGTGGCGATTTATTCCATGATCGATTCTTCAATTAATGCTCTCTTTTTTTTTCTTTTGGTGCAGTATTTACATAGCGAGTTCTTAGACCGCAGGGAAACAAAGGCGAAACGAGTCATCATTCATGGAGGTAAGAAGAACGATTGTAATGGTTGAAACCTATACTAATGGTTTGCAGATATCAAGGTATTGTGTAGGATATTCTGGATTGTGTCCATCAAAGCTAATCAGCGTATATAGCCGTCCAACATCCTCATATGTGACAATTCAAATTTCCCGCGGGTTGTCCTGGGTGATTTCGGCAGCGCATTTTTTAAAGAGAAAGCCAATGTCAGGTTGACAGAAGGAGGAACATATCAGTAAGTCCATTAGGGTGCAATACTCAGCTTGTCGGATATTGATGTATTGTTTGCTTTAGGTATTGGGCTCCAGAATTATTTCGCAAGCACCAAGAAACGGGTGTCAGCATCGATGAGCCGGAAAAGGTCGACATCTGGGCACTGGGATTGATATTATACGAGATGATCGCTCGTCGTCATGCACTTGTGGATAAAAAGTCACTCGATTACAATGATATCATGGCAAACATTTACAACAATGAGCCGAACTTTGATTATATTGCATCGAGGGAGGACGTCGGACCAGAAGGTAACAATCATCATGCACGGTACTTTTTTATCAGTTGTAGCTAATGATCCCGTTATTGTTTAGTAAAAGTTATTATACAATGGTGTCTAAAGAAGAATCCAGCAGAGCGGCCGACGATCAAGCAGTTATTGGGTATCGGTGGAGCAAGTAGTCCGGACACTATTGAAGGCAAAGCAAGCGAATGGATACATAATGGATGCGACATTGAGCGTTTTGGAGAATTTGTTGCGAGATCTCGGGCCGAAAAGTCCATTTGGTCTGCGCAGTCTTTCGTGAACAATGCAAGCTCATCACACAGTACCGAAAACGAAGGAGAAGAATCAAGGGCTATTGCTTCAAAGATGGATAACCTTTACGTCTACAAGAACATGGTCGATCATGAACAGGAGACTATTGTTAATATGACACGCAAAGAGAAACACATTCGACCTGGGCAATTTCCAAATAGTCGATGGATGTTGGAGGTGTTGGACAATGAGTCTAGTAGTAGTTAGCAGTCGTCGTAGTAGTTGTTGATTTAGAATACAGATGAAGTTTCTCTACACTGGGATTGGTCAAATATACCGGCACACATGTGAGAGTATTTGATGATGAGCAAAACTCAGCAACTTTCGGATACACAGTAGGAGAATGAAGGCGACTGACCAAGCTGAGAGGGGCAGCCACAACGTGCTTTAGTTGTCATGGTGATTCGTTTGTGTGGTCTTTGCCTTGTAAGATTGACCTTGGATACCTCGATGTTAACGACACAAAGATGACATGATCCATGTAATAATGCTCAACCAGGGAGTTTTCAATAACATGTGGCTATGAAACATTATAATGTCAATGCACGAGATGACTTATGAAAAGATGTTTGTTGTCACTTGGGTTCTCTTCCCACGTTATTGTACGACCTGTTACTGGTAACATGTATAGTTTATTTGCAACAATAACATCTTGTGTGAGTGGAGATGACACAGTGACAAATGTCGGTAGTAGAGATATTGCTACACGAGATTCGATTATTGGTACCGGGGATAGGAGGAGAAGTTGGGTGCGAGAGAGTGTGTGTGTCAAGCACTAAAAAATGGTTGGTGTCATAGTTCCACATACCGCTCCGAGTGAAGAGTCAAAGCCATTGGTTGCTTGGTAGGTATACCGCCGACAATTATACACCCTCTTTCATATCCCATTTTTGTTCTCCCTCCATCTTTTTTACTCGCTTCTTCTTTTCCTTCTTTCACTTTCTTCTACCACACACATTTGAAATGAGCGATCGTTGGTTGGTAATCAAGGCTTCCAAGGCACTTCTTTCCTCGGACAGTGAGGTGGCACCTGCCTCTGTTCTTGTTGACCGTAGCACTGGTAAAATTGTCAAGGTTGTTCAGGGACAAGACCTTCAACAAGAGGGTGCCGAGGTTATTGAGCTCTCCTCTTCTCAAGTTCTCTTCCCCGGTCTTTTGGATGCTCACGGTAAGTAGGATGGTTTTGGAAGGATGGGATTCAAACAATATGATCTGTGACACTGAACAATGATTTATATCTTAGTCCATTTGAATGAGCCTGGTCGTACTGATTGGGAAGGTTTCGAGACTGGTACACGCGCTGCTGCTGCTGGTGGTATCTCGACTGTCATTGATATGCCATTGAACGCCATTCCTCCTACCACCACTGTTGCCAACTTGGATACCAAGCTTGATGCTGCCAAGGGTCAATGCCACGTTGATGTTGGATTCTGGGGTGGTGTTATCCCCGATAATGCTGAGGATCTTCCCGGTCTTATGGAACGTGGTGTTCGCGGTTTCAAGTGTTTCTTGATTGAGAGTGGTGTGGATGAATTCCCTTGCGTGAACGAGGCTCAAGTGCGTTTGGCTATGGACAAGATGGTCAACTCCGACAAGGTGTTGCTTTTCCATGCTGAAATGGAGGGTGAAGATGATCACAGCCACGAGGAGGATGTCCACGCTGATGCTCGTACTTATGCCAGCTTCTTGAACTCCCGCCCCCAAAAGTTGGAGACCAACGCTATTGAAATGATCATCCGTTTGACCCGTGAATATGCTCAAGCTGGCAAGCCTGTCAAGACTCACATTGTCCACTTGTCTGCTGCAAATGCTTTGCCATCCATTCGCGCTGCCAAGAAGGAAGGTTTGCCTTTGACCGTTGAGACTTGCTTCCATTACCTCAACTTCTCCGCTGAAGCTATTGAAGATGGTGCTACCCAATACAAGTGCTGCCCTCCTATTCGTGAAGCTTCCAACCGTGAGCTTTTGTGGGAAGCTCTTCTTGACGGCACAATCGATTACGTCGTCAGTGATCACTCTCCTTGCACTGCTCAGCTCAAGAAGCTCGATTTGGGCCACTTTGGTCACGCATGGGGTGGTATTGCCAGTGTCCAATTTGGTCTTCCCGTTCTTTGGTCTGAAGGTCGCAACCGTGGTGTCACGTAAGTTAATCATGTGATTTGATGGGGACAGTATTAGGATCTTGGTCACTGATTGCTTGTTTGCATTATAGTTATCAGCAACTCGTTCGCTGGTTGATTGAGAAGCCTGCTGAGCGCACCCAGCTTAACCACAAGAAGAGCAAGATTGCTGAAGGTTACGATGCTGATTTCTGTATCTGGCGTCCTGACGCACCTTTCGATATCAAGGTTCAAGATATTCACTTTAAGAACAAGGTCTCTCCTTACATTGGTCACACCTTGTACGGTGCCGTTGATCGCACTATTGTCCGTGGCAACGTTGCTTTCGACCGTGAAAGCGCTCAGCAATTCGCATCCAAGCCCCATGGTGAATCTATCTTGATCTAATTGCCATGCAGCCTATATTCTCCCTCATAAACCCTTGTTTCTATACACTCATTCGATCATCATTGTAGATTTTGACCCTTTTTATCTATTGCAAATACTAAAAAAACCACTTTATGTGCTCTTCTGGAAAGACTCTAGCTGTTGTTTGTAATATGCATGATACTGATGCCCCGGATGAATAAACCCAAACTTTGGATTTTGTCCATGTCCTTGACGAATCCGTGTTTCTAGTGCTTTCCCAGCTCTTGCCACCGATTGTGCCGTTTTCTGAATGACACCAGCAATATCATCAGGTGGTTGTGTTGGCTGATTATCCTTCTTGTCATCATCATCATCACCATCATCATCGCTGCTACTGCTGTCGCCATAAGCACCAAGGCCAGAGGATGAAAGCCAAATGATGTGTTTGTAAAATCGATAAAGTGGATGCCTTTGACTGAGAAACGCATAAAGTGGATTGTTTCCTTGACGTGCCTGCGTTTTGATTTCGAAAAGCTTTGGATTGACAGATGCCGCTGCTGCTTTTGCTGTAGAAACAATAGTGTCTGCTTGTTCTTGGGTATCGGGCTATTGGACCTTTGTGGTCAATATAATCCATCGTCCATGATCACGTGAGAGATTGGATATTACCAAGGGCATGTCAGCTGCCGTCTTGTACTGAGCAGCAAGTTTTCTTTGGAGGTCACTTTGTGAATTGCCTGCGTAGTCATACTTGAAAGCATTACTCGCTTCTTCTTCTTGCTGTTTTTTCCTCCGTTTCTCATCTATGCATATCGTTGCGTTACCAAGTGATAGCAGGTTGCTGACTACTTGATCTTACCCACAAGAGCATCTCTTTCATCTTCACTCATATCAAATAATGATTCTTCATCCGAGTCAAGGTCAGCGTAACGTTCTTCATCAATATCAGGATATGGCTCCTTTGGGAAATCACGGTGTGGTATCCTTGGAGGGATGGATTCCAGCAAATGTCGCACGTCAAACCTGTTGTACTCTGTATTAGGCATCAATGCATCCATATAAATCATATCATTAACTTACCTATCCAACATCATTTTGTTATTTGCATCATCGCTTTGCCATGGCAGCAAGTAATGTCCTTGTTCCACTTTGGTTGCTGTGTTCTTGTCGTCAAATATTCGAGCTTCATATCCAAATGCAATCAATTCCTCCTGTTCTTTGTGTTCAACCCTTTTCCCTTTCCGTTGTCTCTTTCGAACAGGCTCATCTTGATTGGGTTGCTCGCATAACAACTGCTCGCTAAACATCGTTGGTCGATCGCTCCTCCTGCTGGCTGCCATTGAGACGAAAGAAAGTTGTTATTATATTTTTGAGTCTCCACTTGTCTTCTTCTTTGTCATTGCACCGACTTGTCACCGGAATCACGACGCTTCACCAAAGAGAACCCATCAACGTCCGGTTCTTCAGTTAACTACGAGACACTCTCCAATAGCGACACGTCAGTCTCTTTTCCCTTACGATCAACTCACGAGCAAGGACCATGGATCTGGATGCAGCAGCAGTACAACTACAAGAATTCAACCAAGACACGCTCGTGCATCCTCAAGGCGCACAGTCCTATGTCACCAATCAGTTCCTCAGCTCTCTGATTGATCTTATTCATGCGTATACCGGCAAGTCTACTGAAACCCAGGTGTATAAAGAGGCGTACCGTGCGTTTGCGTTATTGGTGCCACATGTATTCAACACCGTGTAAGTAACAAGGAAGGACGATCATAGATAAAGACCAACAAGAAGTACTGATACATGATGAATAGATGTCAAAATGAAGCAGAAACACGGATGTGGCAAACAGCAACGGATCTATCCAATGCAGTGGAGCAAAGTGCACAGCATCATCAAGACTTGGGTGTGAGGATCGCTGCTCTCAAATGTATCCAAATGCTGGTGCTACTTCTTTCCAAGTCAGATCGTAGTACCTTGGTAAGTTATTCATTGATGAATGTCATGGTAACCCAATCCTGATTATTGGAATTTGTAGAAAGATCCTTCTCTGACCCTGGTGCGCCCACAACATCGTGTTCTCGATGCACAACAACTCGAAGATAGAGGCCAATCACTGCTATATACAATGTTAAATCTGCTTCAAAAACCGGATGAGTAAGTGATTGGGGTGTTTGATGATGCAACGATATTAATCACCTTTTGCAGGACCAACACAATCATCTCAGCAACAATCAATTGCTTGGTTCCCATTGTGAGAAAACGACCCCAATTCTATCGACAAATTCTGGATGCCATGATCAAATGCAGCAACTCGCCACCTGCGAATATGTCGACTGTACAAAAGAGGAGTGTCAACAAAATTGTCAAGATTGCGTTGACAACATTGATTAGGTAATATTGTTGAGTGGGATAGGAAGGATCTAGTCAATCTCATCAATATGTTATATTGGTTTAGATCGGATCAGCTGCCTCAGTATCGGAATGAAATGATTCAGGCATTTGGGTCGATTGGTGGTAATCCAGCCATTTTCCAGAATCGACAATCGAGAGAAAGACGAGAGGGGAGCGAGGAAACAAGACGAGGAAAGCGGTCTCTGCCTTCAGCATCCATGGAACAAGGATCCGAAAAGAGAAGCAAATTGGCTCATGCATCATTATCGAGAGTTGAAACGCCACCACGCACGCTCCCATCGTTACCTAACTTTGACGTGACAAGCATACCATTGCCGATTGTAATTGAGATATGTATCACCGCATTACAGAGTGTGACTGAGGAAGCTATTCAAGAACGCATTAATATGGTAGGTTGTTTTATATATTGTATATCAATTACTTTGACTCACTAGGAATTATGTATGATATGGTAGCTTCCACCTTCTGGCATTTTGGGCGGATCCACAGCTACGACGGCACCGACTTCAACCAGCACCCCTCCACCTCCTCCTTCATCAGGACCTGATTTTCATCAATTCCAACCAAAGCCAGAACCAGAACCCACGCAACCTATGGATACAACTGAAATAGACACAAAACCTGTACCGCCCATTGCGGATGATAAGGATGTATTCGAAGGCAAAATCACAACACGAGCAAGAGTGCCTTTAGCAAGCGTGCAGGAACGCGCAACACAGTCTCTGAAGATGAAGCCTTACGAATTATCAGCACCATCTACGCTAGGACAGAATGAGCAAATGGAATTGATGAAAATGTCGGTACAACGGATATTCGACGCAGAATACCAGCTACAATCGAAGCAACCGGATACAGCAACGACAGCTGAGGATACCATGTCATCCACTTCACGAAGACCTTTGATGGCATGGAACCAATCGGCAAGATCCACATGGCTTCTCCTTCTCGCTAAATTGCTTGCACGAGGCATCAACAATAAGTATCCTGGTCGACCTCACACCAATGATGATGCTCAGGCCTCTTCTTCGTCAATGGAAGATACCAAGATGGAAACTGTGGAAGGCTTGGATACCACTGATTTGAAAACGATGCTTGTGGATTTTATTGCAGCTGATTTGCCGACAAGGTAATAATGGATATGGTTCTAAGGGAGCGCATGTATTGATATTGTATCTATAGATATGAAATTGGTCTCGCATGGCTGAATGAGGAGTTTCTTTGTGATACTGAATGCAAACGACGTGACACAAACTATGAACCTCAATATTTCAAATGGCTGCAATTACTGCTCACGAAGGGTATACCCACACTTGAAGGCAAGGACAAGACGTTGACCAAGTTACTCTTGGATGCTCCTGCTATCAACACAGAAGCCATTGATTTGATTCGAAAGCATATGAGCGATGAGCCGTCGAGATTTGTATCATGCGTGTCCACTTTGCGTGACCTGGTAGCCAATCGACCGCCCGTACGTGATATGTGCCTTGATGTGTTACTCGAGTATTGCACCAATCCAGACGTCAAGATGCGATCTACTGGCATTGTCGTGGTGAAGAAATGGGTCCCCGATCATCCGACGATCGCACCCAAGGTGGAAGCTTTTGCTATCAAAGCGCTGCATACGCTTACTGGAGAACCGCCCGCAAAAAAGGTGGAGGCAATGGATGTGGATCCACCCACGGAGAATGGCCAACAAGAAGACACAGAGGAGGAAAAGAAAGAACAGGTGGAAGAACCTGCTGAATGGTCTGAGCAAGATGTGGTGCGACACGCAGAGTTGTTTTTTGCCCTGTGTGCGAAGAAAAATGACTTGTTAGATGAGTAAGTGATGATCTTTGGACCACGTGGATCATGTCACTTATCATTTGTTTATAGGCTTTTCAATGTATATATCCAATCAACCGATCATGTACAGCGACTGATCCGCCAGCATATTTACAACCTTATCAAATCCATTGGCATGCATTCTCCTAAACTCTTGGATGTCATTCGTAATTTCCCAAGTGGTGGTGAAACATTGGTCATAAGGATATTAGTCACTCTCTGTGATACTGGTATGTGCATACTGGGATGGGAAGATAAGCAAGATGCTCACCATGCGAAATTAGTGCAACCATCGACTGAATTGGTTTCAGCCGTCAAATCAGCTTATCAAGAGCGCAATCTTGATGCCAAGTTTTTGATCCCGATTGTATCTGGACTTAGCAAGGTGAATATAGGAATTGAAGATAATGGAAACGAGAATACTAATGATGGATGGGCAATAGGATGATTTACGGCATAGTTTACCAAAGATTGTTGAATTGCTCAATAATACGGATGGCCAACGTAAGGTGGTAAAGAAGGTCTTCTCGCGTATCGTTACGAGCAGTCCTACGTCGCCGGCAGCCATGAATCCGACAGAGTTGTTACTTGCTTTGCACGAGATGGAAGAAAATGTACCATTACCAAAAGCGGTGGAAGGTAAATACAATGCTTTTTTCATCCAAGTAACAGCGACTAATACTATCATATAGCGATCAATGTTTGCTTTACAATGCCTGATGTTTTCGAAGCCAAATATGTCTCGAACGCTTTACGGTATTTGATCGATCAGTCAAAGATCCCAATCCTGCTTATGGTGACTGTAAGTAATTGTGATACTGGAGCCTACATGCACGAAGCTGACTATATTCCATGTCATTTAGATGATCCGAACCGTTTCTGTATATAAGAATTTGGTGCAATTTGTTCTGAATCTTTTGGAAAAGCTGATAAAGAAGAGAGTGTGGACATACCCAAAACTCTGGGATGGATTTGTGAAATGCACTGAGGTAGGATGATGATGATATACAACTAGGCTACGTTTATACGAGCCATGCGGAGCCAGTGAATAGAGATAGAGAGATCTGACATATGTCATTTTCCTTCTTTTCAATAGCGCACACTGCCTGATTCCGTGAAAACGGTTACTACCTTGCCAAAGGACCAGCTCAAGGATATTCTTGAACGAATCCCCAGCATACAAGCCCCCCTACGAGAATACGCGGAAAAAAACCAGTTGGTGCAAGTACTTGTGTTGATGAATGAGATGGGTTTAATCGAGGAAGAACAATAAATTACCCTGTAATACTACTTGTCACATAACCGCCTTTTGTTATATTCTCCATCATGAAAGCAAACAACATCATTTTTCATTGCCATCTCTTTATAATAAAACTATCTTAGAGGATCTAAACTTATGTAAGACGTTATTCTAAACACTGAAGGAGGAGATGGGCTATACTATCGAATACATCTTTGTTCCAGACACAATGAAACAATGAAACTCTTTCTTTACATACCACAGCATTGACAAGCGGATATAACTTGCATTCCCCATACCGTCAATCCTTCTATACAATGCACCAAGTCCCCACACAGGACGACGTTGAACTCACGAAGAAAGCAGGTCTCATTACGCTATAGGAACTTAGCCATGGTTAACCATCGCAATGTCGTATTCGCAAAAGTACTCCTTTGATTCAACATTCTTCATAAGAGATTGACTGCGATATACAGCGAATTGCTTTATGGAAGATGCACGCCGATATCGAAAGTCCCATCCTTTCGGGTGTGCATTGTACATAGGTGAATAGCTACATGTGAAGTGGCACTTGATGCGTGATGGCAAATTATGCATAGCGTATGAGAGCATAGAGTTGGATGATGACTGTCCATGGATGACAGGTTGCACAAGAATAATGATAGCGGCTGCCATAGAATAAGGATGCACATATCGTTCAGGATGATAACATCAAACACCAAGGTCAAGTTCAAAAGCTCTTTAGCTACGCGTTGTATATAGATCCAGATCCATCCATCCCATACACCCAAATCAACATTCAGATCCATATCAGAGGAACTCGTGTGTATTAAAGCAAGTTGCTACATGTAAAAAGCTATTTGTACATAATGGCTATTCTCTGTTTGCTTCAAGAGGTTGAAAGACAAGTTACTGCTGTTACGTTTGGCAGTGGTATAGGAGTATGTACGAGCGTGTGCTGAAGTAGAGTGACAAGGCTGTAAATGCTGTTTGAAACAATGGAATAAAGACCTCGCTAATCGCAACTGCTGGAATGAGTGCTGTCACGATTGGTTGTGGCAGAAGAGTATACAAGAGAATGTGGAGTGTCAAAGAAGGCTGGTGCTGCAGTAGAGTGACAGGAGGCTGTGAACACGGCATTGACTTGCCATTCAGTCAAAGACAATAGGATCAAGATAGTTGTAGGCTTGACATGATGGGTTGAAGCAGGGCAATCATTCGCAGGCGGAAATTGTGCTCGAATGGGCCAAGTTAAGAATGGGAGGAAGAGAGAAGAAGCTGGAAGTGGAAGAGCTGGAAATTAACTAGATCTTTCTGATGCCTTGGATGATATTTCTTTGTTTGAGCATTGTTCAGTCAAAACCTCTCGGATCAAGGAAGTTGAATGATGGGAATGGTGGGCCAGAGCAGGACAATCGTTTACATGCAATGGGTTGGGTAACAGTGGTGAATGGGAGGAATGGGCTATTAGCTGGCAGTTTACAAATAATTGATTAACTTGATACTTCTGAAATTGGATGATGTTTCTTTGTTTGACCGTAACTAAGTCAAATCCACTCGGATCAAGAAAGTTGAATGATGGAATTGATGGGCTGGAGCAGGACAATCGTTCGTATGCATTGGATTGGACAACAATGGTGAATGCGAGGAATGGGCTATTAGGTGGCAGTTTACGAAGTAACCATTAATTTAATTTTTCTCGTGTTTCCATGATGCTTCTTTATTTGAGCGTAATTCATCCAAATCCACTCGGATCAAGAAAGTTGAAGGATGGAGATGATGGACTGGATCAGGAGAATCGTTTATATGCAGTGGAATGGTCAAAAGCGGAATTGGGAGGAAATAACTGTTAGCTCGCATATACGATCCATAATACATAGTATGTGAGTATCATGCATTGATCATCCCAATCCTGCATAAACGTCTGGGCAACACAAAGAAGTCCCTCTGCATCTTCGGCTCTATCAGGGTCTGGCTATTTGACAATGAACAAAGACCACTTTTCATATAGCATCACGCTTACAGCATAGTAAAAAACATAAAGATGCCTGTATATCTAAACTTTACAATGAAACGTGGGGTCTTCAATCGAACAAAGTTGCTCGTCGGGGTCAAGCGCACCTTGGGTGCAACTTTCACGATCAGCCTCGCCAATCCTAGATTCACCCAATGTCACCACCAGCCAAAGTTGAACTTGAGGTCAACCTCTAGAATTTTTTTCGATGAGGCTGGTGGTGACATTGCGAAATCTAGAATCGTCAACGTTGATTGTGAAACTTGCACCCAAGGTGCGCTTCACCCGGACGAGCAACTTTGTTCGATTGAAGAGCCCATGTTTCATTGTAAACTTTAGAGATACAGGCACTTTTATGTTTTACATATGATGTAAGCGTGATGCTATATGACAAGTGGTGTTTGTTCATTGTGAGGTAGCTCAACCCTGATAGAGCGGAAGATGCGCAGGGGCGTGCATGTGTAACAAAGCTCATTTGCATGATACTTCACAATGAACAAACACCATTTACATATAGCATCACGCTTTCAGCATATGTAAAAACGTAAAAGTGCCTGTATCTAGGATTGGCAAGCTTGATCGGGGAAACATGATTGGAAAGGTGCGCTCCACCACGACGAGCAATATTGTTCTATGAAAGAGCCCGTGTTATATTGTAAAGTTTAGAGATAAATGCACTTTTACGTTTTTACATATGCTGAAATCATGATGCTATATGACAAGTTATGTTTGTTCATTCTGAAGTAGCTTGATCTTGATAGAGCGGAATATGCGCAGGGACGCGCTTGTATAACACAGCTCATTTACATGATACTTCCCAATGGATAACACCACTTATCATAAGTACCATGCTTTTCAGCATATGTAAAAACGTAAAAGTGCATTTATCTCAAAACTTTACAATGAAACATGGGCTCTTTCATAGAACAATATTGCTCGCCGTGGTGGAGCGCACCTTGTCAATCATGTTTCACGATCGAGCTTTCCAATCCTACTAGATACAGGCACTTTTATGTTTTACATATGCTGTAAGCGTAATGCTATATGGAGAGTGGCGTTTGTTCATTGGGAAGTATCATGCAAATGAGCCGTGTTGCACAAAGAAGTCCGTCTGCATCTTCGGCACTAACGGGGTCTACCTACTTGACAATGAACAAAGACCACTTGTCATATAGCATCACGCTTACAGCATATGTAAAACATAAAAGTGCCTGTATCTCTAAACTTTACAATGAAACGTGGGTCCTTCAATCGAACAAAGTTGCTCGTCGGGGTGAAGCGCACCTTGGGTGCAAGTTTCACGATCGTCGTGGCCATTCTCACATTCACCCAATGTCACCACCGGCCAAAGTTGAACTTGAGGTCGACCTCTTGAATTTTTTTCGACGAGGCCGGTGGTGACATTGCGAAATCTAGGATCGTCGGCGTTGATTGTGAAACTTGCACCCAAGGTGCGCTTCACCCCGACGAGCAACTTTGTTCGATTGAAGGCCCCACGTTTCATTGTAAAGTTTAGAGATACAGGCACTTTTATGTTTTACATATGCTGTAAGCGTGATGCTATATGACAAGTGGTCTTTGTTCATTGGGAAGTATCATGCAAATGAATTGTGTTACACAAGCATGCCCCTGTGCATCTTCCACTCTGTCAGGATCAAGCTACTGGACAATGAACAAACACCACTCTCTATATAGCATCACGCTTACAGCATATGTAAAAACATAACGGTGCCTGTTTCTCCAAATTTCCATAATGATGTGTAGAGGCTTTATGAGAACGATGTTGTTCAGCATGACCGAGAGCATCTCTTGGCCAAGTTTCGAGGTCGCGACGGGCAATATCGGCGCGTACGGCGCGTACACTCTATTTATGTTTTCATCCATTCGTCGTCTCTCCTACATTCAATGTTTTCATAATGAACTCTGGGGTCTTTATGAGAACGAAATTGCTCGGCGTGGTCGAAAGGGTGTTATATGGAAGTTTCAGGTTCGAGGTGCACAATCTCGGGGAACAGGAGCGCCGACCCTACTTTTCTCTTACATTTGGGCTGGCCGGCTTCCAAAATGTACATAATGAACCATGCGATTTTTAAATGAATGGAGTTGATCAGCATGTGTGAGAGTACCTTCTGACCAAGTTTCATGTTCGAAATGGAGAATCCCAAGAAACTACATACTATTTGACTTTTTCATAAATCCGGCGCATTCCCAATTTCCGTCCGTCATAGTCAATCCCACATTATGCTCTCCCTTTCGAAATTTTCAAATGAAGTGTGGGTTCTTTAGTAATACAAAGTTGTTCAGGATGTCCTTGAGCATATCGTGTGAAAGTTTGTGGTTCGAGACATGCAATCCCAATATCATGCCTTGATATCAGTGTATATGGATATGTCTGACTGCCTGACAGATTTAATTTCCACTCTTCCACTCCCACTTTATTTCCCTCTTCTTCCCATTCTCAACTGTTGATGCATTCAAGTACAACTACCATCTGCGGACAATTGTCCTGCTTCACCCCATCATGTCAATGCTACGAATGGCTTGATTTGAAAGCCTTTGACTGAATGACAAGTTCCAAGGCGTGTACTCCCCACTACAGCAACACCCGCATTCCTTGACACTGCACGTTCCCTTGTACACTCTTCTGCCACAACCAATCATAACAGTCTCATTCTAGCAGTTGCTATTAGCAAGGCCTTTACTCCATTGTCTCGAACAGCGTTCACAGCCTTGTCACTCTACTACTACACACGCGCTCTTGTACACTCCTCTCCCGCGACCAAACGTAGCAGCAGTTGCTATTATCAATGTCTTTTACTCCATTGTCTCAAGCTACTTGCGGCAACTTGCTCTGATACATACAAATTCCGGTGAATGGGCTCACATATCATATGTCAAGTACACCGCAATACAAGCAATCTTCATCTGGTTGAGCTACGACGGAAGACCAAGAATGCGGTTGACCAGCAGTCGGATGCAGAAGGGGACAATCAGGTGCAATCATATGGCTATCTTCAACCAACATATTGGATTTGGATGGATGGATGCAATCAAGTGCAGTAATGTGGAATCCTGGAATGTTGCTTTGGTTACTTGGCGCGTCGTCCGCAGAAACGAACACGTGGATGCGGCTGAGGATGATGGTTAATGGATTGGACGGGATTGCCGAAATGGATCATACCTTGGTGAAAGGTGCTTTTCAGCCATGGACGCTATTGGGATACTCAAGCCAATGCATGCAGCAGCTATTTTGCGATCATGGATGAAAGGTGCTTATGACTGCAGCAACCAAGGATAGAATGACACAATGATCCCTGCTGACTCGATGTGATTCGCACGTATTTATTCAATATACAACACTGTTCCCTTATTATGTTTCTCTTGGCAAGATGATGGATACTTGAAGAGGAAGCATGCAAGACCCCACTCGTTTGTAGCTAAGGCTTGGATGATTCTCATAATGACGGCGACTTTAATCGATGAAGACGACCATGGCAAAGAAGAAGTTACAAGCATCGTTTATTATCCACTTGGATTTAGCTAGCATATCCCTTTCTTGTTGTTGCTTGTGGATTACACCTCATTGGATGAAATAAAGGTGGTACCGTTAATAGTGAAAGCATGTTTCAATACGATGCACTTCTAAGATATTCCGCCTGAGAAAATGGCATAGGAAGGATTTTGGTCTTGTAGGGTGCAAGTAGCTTCAGTACCATGATGTGAGAAAAGAAATCAGTATCGTAATCTAAAACATTTACCAAAGTTTTTGATAATGGAGGTATAATCCTAACTAGTCCGCTAATGGATGGATGAAGGCACATGCATGCTCCGTCATATATACTCAATGTCCCAAACAGCCCGGAGGTGCCTGATCTCGGCTCCATGCCTAATCTCTCGGCTCCATCAGATCGTGGAAGGTCCAGCAATCAAGCATCGCAACACAAACATAAACTGGAATCAACAAAGTACTGGATTGCAGTTATACTCTTGGTGGTGGCCGGAAACATGCACGAGGGCTAGTCGTAGTAGTACTTGCTGTAATATCGTCAACTCTTGTGTACACGCATAATTGTTGATCGTGGGGGATTTTTACCTCTGTTGTTTTTATCCACTATCATTACGCACACTATTATCTCTTTGTTAATACACTTGAATGGTCCCTGAAATCGGTAATAAAATAATGAATCGGACAAGCTGAGCATGCGGACTGTGTGTCGTTCAATACAGAAACCCCTGGTCTGTGCGCAGAAATATACTATATCAAGTAAAGACAAGCTATGTCTCCGCTTTCCTGCTATGTTTCACCATGCACATTACACCTTTTCTTTCAAAAAGTACCCTTTACACACCTATAAAACATACCTTTACTACTGATTCCTACACGCTGAATTGACAGCCAATGAAATTAGAGCCCCAAAAAGGTCACAATAGCCAGTCGGACGTCAGAGCGGGAGTCAAATTGGAATTTAAAGATATAAAAGAAGGGCGGTTCCCCATTTCTTTTCTTTTCTTTAGAGCACTGGCGAGTGGGAGCAGATGGGTTATAAGACTTCTAGCTGTCGAATTCCGTGAACAGAGTCTGTGGCACCTTCCAGGTCTTAATGGTTTGTTTAGGGGAGGCTTACTTAAGTGCGATCGTTCTTGAGCAGTTCTTTATGTTCTGTTCAAGGGCGGTTGGCTTAAGTATGACCTTTCTCTTTGCAATTCTTTTAAGTTTTGGTTGAGTGCTGCTTTCTCTGTGCCTTGGTCAAGGTTGGTGTCCTTGGCTAAAGGCGGGAATGATGAGGCAAACCTTCTCGTGGTCATTCCTGTGAGTACACGAGTTGTTATAGACTTGTGGAAACCAATTGCCTCTTAGTTTTAGTCATTTTGGATACAAATCATAATAAACTTGAGCTTTTATAAACACATAATACCTCAAATGAAAGATAAAAGTGCTGCGGTCAACATGAGACCAACGCTGGGTTGGGTTATATTGGTGGAATGCGCTTAAAAACGCGTTTATAGTTCCCGGACCCGAGTCTTTTGGTGACATTTTTCATCGTTTCTGGGCAAATGATACATCAAACGATAGAGAAAAGTCGTGCGATCAACATGATGTATATATTGTGGGGTATATGCTTGAGAGACGCGTGGAGAAGCGCGTTTTTAGTTGGTTGACACGCCCATTTTCCTCTATCTTTGTCCATAGCTACCTCCACCAAATTCCATCCTTTTTACATGAGCTTTACTGCAAAAGATAGAGAAAGGTCGTGTGATTAATATGGTATCAATAAAATATATGCAAGTTTATTTGGATCACAAGGTAAAATGGTGGAGAGTATGTGGGTAGGAGACAACAGGAGCAAGGAGTAGCCAGCCAGATCGTTAACACTTCCCCCTTCCTTTCTACATTGCGTGCATTCAAGCCTTTCATTGTTGATTGACGTTACGATCTTGCTATATACTTGCGGCATGGGTGACTAAAAGCTTTGGAATTTCTGTGGACTCGAGATCGCCATGGCAAGCCCAATTAGTGCACTGGTCAACGTATCCATGGAAACCTCTGGCTATATATGGGAGACCTGGAGGCGCAAGCAGCATTGTGAGCATATGGGATATCCTTGACACGCCATCGCAGCAATCGACCCATGATCCCTTCTGTACCTTGGTGTCCTTTATCCTTTGCAGTCCTGGGTGTATAGAGTTATCGTCCACGCCAAGCAATAGCCGAGGTTCATACAATCATCCTTATGATCTTGTCTGCATATGCTCTGCCGTTACTTGATTCAAGGCACCTTACCGGATCGTGGACAATAGCAGCAAGCACGCCCTGTAACCCTGATACATATCTTTTGACAAGCCAGTATTAGAACACAGCTTAAAACATATTGTACAGCGTTGTGGATACTTGTGATACATATAGATTATTCTTTTATTACTGCTATCAAAGTAAAGATCACAGATAAACCATATAGCCAAATGGATAAGGTATCTTATAGAGCCAACGGGTATCATTGCGTCATTGTATGCTGATTGCTGCCATCAGAAGCATTCCCATCCATGATTCCAAATCAGTTGCTGCATGTTTTGTCTCGAGTATCCGCATTCATCCACAGTGCGTCAAAGATATTGTAAGCCATCTTTGTCATTCCCATCCGATCCACCATCACCCTCTGCCGTATGTATTCGCGTGATATGATCCATCCTTCCTGTTGACGACGTCCCAAGCAGCCAATGCACCATTCCGAACTTGTTCAGCACTGCATTTGATCCCATCCATCCATCATAACCATTGCAAATCTAATATTGCTGCTGATATGCTTCCTTTTCCATCCGGCCTCAGGTCAATCCTTGATAGGTCATTTTCCACTGCAACTCGACCAGGTGAGATTGCTTGTGTTGTGTATATTTGCAAGTTGATATGGCATCATCCATTGGAATATGTGTGTATTGAATCAAGTTGCTACATGTCAATTAAACAGCCTCTATACAACGGCTATCTGCTGGTTCATGTGAAAAGGTTGTAATACAAGTTGCTGCAAGTAAAGAATGCTGTTTGAGACAATGGAATAAGACCTTTCTAGTAGTATTTCGTTTGGTGGTGTAGAGGAGTGAGCAAGAACGAGTGTTGCAGTAGAGTGACAAGGTTGTGAACGCTGTTCGAGATAATAGAGTAAAGACCTCGCTAATAGCAACCGCTGGAATGAATGCTGTTACGTTTGATTGTCGTTGAAGAGTGTACAAGAGAAGGTGGAGTGTCAAGAAGCGCGGGTGTTGTAGTGGGGGTGCACACGCCATGGACTTGCCATTCAGTCAAAGACAATCGAATCAATACAATCGTAGGGTTGACATTGATGGGTTGAAGCAGGACAATCGTTGCATGGAGGTAGTTGTAGTTGAATGGGGCAACAGTTGACAATAGGAAGAAAGAGGGAAGAAGCTGCAAGTGGAAGAGCCGGAAATTAAAGTTGGTTCAGCTGTCAGGCATATTCATGCACACTGTAAATTGATCCATGACCCTGATTGCCTCTCTTGAACCTGTAATTTTCACACAAGATGCTCTAGGACATGCTGATCAACTTTGTCTTAATAACGAGCCCACACTTCATTTAAAAATTTTGAATGGGAGAGCATAATGTGGGATTGACTATAACGGATGGAAATTGGGAAAGCGCCGGATTTATGAAAAAGTCATTTAGTATGTAGTTCCTTGGGATTCCCTATTTCGAACATGAAACTTGGTATGAAGGTTCTCTGAGTCATGATGATCAACTACATTCATTTAAAAATCGCATACTTCATTATGATGTTTCAATGAATCGGGCGGCCCAAATTTAGGGGGGACCATGGACGGACGGAACGCAAGTAGGGTGCATAGTGCACCCCCCCGCCGTTGCCCTCCTCCATCGTGAAACTTGGTCAGACGCGTGGGCTTCGACATGCTGAACAGCTCCATTCATTTAAAAACCATATGCTTCATTGTGAGAAATAAAATGGGCGCGTCGGAAACGAATGGGAACATATGTAGGTTGAACGGCCCCATGACTCGAGATCCTCTTTCTCAAAGATGAAACTTTCACACAAGATGCTCATGGACATGCTGATCGATTTCGTTCTCATAAAGTCCTCATGTTTCATTTGAAAATCTTGAATGGGAGGATATAATGTGGGGTTTACTATGTCGGACGGAAATTCCGTACCCGTCCAAATTCATGAAATGTCAAATAGTATGCATTACCTTGAGGTTGCCCACATTGAACTTGATACTTGGTACGATGGTTCGCTGGATCATACCGATCAATTCCATTCATTTAAAAACTGCACATTTCATTATGATGTTCTTATGAATCGGGCGGTCCAATGTAATAGAGACAATGGACGGAGGGCCTACTGTCCCGAAGTTGCCCACCTCGAACTCGAAAATTGGTTAAGAGTTGCTCTCGGATACGCTGATCAACCTTGCTGTAATAAAGACACCATGGTTCATTATGACAATGACAACTATGAATGGGAGCGTCCGACGATGAACGGAGGGAACATTAATCCCAAGCCAGCTTATACAGAGGTATCTCTTTCCGTAAATAGATATGGACAAAGGAAAGGAATTCAAATCCTTGCAAAGATGATTGAAATGTGGTTGTGTAAAGGTGTGTAAGTTTATTGTAAGACTACTATTTCATTTGTAGTGCTAAGTCATTCAACTGGAATCAAGTTTGGGATGTGCTGTGTGCATGGATTTGGTGTCCACCTCTTTGTGTTCCGCTGATTTTGGCAAGTGCCAACACTTTTTACCCGACAACATGTCTGCTACACAACACACGGGCGAGAGTATACGAAGCGAAGCCATAGCACGACGAAAAGTATATAAGAACGTAATCGATTCTCCCTTTGCATTGAAATGGTATGTATGCACCTACTTGAGATCGACCAACTTCGTGCTGATTGTCCTTCTCTTTGATCGACAGGCCTGCTGTGTCCAGCGATCTCAACGAATCGATCCTCGATAACTTGATAAAGTAGGTGACAAAAAAAGTGCCTTTGTCGTTATATTTATACTTGTTTGTTTAGAGTTCTGGAACCTATTGGCCAACATCGACGAGTTATTGCTGAATCCAAACGCAAAAAGCAAAAGGGGGATGATACCACTACTACCACAACACCAGGCTATCCGGATATTCATCAACGTGTATGCATTGGAATCAATGATGTGACCAAGTTACTCGAGAACGCTATCCAATCCAAAACCAAGAGACCAAACACAGCCATCTTTGTATGCAAACGCGACATGAAGCCACCTCATTTATGCTCCCACTTGTTGACAATGGCTCCCTTGACCAGCACCAAGATAGTCAGTTTACCTCAGGGCGCAGAGATCAAACTTGCAAAGGCGCTTGGATTACAACGTGCTTCATGCATTGCTGTCGATGTAAGTATATACAGAGATGATTGGGACGCATCGTTGATATATCCATGATTAGATTGTGGAGGGAAAAGAAGAGCGATTGCGACTGGATATGGATGAAGTGCCTGCAGTGGATGCACCTTGGATTACGGGTGATGGAGGGTATCAGCCAACCAATATCAAGGTTTTGGAGACGTCTGCACCTATCAAACCAAAGAAACGACCAGCACCACCCATATCAAATGATAATCAGCAACAGCAACCATTGGGGAAGAAGGCCAAGCGATAGATCTAATCTTTAAATCTTCAATACATATATACTCTATTTACATCCTAGCGATTGATCTTATTAATATGATGACAAGCGGCTATGTAGGGCGGTGTGTAGTAAAATTGTCATTTTTCTTTAACCCCTTGTTCCTCATGTGCTGACCCACATTTTCTTTTTTCTCGTGTTACACGAGTTACAGATAAAAAATGGGCAACGGCGCGCCACTTTATCTCACACGCACGTGCCAATGTTCATGCATAAACAATGGCTTTTTTTTTTTGCTACATGGCCATACGGGCCTAGATGTAGAAATAGACATTTTCCCTCACTGGTCGGGATAATCTCTGTTTTTGTGTTGACCCCATACACGATCCCTTTTTTGGTGCAGGAGTCTGGGATCCATGATTCGATAATGACACGCCACCCTTATCTCCTCTCCCATGAACCACTGCATCCTGCTATGTGGGTCTAGGATCAGACAATGACACGGTGTCTTTATTCTTGCTATCGGGTGCTCATATTCCTTTGCCCTACTCAATGAGCTATGGAACCATACATCAGAAATGATACGCCATATACATACCCCGTGCAATAGCTTGTGTTTCTACGCGGAGTCATGTGGTCGAGATGTAGATTTCTACATTTCTCTTCGCTGCTCGGGACTATTTTGTTTACATACTTACCCCCCAATCACTTTTTGTGCATGAGTCTAATATCCATGAGTTAACAATGGTACGCCATTCTTATCTTCTGCTCTGTGAACCAATGCATTCCTTACACCTGGCTATCTGGGCCGAGAATCAGACAATGACACGCTATTTTTTTGTTGCTGTTCAGGTACTTGCATCCCTTTTCCCATGGTCAATGAGTCAAGAATCCATGGGCCTAGATGTAGATGTAAACATTTCCTCTTTTTTCTCTCGCTACTGGGATAATCTTTGTTTATGTGTTGGCCCCTCTACGATCCTTTTTCCCGTGCATGAACCTGGAATCCATGATTCAACAATGACACACCACCCTTATCTCGTAGCTCCGTGAACCAATGGATTCAAGCATCAACAATTGTGTTTCTTGTTGGGATCCTGTGTTTGTGGGGAGGGTTAGATTGGCCCCTAGATTTTGACACAATGTATTTTTTTCTTGGCATCCTTTGATTCATGCAGTGACCTGTGCACATTCCCGTAACGCCTTGACGCCAATCGTTTGTGGATCTACAATGGCATACCCTTCCGATATATCCTTCTCACCAAGCAATGGTGGATTATCAATAACGTTTTCTTCCTCCAACATGTGGTCATTGGAGACACTTCCCTCTCCCTTTTGTCACTCGTGATACTTTTGGATTCATGCATTATTCCCGTAATGTCCCATTGCTTATCTCCTCCTCATACACCAATAAGGGATCAACAATGACACTTTTTTTTATTTGTACACGCGACCATGTAGGTCGAGGCATACTTTTCGACTCATGTTGTCTCTCGCTTGTCACTCGTGATGCTCTTGAATTCATGCATTCATCCCCAACAAATGTCATTTTTACCCTTATCTTGTGCTTCTACGAGGGATCCGATAGGTGCGATAAAGTTAACTCATTGTTTTATTTTTCTGTACCCTCACATGCTTGTGGGATGACGCATGAATGAGTGAATGTGTTTTTTCGTAGCCATCCATGGGATCGTGCCCATTGAGAAATGATGCATGAATGTATGAATTTGCTTTTGCAGCCTCACATGGGATCGCGCTCGTTGAGGAAACGACGCCCGCGTTAGAGACATCCACCTGATGTTGGTGCAGCTGCCATCAACAACCCGGTTTTCTTTAGACATCCCCATGCACTTCTATCACACTGAATCATGCAATAATTTTAATGAAATGTCATTCAGGCTCATTCATCGTTGTTGATAGCTGCTATATTCTTAAAACGAATTCGATTTATTAACGATAAGGAAAGGACAAATAATCAGCAAACGTAAATCTGATGCGTCATTGTGATGTAGGGGAAAAGGATCCTATCATTTGGCCACTTGCAAAAAAAGCGCACGCGTAGAGAGGAATATGGGGGAGCAAACAATGGTTCCAATTTAGTGCGTCATTGTGATCCGAGAAAAAAGATCCTTCCTTTGAGAATGTGAAAAAGAACGCCCGTGTATGAGACATCCACCTGATGTTGATGTCATAAAGGAGTTCTGGATCCTCGTTATCTTTTCTACTTGGATCTACTCCTTTCCATTTTCACAGCCCCAACTCTATATAAGCATGATTTGACGCGAACCATTTTCCATCACTTTCTTCTCGCTCTTCTCTCTTCTCTATACAATCTTACTCTCTTGCTCTATGTATTGCTCTATCACGAAGCGCTGTTCTTACAATCAAGCCTTGCTGTTACTCTCCAAGACTGCTGTAGCCCTCTACTATCGCTCGGTGGTCCTTGCTATTACTTGCAGTTGTGGGTGTCATGTTCTTTGATCCATGGTCCTTGCTCTTGCCATACTGTGTCATTGGGTCTGACAACATGCAGGCGTTATCTTTTCTGGTGTTATTGTCATCAAGTGAAGGATTCTTTCTGCTCGAGTCGACGGTCAAGTTCCTTGTTCATGGTCCATGGCCAAGATGGTGGTCAAGTTCCTTGTTCAGCAAGGGTTGTTCTTATTTATTATTTATTCGGTGTCCCTCGTCTCCACTCGCCTCCGCCTTTCCCCTTTCCCCCCTGTATCCATCCCCTCCCAGCAAGGTAAGTCTGTCAAGTTTGGATCTTGATGTATGATTTATACTGACATCTTGCAATAGCAGAGAACATAGACAACGGCACAGCCATCCACGACCCCCCTACGCTAACCACGTAGAGGGGGTCGGAGCCGGGTTTATCCCGGCGTTCTCTGCTTGCTGGGTCAAGTGGGGGTAAGTAATGGTATTTGGGTATTGTGATCTTTCATTATTGATACTAACAACCTTCTTTTACTATGGTTCTTCTTCTGTGATCTCTTTGGTCTTTGTTTCCTTTTTGGTTATCTTTTATTCCTTTTGTGGATTACTTCATCTTATCTACATTCAATTATTTTAATAATAAAGATGATATGCACGTTCCTGCATTGGTTGTACAGTAATTGTAGCACAGAGATAGGATGTTGTCTTGTAAGTAATAAACGATCGAAAGTAATGGGGCAGTTCCACGAGTAAAAGCTAGTGTATAATGCTTTATTGTATAGTTGCTATGATAACCTTGTCTTGGATCATATAATCGATCCCACAAATGTGGCTCGATCTGGTCGAAAGTAGGACCTATCTTCTCTCAGCTGAATCACTATTTATCGTCTCCGCTGTTATAGCATTGACGGCGACATTGACTGCTGCAGCATTCCTCTTCTTCTTTTCTTTCCCACAACTCTCTTTGTTTCCAAGCCATGACAGCCACTATCACTGAAGCCACTTACACCTCCACTGCTGAATATCTCAAGCAACGTATCCCAGAGCACTTTAAGAACGCTCGTCTTGGCATCATTTGCGGATCAGGTCTTGGTGGTCTTGTTGACACTATCGAGCAATCGTCCAAGATTGAAATCCCTTACAACGAGATTCCTGGCTTTGTCACCAGTACTGGTAAGTCATATTCAAAAGGGGGTTCTTCTGAGGATGCAAGTTGTTAACATTGGATCTATAGTGGCTGGTCACTCTGGCAAGATGGTGTGGGGTTACTTGGGTGAATCACGTACGCCTACTATCTTCATGGTGGGTCGCTGCCACTTTTACGAAGGCTACACCGTTCAAGAATGCACTTTCCCTGTTCGTGTAATGAAGCTTTTGGGTGTCGAAGTCCTTGTCGTTACCAATGCATGTGGTGCCCTGAACCCATCCTTCAAGGTCGGCGATGTGATGATCATCAATGATCACTTGTCTATGGCATCTCTTGTTGCTCAGAACCCATTGAGAGGTCCCAACATTGAAGCATTCGGTCCACGTTTCCCTGCCGTGTCGGACGCATACACTTATGCTTTGCGCAAGCTTGCTTTCAAGGCTGCTTTTGAGACTGGTATCGGCAAGGATGACATTCACGAGGGTGTTTACGGCTATACCTCTGGTCCTCAATATGAAACTCGTTGTGAAGCTCGTTTCTTGGCTTCCATTGGTGCTGATACCGTTGGTATGTCCACTGTTCACGAGGTGTTGGTGGCTCGTCATGCTGGCATGAAGGTTTTGGGTATTTCTCTCATCACCAACCCCGTCGTCACTGCAAGAGGAAAGGATGCCAAGAAGGAAGTTATGAATGAAATGGGTCTTGATTCAGTGGTGGATGATGGTATCGATACCGATCTTATGACTGCCAACCACGAGGAGGTCTTGGAAACTAGCGCACGAAGAGCTGAAGATATGCAACGTATGGTCAAGCGATTTGCTGATATCTGGGCAAAGGAGAACAGCCAGTAGACATCCATGTACTATTACTATTACAATTCCCCCCATACAAGTAAATACATTTCTTTACATTGCAGCATCCTGTTTCAGAGTATATTCGGTTACACATTTTATCTGGTGCATTGTGTGTGATGAAAGAAAAAAGTCCGCAACAATGGGGATATGCTATAGATGTTTTGTATTAAAGGGATGGGTCATTCATAACCAAGATGGTGTACATGATCATGATGGCTTTTTTTGTGACAGGAGATAAGGAAACGTGAGAAAAAGAAAGCAGCATGGAATAAGGAAAATGGAAATAAATGCGAAGCTAATCGTCTGATTTGCCTTCAACATCTTTCTTTTTGTTGTTGTTGTTACTACTGTTGTCGTTTTGCTTAAGAGCTGCTGTGCACAATTGGGTGAGTCGTTCAAATCGTGTAGCATCCTCATCTTGGGCAGAATCAGGTGAGGAAGTGCCAGATGAAGTGGATGCATCTGGCACGGCTGTTGTAGCATGCTTGTCTTCTGTTTCATTTGCTGACTTGTCATCCTTGCCGGTGTTGGATTGATCCTTGTGTTGTGTATCACCATTGCTTGGGACAACCATGGGATATTCCAAAGATGATGGATACACCGCGCCCACAACAAAAGAATTGGGATTGGACATGACTTGTTCTTTGTAGCCATAAGCAGCTGCCGCTCCCAGATGCTGTGCATATTGTTGGAGACTGCCTGGATAGCCATAGGGTACAAGTGTAGGTGGATTCACACCATTGGTACGAGACGCTGCGTCTTCGCCGGATGATCGCGTTTCTCCTTGTTCAACACGAGCAGTTTTTGCATTCTTGCCATCCTCTACATGGATATATATGTGTAAGTGTGAGGGAGAACAGGATGCATAATGATGGGATACATACCTGTCTTTTGTCTTCTCTTATAGGGTCCACGCTTGATGCCTTTTTTGCGTTCTTTGCGCACTGAGTTGACACACGTAGCACTAATGCCATACTTGATACACCTGGGACAAGGTCTCGCGTCATCACACTTTTTGCAAGCCTTTTGACAGTTGGCTAATAAAAAAAGTGCAGGTTGAAAATTGTGTTTGTTTCGAGTTAAAGTTGGCAAAAGGGAAGCGAGGATAATGATTGCGTTTTAGTAACAAATAAACCAATCACATTGTATTGTGTTTTGACTCACTGCAAGCATTCTTGACTTGTTTTCGCTTTGCTTGAGGTTGGCCTGTGGTAGTTGCTTGAGTTGCAGGTGCACCTGTTGCAACAGGTTGTAACGGCTGGAGACCACTAGTAGCACTGCTTATAAGAGACGAGAACGCTGAACTCACAGCTGCTGCGTCAAGAGCGGCTGCAGACGAGGTCGATGGTTTCTGTGCATCCTTTGCGGTGGTGGTAGCGGTTTGATATTGTTGCATGTCTTTTAGCCTTTTGAGTTCTTAAAAGCTAATATAAAAGGTTGTCAATATCGCATAAACGATGACCGCCCATCCACACTTTTCGCTCATGGATACAAGCAGCTATCGTTCTGCGGTGCTGGAAACTGACTTTTTTTTCTGAAAAACGATCTCCGGCTTGAGGTGGAGGAGGATAAATGACACCCACAACGATCCATGTTTCCATGCGAAAATGTGCAAATGGGAAGCAATTATCAAAATTAACCTACTTTTGCTTGTTGTAGAATACGGCTACGAGCAGCCACAAGTGAAAAAGTGGAACAAAAAGTAAAAAAGGGTGGAAGGCGCGCGTGCCATCACTTACGAAGAGCTCTGAGAACGAAATAATAACTCAGCCATGATTTCATTGGATGCGTAGTTACACTCCGTACGATGCTAATGTCATAATGCCCCCCTTTCCCCCGAATGTTACCAGCATGCTCAAGAATGTGATCCTCGTCTCAGCAGTACTGCATCAATCCACGTATCTTTATCAACATAAAATGAGTCCCAGAATAATATTAACTCTTTATAACTCGACCTTATATTTGATTATTGCTGTTTTTACCCTTTGCCTCTTTGTATGCAACAATCTGTAACGCCGATCCTAATAACAAGGATACCACATTTCTTTGTGTCCGCTTTTAAACTATTACCTTTCTTTTCCTTTCCTTTTTCTTCAGATGAATCAAGGTTCCTTATTATAAAGGCTGCAACACAATAAAACTGAGCAGCGCGGTCATTAGTTCTAATCAAGTGGGTTTATCATCCACCCTTAATATTGCTTGCCTGCAATTCCAAAGGTAGTAAAGCAATAATGATGGACACGAAGATAGCTTGATAAATAGCTTTGCTATCGTTGTATCATGGGTAGATCCTATCATGGTTCAATTTTTTGTATCTGGGTATATACGTACCTGCCCAAGTGAATCGTCGTCCTCATACTTTTCGCATAGGCCTTCCTATCATCGGGAAAGGAACGAGAAGTCGAGTCATGAACAATATCATGGTCAATGCTTCGCTTATATGTGTACGAGTATGGGTTGACCTACATCATCTTCCATATACGTGCTTTGACGCTGTGCGAGAAATAAAGGTGGAAGAGCGCAGATTAAGCCAAAGAAAGAGAAAAAGGTGACGAAAAAATAATGTGCCTGGAATCGATTGTGTTTCATGCCGCTAATTTGATCCCAGATATATGCAACCCAAGTGATATGTAGCGGCAGCGATCTCTGCCGGCAAACATAAATGGATATCTTGCCTGCAAGGGGTCAAGATCGCTTTGGGTGCAGCCTCAGTTTTACAAATGGCATAAATTGAGAAGGGAAATGATAAGCAATCAAAAAGGATAATGACACCATTTACAATAACTTTTTTTTATATTGTGGGTAACCATTACTCCATCCTCCCCCAACTTCCACAAACGTACAAGCTAAAGATAGACTAACTCATATTGGAGCTTGAGTGGTAAAAAGCAGGCAAGATCCACCTTCTCTATCATCCAACCCATCTCTCGAGTATTATAGTAGGCAAAAGTATCTTACAATGGAAATCATTACCACATATACATATCAAGACCAGATCAGGCGATTGCTTCCTGATGTGCGAAAAAATATTCTCATCCCAGCCCACTACCATCATTGAGAAATACAATAGGATCCACATATTTGGTTCAAAGTGCTGCTTTATATGTCTTCCCGTGATATTGTTCTCTAAAAGTCATCCTCTTCCCAATCGTGGTCTAGCATCGCATCACTGTCGGCCTTAAGTTTGGCGATCCCAGAGATCTGTTCGAGATATTCAGGGTCAGCCAACACCTTTTTCATAAACGCTAATGGCTCCTTGTCATATGCATCTATGATCTGTGGCAATAGTTAATCCTTGTACCCTACAAGCTTATTTCCATCCGGCACAAAAAAAAAGAGAGATGATAGATTCACTATACCTTTTGTGAGCAACCGGTGCAGCTATTGTATGCTTGTCCCACGATCAACATGTTATGGAATTGTCCCAAGAATCCGCGGATCTGGTGGGGAACACTGCCCAAGATGCAATCTGAATCAGCTTCGATCCTGCATATTATGCAAAATGAAAGTTAGTGTTAAATATATTGTTGGGGATGGAAATAAAGAAAAAGAGAAGAGAAAGAAATGGCATGCTGTCGCATATTAACTTACCCTTTTGGATGTTGGATGAGTGATACAAGGAGCTCTACAGCCAGTGCCCCTGCAATAGCGGCAAGACCCGGTCGTGTTACGGTGCACTGCTGGTCCAAGGTGCGATCTGATAGGGACTATCACAATAATAGATAGGGAGTAAACACAAAGAATGAATCAGTCAGGTTTGTTTTGTATGTGGTGATGGGGGGTTGTGGTTGAATGAGAAGAACAAATACTGACGTCTGCAGGCGCCACCACATCGTTGCAAAAATAACAGCCCAATGGGTTGTCTAGACCATGTCGTCTTGAACCATGTCGCATGACAAGATAGGTATCGAATCCCAAAGCTGCATTGATAACCAACTTGTTGGCACGTGCGCATAAAAGTGTCGGGAACCATCGGCTTTCTCGGCTATCAGTAAGCAAAAATACAGCATCATGCTCATCCACAAGTTTTTCAAGATGGCTGATATCCTCTTCAAGTTGTGCATCCGAAGTTGCAACGTGCCCTGGCATGGGAATCGACAATGCATGACCTGCAGAATTCTATACATAGATGGGGTATATGTTGGTCAAGCACATCCAAGGTGTATATTTGCATAAGGAGAATTACCACAGTGGGCTGTACTAGCTCCAAGTTCTTGGCAGCTGTCTCAGCTTTAGGAGAACCACCCTCGAGGCAGTCATTGAATTGATAGAGTGGTTGTCGTACAGGATTGGAAAACGAGACCCGGCCATTGTCTACAAATGTAATGTTGCGTACACCCCATCCGACTAAACAGCGCGCCACATAGCATCCCAATGTCCCAGCACCGAGTAATAAACATTTGGTGTTTTTGATCTTTTCCAAGTCAAGTTCCGGCATAACCCGCCATCGCATCAATTTCAGATTAAGGTCAACCGATGTATCTGCCAACCTAAAGGGAAAAAGGATTTGCCATTTTAGAATTGGATTCTACACGCATTGACATCGATCTTTTACCTTAATGGATCCATCAAAGGTCCCAAGTCAGCCATTCGTGGTGCTAATTTACCCTGAACGTTCCTTTCCCATCCGACAGCTTTAGGCTCTACATGTGTGGGTAAAAAGGCATGAATACATGATGATTGTCGTCAGATGCTTATTTAGGGGGCATTGTACCTTTGTCATGATAATAAGCTGAAGTCGGCAATTCGGCTTCCAGTAAACGCGTGTCATCGATCCCTTTCCCAGGTATCTCGCGGTAACACAACACCTTACATTTGAAAATGCCATAATGTTTGTGTAGTAGGGCGAGCAGATTCCGTAACGGCCATCCGGGTAACTCCGTGGATGAAGGGTCAGCAAATCCCACCAATAGATCGTCCTGCCAACCTTGGTTTAAATGAATGATCTCGACCTTGTCGCGAACAAAGAAACATGATGGTCGTCCCGCAGATTGATAAGCTTGTGCAAGTGTATCCATCTAATCAATATGGAAAAAGAAAACTCCTTTCAGCTCATACAACTTTTTTTCACTCACATCTCCTGATGTCGCTTACCTCAGCTTGCGAGTATGTGTCACCAATGGGATGCGACGTTGCACTTGCTAACCATGGATCAGGTTGTGGCATGAGAGCAGGGAAGGCAAACCAATAGTAAAATTTGTAGCGCTTGAGATCGGCAAAAGTGAGCATGATGAACTGTGTCAAGACGCTTGGTTGGTCTAATGCAACCCCACTTTGAATTGCTTGCCATATCTATCAAATATGTCAACTGATGTTGATGATGATGATGATTTCATTCCCCTCTCATTATTATTCATGCTCACTCTCCTCATCACTCCTCCTCCCCCCAAATCGACTATCCTTCTTCTTCTTCTCCTCCTCATCCTCCTTCTTCTTTTTACAAACCTTTTGAGTTGCTTGATGAAACAGCTTGTTCTTGTCAATGCGTTTAAACTCCTCCAACGTGTTCGTATTGTACAAGGTTCCAGTAACTCCAAATGTAAAAGGTGGCCTATCAATCATAATACCCCCCATCACCATGACTCCTTAGTCAGATAAACTTTGCTTTGAATATGTGCACGTTGAATAGTGCCTTTTCTTTCATTACCGAGTGTCATTATCGCTGTCCAACCCCTGAGCGGGCACAGAAAAGTGGGGAGGTAGAGACGTTTCGGAGCGAGAGCGGTTGCCAGTTGCATAGTAAGCGTGAATGGGTTGGGGATCGTCTGAAAGCTTCAATACATTGAGTTTCTTGGTTGCCAATGACTGCCAGAATGGAGCGTCGACTCCAGATGCAAAGGGTGCAAATTGTAGGACGGGAGAATGCTGGTTTGTCATTTGCATATGTAATGTGGGGGAGGTGTCTTTGATAAGCAAACGTAGTGGAGCTGGAATAAGGTGTAATGCCGTATGAGTTGCGTAATGAAATTGCTGGAAAAGGGAACGTGACCACACACACACTCACATACACACGCTTATCATTCCCAGCTGAATGGTTTTCTTTATTGATCATCCATGTTTACCCATCACTGCTTGGGATGATCATCAATATAATACAAACGTGGCACACTGACAACGGGAGTGAGTAGCAACAACGGGGAAAATAGTATAAAGTGGCATCACGGGAAATATAGAAACAGCCGCGGCGGGAACACAATGAATAAAATAATAAAAAAAGGCCCTTTTGAAAGATGGCATCTCTCCCAGCGGGTCCCATCTTTCCGGGGAAATGTCCAAATCATGCAAAAACGTGGTGCTCAGGGAAACCGGTTTACCAAATTTCCCGTTGCCCCGATACTCTTTTCTTTGATCTTGCTCCTTGTCTCCTTTGATTTCATCAAAAGAATGAAAGATATGAATCGCATTACATCATTGGACATAGGAGAACAAGTCTTTTCAAAGGGGGTGGGATGATGAATAAATCTTTTAGAAAGGAGAGTCGCTTACGAGTTTTCACGTGTTGAACGAAAAGACAGCCGCAAAGCTGATCTCAATTAGACACCCAACAACATACATCTCATTCTGTCTGTCTCTCTATCTCTATCTCTCCTTCCTCCACACACACATATAATAAAAATTGTAATGACTATTATCGCTCCCCCCAAAAGATATCGCCCCCAAGATAAAGACAAGCCTGCAAATAGTATTTTTGTGTAATGCAATGCGCATGTGTTTGAGGCGTGTGATTGGGGAATTTGACTCACAAATACATTGGTGTGTGTGTGGATATGATTGTACATGCAGCCCACAAGGATTTTCATGTGATGCATGCTCATTCTTGCTGCAACAAGTGAGTTGATCCAAAGATGGGTCTACCCCACAATGAGAGTGTGCAAGGAGACACAGATTTGGGGGATCACTGTATGTGTGTGCAAGGCAAGACAAGGGGGGTTTTGGCGATATTTGCCGATAAGGGGGGGAGTGAAAGAAAATAGAGGTCAAGGATGTGCAGAGCCACGTCTGGACTCCTGCAGCAACCAAACCAGACACAGCAACAAGTATTTGATGTACATAATCATACACGAACAACCATCATTTCAACCATCATCCTCTTTTGTATTATGGTAAGTGAACGTGTGAAGTGGACTATTTGGCCAAGGATTGCCTTTTGTAGCTATTTCTGAAAAATGTGCCGGTCAATGCTTCCCGGTTTCCTTCATCTCTCCCTCCCCCCAATCGCACACACACCCTTTTATCTAATGCCCGTCATCCCCGATTCAGAAAGGGAAATAGGCCGCTTTGACCCCCTTCCCCCATCATCTGTATATATAAATACTGGCATATGCAAGAGCAAATCCATTTGTCACATCTTTCTTTCTTACTTTCTTACATGACACACAACCCGCAGCATCAACACCACCATCTTATGTACTTGACTAAACCCACATCTACTACTACACCTATGGTCCACAAAGTTGACAAGTCATCCATCCCACGACCTTACAAATGCCCAATGTGCCCAAAATCATTTTATCGCCTTGAGCATCAAACTCGCCACATTCGCACGCACACTGGTGAAAAACCACACCATTGTAGTTTTCCAGGATGCGAAAAACGTTTCTCACGTTCCGACGAATTAACTCGTCATATCCGTATCCATACCTCACCTCATCGACGAGGTGCACCACGCGGTGTTGCCAAACATCGTGCGGCTGCCACTACTACCACCACTACCACTATCTCACGACAACGCCATCAACAAAAGCATAAACAACATAGCATGAATACAATCACAACCAACAACAACAGCAACAGCAGGAGTAGCACAATAACCCCACCCTCACCTGCCCTGTCGTTTCATTCTGATTCGGAGACTGAGGTGATCAACACGCCTGGCAGCTCACCTACCCTTGTTGCTCGTAACATTGCCAAGCAAAACAGCCTAATGGATCTATTGGAAAGACCCCCACAAGCTCGTGTGCTTCCCCCAATCAACATGGCACAAGCGCCCCTGCTGCCATCCATTCACTCCATTTTTCCATTCTAATCATCTCATCCCTTTCCTTCCTGTTATCATTACTAGATCAAGCATCCTTGTCATTTCCTGTCTTGTATAGAACCAAGCATCGTCGTTAGGCTTTTCATCTCATTCACTCACAACCACATGCATATCCTTATTATACTTACTGCGCCTTTTTTGAACCCTTATTACTTTTATGTGACACAAATCCCTGATTCTTTGTAAATAACACACAGATAAACCTTCTTTGACACATGCACGCAATCCGTGAGAATAATGAGACCACATCTTTATGCATAACGTAAACTTTCCCATATCCTTGCCTTATTTTCTCGTGCAGCCTTCCTTGATGAGAAAATGCGGGGAGACCCGTTTCCCCACCATTACCGCGGTTTTATCTCCCATTTTATCCTTGATCCTTGAAACAACGGGGTAAACAGGAGGTAAAAAAGAGAGTCATTGCTCACACCTTTACCATCACGCAATATCCTCTCTTTCTTTTTCCCTTCCCCTTACATCCCCCATAGTATCATTATCCATCATAAGATCAAAGATCATCTCTTTCTTTGCATGAGCTGAGCTGAGTGTACAAGAGAAAAATAAAAAAACGAATGTTAAATAGCCACCAAAACAATGGCTCGTCCCCAACCGGTTTTTTCTTTTTACGTTTCAACACACATGACAGGTGAGCGGGGTCGTCATCGTGTGTATACATGATTCATGCAGTGGATATGTCTAGAAACAGATGACACACAACATACACACACACACATAATAACAAGCTCCTGTGACAATGTGTGTGTCTACAACAAGCAAGCAAATACACAACACGAACAGCGCGGTATAGCTTGGGGGTATAAGCGAAAGTAACTGATGGGCGCTGATAACAAATAAAGGGCATGCCAGACAGCGGATAGGCCTGATTTAGTATGAGTGAACACCATATCTCGAGATGGTAAATCCGAAGCGGAAATGATTTTTTTGCAATGTGTATAAAGAAAGGTGCCACACAGCATCATGCAGCTATTGCTGCCTCTGCCTGTTCTTCCGATGCCATTATAAGACGGATGCTATACCTTTAGAGTTGATAGGGTTGTTACTACTATTCTAGATTTGGGGCCTGCTTTCCTTTCACTGCTGGCTTATTATACTGCTTATCCCCACCAGGCCCACAGCTTGTTGCTGTTGTCACTCTACTAGCGTATATTTGTGAATTCCATGACCTCCATAATGAATACTCATCCATATACAGAAAAGCGTACTTTGAGCGTGTAGATATGAATTTAAACGCATCGTAACCCACGTTTCTTAAGGATTTGTATTAGAGGATGCAATGATGCGTTTCAAAGTAGGATACCTCCTCAGGTATTTTGTTGTAGTGAGCAGGATGATTGGATCGGTAAACTGCAGCCGGAGGCAACACAATAAATGTGTACGTAATACACATATGCATCGGATGCAGATCGCTGCTATGGCGGCGCGTGTCTCATGTCCTTTCTTTGATTACAGTTTCATGTGCTTACAATATCATCATAGCGGAGATGACGAGCGGCATGATGTCTCTGCTGCTGGTTGAAAGTAACATGTGCTGTTGGATGGATCCGACAAAATAATAAAGCACCCCATTGCTTATTATCAAAATGAATGGCGCCATAATTTTCACGCTCATCTCAAATGCGACCACAGTAAATGTGGGGGGGGGGTTGCAAGAGGATAATTGCCGGTGCATCGTTCAATCACATGCAGCTTTATCGTTTTCCTTCTTCCTGTTGTATGTCGATTCATGCATGGTATCTGCGATATACAAGTCATCAAAGTCATGTATCCGTGTGAGAGAGCTAACGTTGTTGTAATCATGTTCAAATTCTATTTTATGTTGGGGCCAGGAAAGAAAAATAGCTTCATTCATGCCTTAGCTAGGTTACACTTTTCCTAGTTGCATGATCTTTGACCTGGAGACTAGACCCAAGAAGCATGCATCCTATATTGGAAATTGCTGATCGTGTGTACTGTAAAGTCGACCATGACTATGCACTATGCTTGAATATCAAATATAGCATCATTTGACGTTTATGGTTTAAGACTAGGTTGCTGTGAACGTATTGATGGATGCAGAAGGGAGAGGAAGCAAAGTAAAACAACGACACCCTTTACGTACAAGGTTGCATCCTTGTTGTTGTCCTCAGAAGTCATATTACAAAAGCCCGAGATGAGATCGCCAGTGTACAATGCTTATCATTATCAACGCAGTCAAAATGGTAACTAAAGATACACCGACATACTGGCAATGAGTTTTATGGAAGCAGGTGTTTCGATAATAGCAAGTACAGCCAGCGATTTATAACCCTCGCAACCTTCACCCAATAATTCCATTGGCGTTATTGCCAATCATACAGGCTAACAGGCGTTGAGGATGACCCTTATTATAAAATCCTATGCGATATATGCGTCAAGTAAGCAAAGAGGGGTGCTTGAAGCTTCTTATACCCAAGAGATGGTTGGATAGGAAACACCATCTTAGTTGTCGATCTACCAGATTCTGCTTCTAGGGTCAACTTTCTTTATTGGTTGGGATATGAGTATAGTAGAGTATAACCTATTCTATCATCTACATGATGCCTATGATGCCTTTACAAAGAGTTTCATTGTCTTATGCAATACACGTGCCAACGAGGTGTAAGATTTGTTGCTCCTATCAGCATTCAAATTTTTCGTGTGGAGAACAAAGAAGCGCCAGGTCTCAAGCCTTAGTCCTCTTTTCCTTGACATGACCACAAAGCGAGAACTTCCCTCCAAGGAGAGCGCCGTCTTCAAGAATGTGCTGGTAAGTTGGCTCTTTTTCAACATTGACTTGCATGCATTACTCATTGTGGGTCTTCACCAGCGTCATTACGAGCACAAGCAGTACAAGAAGGGTCTCAAGTTGGCCGATTCCATTCTGAAAAAGTATCCCGACCATGGTGGTAAGTAACACGTACCCATCCGATTCAATAATACACGTACTAGTATTCACGATGACTATTTCTCCTGGACAGAAACGCTTGCTATGAAGGGCCTGTTTTTGAACAATCTCGACAAGAAAGAGGAAGGCTATGAGTTTGTCAAAAAGGGTGTTGCGAACGACTTGACCTCCCATATCTGTACGTTGCCCTTACATCAGTCATGGTCTATACCCGATATACTCATCGAGTTGTGTATATAGGTTGGCACGTGTATGGTTTGATGCATCGTGGCGACAAGAACTACGAGGAGGCTTCCAAGTGTTACACCAATGCTCTCAAATACAACAAGAATGATCCTCACATCCTTCGTGATCACGCCTTGCTGCAAACCCAGTTACGCCATTATGACCAATTGATTGTAAGAGGATATAACAGGTTGATATGATGACGTTTACTCACGCGTTGTAATGATATACCTAGGAAACACGTGCGCAACTCTTGCAACAAAAGCCTACTTATCCTCCCTTCTGGATTGGATTGGCTATCGCTTACCAACTTGGTGGAAAGATTGATAACGCTCTCACTGTCTTGAAGTCGCAGGAAGAATCAGTCAAGGTATATAGCAGACAGGAGGGATGGGATCGTATGAAACCCAAATGTGATCTGACACAATGAAACAGGAAATTGGCAATGCTTTCGAACATTCTGAGCTTTTGATGTATCACAATTCATTGTTGGAAGAGAAGGGCGATTACCAGGCTGCATTGGATCACTTGGAAACGATCAAGGAAAAGGTGACCGATCAACGATCTCTCAAGGAGAAGCGTGCTGCTTTCCTCGCCAATCTCAACAAGGTTGAAGAAGCTGAGGCTGCCTACCGTGGCTTGATTTCCGAGAATCCTCATGATCGTGCTTACATCACGGCATTGTTAGCATTGAAGGGACTTGAAAATGGTAGGAATGATTGATTATGTATTACATGGAAGATTATGCTCATGCATTTATTACATAGACAAGAAGGGTGCTTATGACTTTTGCAAGGAGCTTGCTGAAGAGTATCCTCGATCCAAGATCATGGAGTCGCTTTTGCTTCAGTATGCCGAAGGTGCTGATTTCGAGACCAAGGTGGACACTGTTCTTCGCAAGTCTTTGATCAAGGGCGTTCCTTCTTTGTTTGCCAGCATGAAGAAATATTATGCCGATTCTGCCAAACAGACTGTCATTGATAAGTTGGTGCAAGGCTACCGTGCATCGCTCGAGAAGAAGGGTACCTTTGATGACAAGAGCGACAAGCGTGAACCTCCCTCAGTATTGCTCTGGACGCTGTATTATCTCGCACAACATCATGATTACCATAAGCAATTCGATCAGGCTCTTGAATGTATCAACGCTGCCATTGAGCACACTCCTACTATTGTTGAGCTTTACATGACCAAGGGTAGAATTCTCAAGGTAAGGATAACAACAGACTGGGATGGGTCCCCATGTATGTGTGCGCGAAGTTGATGTTCGTCATTATCATAGCACAAGGGCCAGATCGAGGAAGCTGCCAAGGTGATGAATGAGGCTCGTGAGCTCGATTTGCAAGATCGTTTCATCAACTCCAAGTGTGCAAAATACATGCTCCGTGCTGGTCAGATCGAAGAAGCTGAAAAGATCCTTGCCATGTTCACCCGTAAGGAGGTCTCAGCTGTGCAGGATCTTACTGATATGCAATGCCATTGGTTCCACATCGAGGAAGGATATGCTTATTTGCGGCAAAAGAACTATGGCAAGGCTCTCAAGCGTTTCCATGTGACTCAAAAGATCTTTGACGACATTTATGACGACCAATTTGATTTCCATGGCTATTGTCTTCGCAAGATGACCATTCGTGCCTACGTCAAGTATGTAACTTGTACTATGGATTACCGTTTTGATGGTATACTTATTATGATCCATGGGTAGGATGCTTCGCTTTGAGGACAACTTGCGCCAGCACCACTATTATGTCACCGCTGCTAAGGGTGCTGTTGAAGCCTACCTTGCTATTGCCGACAAGCCCAAGGAAAGCAATGGTTTGGATGAGTCTGGTAAGTCGTCTGTATACTACTGAAGAATCAATATTGAGTATTCATTTTGGGATCATTAGGTATGACTGAGGCTGAAAAGAAAAAGGCACGGAGCAAGGCTCGCAAGGCAGAGCTTAAGGCATTGCAGGATAAGGAGAATGGTAAGTAATTGGTGACGGTATAGAACAAAAAAGAAGGTATTTATATATCCATCCACCTATCTCTAGTCAAGGAAGATGCAGCCGCTACTGCTGCTGCAAGCGGTGCCAACAAAAAAGATTCTAAGAAATCGTCTGATGAGGATCCCGATGGTGAAAAGTATCTCAACACCGCTACTCCTTTGGATGATGCTATGCAGTTTATCAAGCCATTGATGGTTGTGGCCCCCAACTTGGTCGATACCCATGCTCTCGCTTTTGAAGTTTACTTGCGTCAATCACAATGGGTGTTGGCTCTGCGGTGTCTCGTCAAGATCGCCGAGATTGATAAGAGCAATCCAGCCTTTGAAAAGGGTATGGATAGATTCAAAAAAGCAGGTATGTTTTATGTGAGCTTATAAAGAAATAAGATGACTAACTTTGTATGATAGTCGCATCTGCTGGACCTTTGCAACCTGCTATTCAAAAGATTATCGACCTGCAAATGGCAAAGATCTGAATTGGGTAATATCAAAGAAAAGTATCAATCTGCTGGTAGACATTTGTTTATATTACAATAAAAGAAAAAGCAAGATCATACATCAAGAGAGGATTACTATTGCTTAATGACCAATAAAACTTATTATTGAATTCATGGATATGTTAGCCAAATGGTGTGCACGGGCCATCAGAGGTAAGGATGGGTTGGTTCAATGAGTCCAGCTCTGAAATTGAATTAGTGCGTTTGAAAGTGGGTGGGGGGAGAGTCTACGCTTCTTGAAGTCGCATCATGTACCAGGCTTTGGGTCTATTATTTGTTCTTTCCCTTCCCGTTCTTGTTATATTCTTCGCACGCAGTAACATAGCAACGAAACCAAGCAAAAAGTCAAAGAAGAAAAAGAAGAAAAACAAATCGAAGTCTGCAGCAGCTCAATCCAACGACCAATCTCCATCTGTGGCTCCATCAACAGCATCAGCAGCTGCGACACCACCATCGCCAACCCCATCGCCTATAGCAACACCAAGCCAGACCAACACTTCCTCCTCCTCCTCCAAGTCCAAATCCAAGTCCAAGAGAAAACAAGCAAACAAAGCCGAAGCAGCACCAATACCAGCACCTGAACCAAAACCTGCAGCAACAACTACACCTTCAAAGCAGCAGCAGCAGCAGCAGCAACCTGCTGAGAAACCTAGCGAGAATGCCTCTGTCAAAAAGCCAGCAGAAGTGGATGAACACATGGATTGGACTCCAAAGTATTCAAGAGTGATGCGTATCACACGTGAGCCTGAAGAGGATCCATTTCAAGCTGTACCGCATGAAGATGGCTGGAATTCGGTAGCTGTCAAGAAGCCTTTTGGTAAATAGCTTGTGTTTGTTGTATGGATGGTTACATGTGATAAGCTTACAGTGATATATGACCTTAGTGCCTTCATCATCAAGAGCAGTGGACAATGAACCATTGACCAAGAAACAGCGTGAGAACCAGGCTCGAGCAGCAAAGAAACGTGAAGCCAAAGCTCAAGCAGATGCATTACAGGCTGAACGTCTACGAAGACATCAACGTGAATTGGAGAAACGTCGTATTGAGGAATTCTATTCGACTGGTGCAGGGAAACATACACCTTGGGGAAAGAAGCCGCAGCGTGGATCATCCAAAGTACCTACAGCCAAGGCGAGCTTGAACGAGAATGGACAATTGATATGGGATTAGAGGTTGTAGAAGATGTACATACATGCAATTGGACTTTTTTCAATACATTCTATCATGGAAATACAATGAAGCATCCATATCATCAATTTCATTGTTTACGTGGAGCTGTTGGCGTCTGAGGGTGGTGCATTTAATAAGTCTTAAGTCATCCCCTATTACATATTATTGCGCCTGAGAAAAGATATGCTCCATACAGTCAAAAGTGCATCTCTACTTGTATTCGTATACCTGACAACGAGTTGCCAGGATACCTATTTTACCCAATATCTGCTGGCTCTATATTACGAGCCAGGTCGTGATACAACCGCAGTATGTTGTTGATGGTACCACGAACAACAAACAGCGATGGATTATCTAATGAGCTTGATGCGCACTATTAGGTAAAAGCGCGCATCATTGTTCCACAGTACGCGGTATTATTGATGATGCTGCGGTTGTCGGTAGCTGACTATGGATCAAACGGTAACACACCGTTGACCTTTTGTGGTGGAATACGGCATAATTACGATACCGAGATACTATGCTGCGGCATATTCATAATAAGCATAAATATCCAACCCCAGCATATCAAGAACCTGAAACAGGTTTGAACAGCAAAATGTCTGAAAATAAAGAGCGTATATTCCTAGTTGGAGGTACTGGCAATGTTGGACGCCCACTTGTGCGTGAGCTATTGGAACAAGGAGTGCCTGTTACACTCTACGCACGCACGCCGTATCGTGCCAAGATGCTTTTTAACGATATATCCAATCCACCTCTAACTATTGTCCAAGGCGATTATCAAGAGCTGACAACATTCGAGCAAGCCATCAAAGGTCACCAACGGTTATTTTTACTTGTGGATGACTTAGCACACATGTCATCCATTGTGGATGGTATTGCATACAGGGCTTATGCAGCTGGTGTCAAGCAAATTGTGCACGTGTCATCAGCTATTGCTGCTGAGCGATGGCGTAGTACTTCAGTGGCTGTCCAACATCATCTTGCAGAAGATGCCATCTTTCAACTTGTGCAAAAGCAACACCAAGACAAATATTATGTGACATTACGTCCACAACGTTTCATGTCCAATCTCAAGAATGATATCCCTTCGATTGTCAAGCAAGGAGTGATCATCGACACGGTGCCTAAGGATCAAAAACAAGGTTGGACCTCTCCCAATGATTTGGCTCGGGTAGCAGCACAGATACTCCAAGATCCCATACACAAGCATGCCAATGCAGTTTATGATACAGTGGGTGATTCGCTTACACCTGAAGAGCGTGCTGATGTCTGCTCAAGCATATTACAACGACCCGTGACATACAAGCAAACCACGCCAGAGGACAAGTACAAGACGCTCAGTCAATATGCACCCCATGTTATTGCTTATGAACTAGCTACTTTTCAAGGATTTGAAAAAGAAAATGTTTCTCCAGGACTATCCATTTTGCTAGGTCGTGCACCAGAAAGGCTAGTTGCCTGGCAACAGTATAACAAAACTCTGTTCCAATAAAAAATCCCGACAACCCCCAATTCATAATTTCTCTTTTCTTCTGCTTGACTTGTTTACAGCAAATATCACAATGGGAAAGAAGAGAAAAAATAAACCCATGCGACCATGGTGCTGGTACTGTGAAAAGGATTTCGAAGATGACAAAGTCTTGGTCACCCACCAAAGGGTATGTTTCTCATTTGCTGTCAATGCCAATCCTTCTCTTTTATTCTAATCGCTTCAAATAGGCCAAGCACTTCAAATGTGAGGTTTGCGGAAAACGACTAAGTAAGTCGACTCTTTATATATGTCAAACGAATATACTAATTATATCCAATAGCCACAGCAGGTGGTATGGCAGTTCATGCTATGCAAGTCCACAAGGTTGAAATCAACAAGTAAGGCACAGCGATGACGATGACGATGTTAATGGATGATTGATGATTGATACCACGTACAATAGAGTACCCAATGCAATGAAGGGACGTGATACTTTGGATATTGAGATTTTCGGTATGGAAGGAATCCCACCTGAAGACTTGGAGAATTACGAGATGAGGAAGAAGGGTGTTGACCCCTCCAAGCGAGCAAGAACTGGTGGAGGAGGAGGTGGATCTGCGCAATATGGAGAATTGACGGCTGAACAAATCCAACAGCAATTGGCTCTTCACAAAGCTGGTAACCCAATGGCAGCTGCAGCTGTTGTTGCAGGATCACCCAATATGCCCACACCGCCCACACCATCCGCAGCTGCTGCGACTCCAGGTTATCAACAATATTACTCTGCATATCCACCAGGTATGGCTGCCACTGCCGCTTATCCAGGTCAATATTATCAGGGATATCCTACTCCAGCACAACCACCCTATCCTTATCGTCCACCACCACCAGGGTAAGTGGGAATGGGAAAAATGGGATTATAATGAAAGGGATGCTGACAATGAATGATGACAGTGCTCCTTATGCTGCTGCAAGTCCATGGGATGCTCAACAGCAACATAATGCTCCCTATGCACAAGCTCAACAGCCACCATACCCTGCAGCAACTACAACGGATCCAGCATATCAACAGCAACAACCATCACAACCAACATTGCCAACATCTCAACAACAGCAACTACAGGCAGGTGTACAAGGTAGTTATTATCCTGCACAGACTACTACTGCTGCTGCTGCTGGAGGATACGATTATAGTGCTGCACAATCTAGCAACGACCAAGCTACTTCTACTACACCCCTCGATCCAAATGCAGAAGCTGCTGCTGCTGCTGCTGCTAAAGCCACTACAACAGGTACAACAGTGACTGATACTGGCAAAAAGAAGGCATCCAAGACTGTTCTTATATACAATGACAATGAAGTGTCACCGGTAAGTAAAAAAAGAGGGATGGATGGAAATGGTGGTGGATACTAATGCGATGTATCTTTTATAGGAGGAACGACGAGCATTATTAGAGAAGCATCGAGTGGCGGTTGTTGCATGATGAATAGCTGGTATGGGTAGTTTATCTCTTATGATGACTGGCAAGTTGTTTCTGTTTGTGTTGTGAATAATAAAATGCAGACTTGAAAGATCATCCTTTAAGTTTCCCAAAGAGAGTAAACGCGTTGGGTACACAGGGCTGCAGGGTTTGGTGGCACCGCTTTAAAGGTGAATGAAAGGCACGAGACTAGTTTACATTGAGGGAAATAACTCAGAACATCCTTGCTTCGAATCGACATGCTCCTTGTCCCAAAACATCACCAACGAGAGTGCTAAGCTGAAAAGCTTTAAAAGCAAAACACCGCACTGGCTTTTTTTATTTGCTCCCCCTTCACCACTTTTTTGTTCAGGCACATCCCATCCATATACACTTCTTTTACATACACACACACATCCCCTTTTTTTCTTTGCTTGCTCCTTTTCCAATATGCCCATGATCTTTCGGAAACCTCAGCCTAAAACCGTTGCCGTCGATTTGGACCAAACATTGGCGCACACTCTTGAAGCAATGATCGATTGGCATAATCAAGTCTACAATACTTGTCTCACCATGGCTGATTTTGACACTCACGACTACAGCCGAGTCTGGGGTGGATCTCATGAAGAAGCTTGTTTAAAGGTGCGAGAGTTTTATGACAGCCCTCATTTCGAACGCATTCAACCCATACATGACTTTGCACTCGAGACCCTCAAGATTCTAAAGAAACGCAAATTCACCTTGGTCATCATTACCTCTCGACAGCAGTTCATTGCGGAAGAGACCAAAAAGTTTGTAGACAAGCATTATCCAGGTATGTGCTCGCTCATATGATGTGCCCACATGTTCACTTTTTTTAACCTTAATTCGCATTCACGCATAGGAATCTTTGAGAGTATCTACTTTTGTAATCTTGGCCTGTCGGATGCTGAACAACTTGAATATGTTTCTAAGCCAAAGTCGGCTATCTGTCAGGAGATCGGCGTCGATGTGCTTATTGATGATGGCCTTGACCATGCAATTGATTGTGCAACATCACTCGACATTGAAGTGTTGCTTTATGATCGCAAGCATCAGTATCGTTGGAATCATTTGAACAACAAAGCATCCTCCACTTCCAATAATGGCAGCCACAACAACAGGCCCGTTTCCTTGACAGCCATGTCCCGCCAATTGTATCAAAATTACAACAACAGCTACAACAGCAATAGTCTACCATCCAATATCACCCGTGTATCTAGCTGGAAAGAGATCATGGATTACTTTCCCAAACCTCACAGCCCATTGCGTAATTGTCACTATCCTCAAGATCTCATGGATGATGATGAAGATGACGATGACGACACCTATGAGGATGGCCCTAGTTGCGAATATGAGACCATCGAAGTGGATGGAATGACAGACGACGAAGATGAATACCGAAGTACTGGGTCAAGCACTGAAGCCGACGATTAAACAAAAAAGCAATCTAATCATCACAACTCACATTTATCATTATATAACACCTTTTGCATTCAGCCATTCATATTGCATCCCAACACACACATATTGTAAAGCTCATTCTATTGCACACTTTTTCTCCACACGCCACGATGTATGCATCCATATGCTCACAATCAATAAAGCAACATTACGCCTTTCCATAATTGATCAAGGTCCATCCCCCATGCTTTTGTCAAGAGTAATCATGCTGTGTGACCCTGCACTCTGGTTACACAACGTTACAACGTCAAAAAAATGAGCACACGCTGTGCATCGTTCACCTGACATTCTCCTCTTTTCTTCTTCTTTATCTTTATTCCTTTTTTACCGCTACACTGCTTCTCTTCTTCTCTCTCCCCCACAAATCTTTCGGTGTATAATGGTTTCTCGACATAGAAAAAGAGTCACTTTGGGTCCTTATTTGCTCCTTTCGACGCTTGGCAAGGGCGAATTTGCCAAAGTCAAGCTAGGGATCCATGTCGAATCCGGTCAGAAAGTAGGTTCTAAAAGTTTATACTTTTTGAATGATCGTCTGATACCTTAAATGTGACAAGGTGGCCATCAAATTGATCAAAATGGATGATATGGATCGCTCACGCAGGATCAGGATCGACCGTGAAATTAACGTACTAAAGGTAATTGTTCGTTCATCTCAACCCCTCTCCTCCTTTCTTTATAAACGCGTTCGATCGTGCACTTTCAAGAATAAGCTGCACTATTATGCACGGGTCACCATTAACTCCTTTTTTTCCTCCTTCCATATTGGCACTTGCAGGCAGTCAACCACCCAAATATTGTAAAGATGTACAGCGTTATCGAGACAAGAAAGACAATGGGCATTGTTTTAGAATGTGCTACAGGTACCCGCTCACTTTATCCACTCATTTATTATAATTAGATGAGCTAATGTTAAACAAATCAGGGGGTGAACTTTTCGATTATATCAATAGCCGACGACGACTCAAAGAAACCGAAGCACGGCGACTTTTTGCACAATTAGTAGATGGTGTGCACCATTTGCATCAACGTCAAATCATTCATCGTGACCTTAAGCTCGAGAATCTCTTATTGGACCATCACCACAACTTGCTGATAATCGATTTTGGCTTTGCACATGTGGGGTCACAAGAACAGCAACACGAGATGATAACGTCAGATGAGGGGCAATTACCGTGTTCTCTTTTGGAAACAGCTTGTGGTTCACCATGCTATGCAGCACCCGAGTTAGTGTTGACAGAAGAGGGATACAAAGGCACAGCAGCTGATATCTGGTCGTGTGGTGTGATTCTTTATGCAATGCTCTGCGGACATCTACCATACCAGGATGACAATCTTCATCAGCTCTATCGCACCATGGTCAGCCAACCACCCGAATTCCCCGACCATGTTAGTACAAATGCCCGCGATTTGATACAAAAGATGATGATGCCAGATCCTGAAGATCGTTGTTCTATGGCCACCATCCTCACCCATCCCTGGCTTCAACAAGATACAACATCACAAAAGACATCATCTGGGTCACGATTGGAAAATAGCAACACATTTTCATGCCCTGTTCTCGGTGGCACGTTTTCTTACAGCAATGCAAACCCACGTCCCTATTCATTGACTACAACATCATCCTCCTCACGTCCTCGAAAAGCACAGAGTCTACAGCACACCAACGAATCACAATCAAGGAAACCGCTTTTTATGACTTGGTTGTTACGCAAGCGGAGAGGAGGTAACGACAAAATGGATAATGGATTTATTACACAAAAGCATGCTTAGCTCATATGGCGGATATCTTGACAAAAACAGCAGGGAATGATGACAGGCCGAGAATATACCGTGGCACAGTACCGGAAGTAGATCAACATCACATTATTGCATCAACCTGCCCACAAAATGTCATAGCTGAGCTCAAACACGTTGCAGCATCCATGGATATTGACATCAAAGAAGAACGTACGTTCAAGTTGAAATGTACTCAAATGCATTCCACTGAGCAACTTCAGTCATCAGTCTTGTCACCGTTCCGAGCGTTTTTGCAGCGGCGACATCAACGTGATCACAAGGACGGTTCTAATATGCAGCACAAGATCCGCTTCAATGTTGAATTACGCCAAATCGAAAATCTGACTCAGCTTTACGTCCTCGACATGAGACGCATTCACGGAGATCCGCACACTTATAGCGATCTATGCAAAACTCTTGTTGCCAAGTTCCACGCAAATCGTAACACTTATAGATGATAAATTAGAGCCTTCCTTGGCACGACTCGATCCACTCCAAGTTATTATCTTTATGAAAATACCCAACTGATATGACACATAAAAACCAACCACTATTCCCATTCATGCCTTTTCCACCCAATTCATTGATCATTGAACATTATGAAAAAACAATGTAATCGAAAAAAAGTATATATATATAAAACTATCTCATTGCTCTGGGGCACCTTCACCCGATTGGTGATGTTGTCCCTCGACCTGCTGTTGATCTTGATATTGCTGTCCATCGCCATAGTATTGCTGATACCATTGATAGTACGCATCCTGATTCCATTGTTGTTGATCAGCACCAGCCTCGCCTCCTGCTTCACCACCACCGCCACCACTGCCATAATATTGTGCATAGTAGTCAGCTGCGGCCTGGCTAGTGCTGGTATTGTTTTCATCCTTGGTATCTCCTCCCTGTCCAATGTTGTCATGCCCAGTCTCGTTTGACTCGCCTTCTGCTGCATTTCCATCCTTTCCATCAGCGGCATACTGACCATATCCTTCATAGTTATATGGATAACCCCCATATTGATATCCTAAAAAATGAAGCCAATGTCAATCAGGGTTCCCTCTTTTTCCTCCTCGTGATTCCGCAATTGCTTACCCTGTGCATCTTGACCACCGCCATACTGATCATATCCATATTGTCCATAGTAACCTTGATATTGCGAATAATAGTCATTGGATGTAGAAGCCGAGTAGTCTTGTTGCTGATGGTTGTTGTAACGGTTGTTGTTGTAGCCTCGATGTTCCCTGTCACCACTATAAAAGCCATACCTTTAGTATAAAGCCATCACGTTCAAATCCCAAAATACTTGCCTTCTTTCATATCTTCCATGACCACCTCCTCGGTTAGCCTGTACAAGCAAATGGTTAGTTGATCTCACACCACCCGCACATAATACCTCCTCCAAAGTACAATCGAGGAAGAACAAAAAAAAAGAGAGAGAATCGATCCTGTACATTTCCTTCCGCAACCTTGTCCGTGATGAGTTGTTTGGCATGAGCAACGGCGTCCGGGTTTCCTGTTGGTAATAGCACATATATATCGTTTGTTGTAGGCACATCACACACGCAAATATTTCCCAGATCATCATCATCATCGCCACACGCGCAGGTTCATGCATATAGTACACACGATTCCAACTTTATGCTGCCATCCTTGCTGCAAGATGACGAGCAAAGCTGATGCAACAAGTGACGAGCCCAAACTTACCGAAAATGTTGATTGTCCTTTCAGGTGCACTAGGATCACCATTAGGGTCGACCTTGATTCTTGCTCCAGATTGGTCCTGCAAAGATCGTACTGTTTCACCACCTATGTCGATCAACCAGCATTAATGAAAAAGCCAAAAAAAAAAAAAGAAAATGAGAGGTCATATACATACCTCGACCAATGATAAAGCCAACAGCACTCTTAGGTACTTGAATTGATTCACGTTCATCCCCATAACGGCCGCCGCCGCCGCCGCCACCACCTCCTCCTCCACCGCCGGGACCACGGTAACGATCAGTGGGAGGTGGTCCATAAGCACCATCATCACGATCACGGCTACCATATCGGTTGGAATGACGACCATAACCTTCTGCTGGTTCATGTTGTTGACGATATGCGCTCCAATCGCGGCTCGATGTTACCTGATATGTGGATTAAGTAAGTAAACAATGAATCGCCAATATCCTGAATGTACTTACGGTAGTGCCGTGACCTTCATCATTGACAATATCAAGAATAAGATTGCGTGCTCGTTCAATTGCAGAATCATGACCGATCAAGCTGATAGTACGTTCACCCGAACGATCGCCTTCTTGAGTTACAGTGATTTTTGCTCCACTACGCTCTTCAAGATCGCGAATAGTTTCACCGCCACGGCCGATAATCAAGCCAACTTTGGATGATGGTACTGACATGCTGTTTGTGCTACGGCCACCATAACCTGCGCCCATGTTGCCAGCACCACCACTAGCATTAGCACTGCTTCCAGGAGCACCTGATTCTTGCGCATGCGTGTCATCGACAACTTGTTGAATCATATCTTTGGCGATCTTGACTTGATCTGGTTCACCCGTAATGTTGACACGACGATCCGGTTCACCCATATCTGATAACATTATCTTAGATCCTGCTTCCAACGACACATGGTGTGCCATCCTTACCTTCAGCGAATTGAACTTTGGCTCCAGAAAGACGTTCAATGCGACGCAAGCTATCACCTCCTCGACCAATGACCATGCCAACCATATGACTAGGGACCATGAGTTCGTCTTGGATAACGGGACCAGCATTCATGTAGGACGTTGATGTAGGACCTCTTCTCTCTTCAGAGCCCAAACCATATCGGCGAGATTCATCTATTAATACATATATATCATTGAGTGAATATGATAGTGCACCACAGTATCGAAATAAAGGAGGCTCTATTGATAACATACACTGCGATTCGTACATGCCTCGTTTAGGCTCACGATCTTCGCGCTCTCCATACTGGTAGCTCTGATCTTCATAGCCATCATCGTAATAGCCACGCTTCGAACCTAAAGCATATCCAAAATGAGTTGCTGTTGCTTTTCGTGTGAATGAGGTGGGGCGTATAGTACCAGCTGATGGTGCTGAAGGTGGAGCTGCTGCAGGTCGTTGTTGTTTGAGTTTTTCAGCAATGGCTCTTGCTTTTGATAGTGCATCGTTAAAGTCCAAAGGTTGCTTAGGAGCTGATAACGATTCGGGTGGTGGAACAGCTGTATAGTCCTTGTCGTCTGCCATTATCTTTATAAGAAACCAAGTAGGTAAGAGAAAAAGGAAAAAGCTTTTTGAACGAATTTGGCAAAGGGATTGCACAAAGAGTCACTCCGTGTTTCCCACACCACTAGTTTATTTCTTCAGACGTAGAAAACGAATAATGCTACTCGGTAGACTACGACATATAGATTAGCATGCATATAACGAATAAAAGTATCATGCTATGTTCTTACCTTGTAAAGTTGTTCTTCTTTTTATATTTGGGTTTGAAGGTGGATGTAGCGGATATTGTGCTCTGTGTGTCCTGCACACGTTGCTTCTCAACTTCGATGGCTTCAAGTTGCTCCTCAGCCTCACGGCATTTACGTTGCCATGACTCAGCACGTGCCTCAGCATCAATTAGCTGATCAGCCAACTGTTTGATTTCCACCAATACAAGCAAGGTGTTTTGATGCATTTTGACTAGTTCTTGTTCTAACGGGACTTCGGCTATCTCAGTTAACCTGCTGCTAGTCCGCCGCCCTGCGTTACTGCTGCTGCTACTACTGGTTGTCGTACACCATGAAACCCGCTTGTCATGATAACGTTGCAACTCGTATGCCAATGGAGCTTGTGAGGGTGGTAAAGCCTGGTAAGCTGACGATGCTGGTGATAGCTGCACAGGTAACGATCGTCGATGGATTTGATGGCGGGAATGTTGTGGAGGTGATATGCAAGCTGCCATCGTATTTACAAGTGTAGTAGAGTATTACGTAGATAGAAGATGTAAGGTTGGATAATGGGAGCCTGAAGCACACGCCATTTTTATACAAGAAGCTGATATAAATACCAATGGCTTTGTCTGATGTTCTCATTGTGTATATCCAGGCCGACACATAATGAACCAAGGGATGATTCTAACGATACAAGAATATCTTGATTCATTCATGAAGATATACTTCAAGCAGTGCTCATTATATTATCAGACAATCATACATATGACGGACATCGGCCACGTAGACATACTGTAGCTTCGAAGATGGAATAATAAACGTGGTTCAGTTATGTAGTGTCGATCATGCAAGAAGTATATGCCTTTTGTGATATGTACAGCAAGGATGAGTGGCTTGAGAGAAAAAGCGAAGTGATCCCTCGATTGAGTTTCAGGTCGAGTGAACCATGAATATATCTTACTGCCAATTGATTACTGGGTTTACATACATATACAAATTGGTCTATGCACTCGAACTTCTACATCCAAATGTGATATGGAGCCATTACTTGCCATCCACATGATACCTTGATGCATCTTCTTTAGTAGATGTTGTATACATGCCTTCCCAAAGGTGATCATCTCATTTGTGCAGCAACCTATCAAGGACGTGTTTGTGTGACCACCACGTGCCATTTCACTTGGCCCTCCATCTTCCCCTTAATGCAATCGACACCATCCACTAGGAGAAAGCAACTCCATCATGCTTGCGGAATAGGTAAAACATAAAGGTGCCTATACATCTAAATCTACAATCAAAAGCTTTTAGGTAATAAAAGCCATGGATTGAAACGGGAAGCAGCCGTTAAATTACCACCACCCATGGGAGGGCTTTGCTATTTGCACACCACGTCTCTTGCACCATCTTTTATTCATACCGGGATTACGCAATGCCAGGTGATGCTTGATTGCTGATATCAAAGGTGACCCTATCAGCCTCGCTGTTTACCGAACACGCATACCAATATTAAGAGCAGGTTGACAACATGGTAAGTCACCTTTATAATAATAATGGGGATGAGCATTAGGCGTGCAAGGGATTGATTTTATTGATAGATTCCTGATCACTTGCATAGACAACATTGCACTAGGCTCCTCAGGCTTATTCCTTGTATATACGCCCCATCACTTTATCAGCTCATGTATCAATTTTCAAGACATCATCCCCAACGGACAGAAATGGTACCCACACTCCTCAGGCTTATTCCTTGTATATACGCACCATCACTTTATCAGCTCATGTATCAATTTTCAAGACATCATCCCCAACAGAAACAGTACCCACGCCCACAATGCACAATAAAAGGATGTAGTCGCCGACGATCATTCTACCACACTTCTCTTTCCTCTGCCCTTCTTCTTTGATTGCTTACGAGATCAAATGTCCAAGGTTTGTGTGAATCACATCTTTTAACTTGTGAACAAGTGCTGATCTTTGTGGACATTCATAGTGCTTGTATCGTGGCCGTCATTGTGATATTGGTCCCCTTATAATGAGGTAAAGCTTGATTGTGTTGCTTGATAAATCACTGCTCATGCACCCCACTTTGTTACTTTCGATATAGCTATCTCTCCGTGAAGCATCTGCAAAAGTTGGTTTCGGTACCGTAGTCTACGTCGGGTGCTGAAGTTGTCATGGTGCAAATAGCAAAGTCTCCAACCTCCCGTTCAGTTTTTCGGTTTCCGGATGGCGGCAGAAGCGGAATGACCTCCAACTCCCATGGTGGTGATTGTTACATGGCTGTTGTTGATGAGATGGGCCTTGCAGACAGCTATTTATACCGTATGGATATTTCGACTAACTACAATGCTATCAACATGAATTGGTCCAAGAAAGTCAACATGAACGTCGTCCGGAAGTACTCCACTCAATTCCTCATGTCCTATTGTGATATTAAATGTACGATAAGGGATATGTCTGGTTCCTTGGATAAGCATACTATGGATATTTCGACTAACTACAATGCTATCACGCCAACTTTCTTGGACCGATTGTTGTTGATAGCATTGTAGTTAGTCGAAATATCCATAGTATACTTATCCACGGAACCAGACATATCCCTTATCGTACATTTAATATCGTATAAATATCCCATCTGTCGTATTTCAAGTATCAATACATCCCCGAATACAAGATGACAAGCCATGGTATCACAGCGACCACACGTATCCCGCAAGAGGACACCGTATACACATACACACTCAAGATTCATTACACAACGTGCCCCTTCAACTCGTGTATCCCCAACATCTTCATATGTAAACGCCATCTCTATATAGCATCGTCACACAACCATCCTAGAAACCTATATAAGACATGTTGTAGTTGTAGCTGGAAACAGCATCTTGAATACAGTATATTGATTCTCAACGTACTTACTATCCTTCTATCTATCCTTTCTATACCGTAATATCTCACCATCATCTTGCTTATCATCATTGTACATATCAGACGATTTATTGTGGGCACATGGTCGCCAGCCCTTGTTGGCAGATACAAATGATAACAAAGATAGAACAAGATGGAGGTTGGATAACAACGATACCAAGACAAGTGGTGAAGCAAACAAACAGCAACCGCAGCAAGTCATGGATCTGTCATCCCCAATTTTAAACCCCCACTGCTGTTACAGTGAGGGCACTCGATTGAGCCCCACACACACACGCGCGCGCGCGCACACACCACCATCACTTTCATTGTGGCTCCCTTGTTTTTGATTTTTAGCGGGAAGAGCCATGTGATGATCGTGAAACTTGCACCCAAGGTGCGCTTCACCCCGACGAGCAACTTTGTTCGATTGAGGAGCCCACGTTTCATTGTAAAGTTTAGAGATACAGGCACTTTTATGTTTGACATATGCAGTAAGCGTGATGCTATATGGCAAGTGGTCTTTGTTGATTGTCAAGTAGCTAGAGCCTAATAGAGCCGAAGATGCAGAGGGACGTGTTTGTATCACACAGCTCATTTGCATGATACTTCACAATGAACAAACACCACTTATCATATAGCATCACGCTTACAGCATATGTAAAAACATAAAGGTTCCTGTTTCTACAAGTTGCCATGATGAAGTGTGGAGTCTTTATGAGAACAAAGTTGATCAGCATGGCCGAGAGGGCCTTCTGATCAAGTTTCATATTCGAGATCACCAATATCGGCGGGCGCGGCCCGTACATCTTATCTATGTTTCCCTCCATACATCCGGGCGCTGCCAACCAAAACTTCATAATGAAGTGTGGCACCTTTATGAGAACGAAATTGCTCGCCGTGATCGAAAGTACCTTGCATGAAAGTGTCAGGCTCGAGATAGCCAATCTCAGGCTCAGGGAGCGCCGAACCTACTTTTGCCCTACATTTGGGCCGCCCCGCATTCAAAACTTTTATAATAAAGCCTGCGATTTTTAAATGAATGGAGTTGATCAGCATATCCCAGAGAACCTTCTGACCAAGTTTCAAGTTCAAAGTGGGCAATCCCAAGGTAATACATAGTAAATGACTTTTTCATAAATCCGGCGCTTTCCCAATTTCCGACCATCCATAGTAAACCCCACATTATGCTCTCCCTTTCGAAATTTTCAAATGAAGTGTGGGTTCTTTATTAATACAAATTTGTTCAGCATGTCCTAGAGCATATTGTGTGAAAGTTTGAGGTTCAAGAGAGGCAATCAAGGTCATGGGTTAATTTATAGTGTGCATGGAAATCTGTCGGACAGTGCCTGACCTATTTAATTTCCACTTCTTCCACTCTCAGCCTCTTCCCTCTCGCTCCTCCCATTCTCAACTGTTGCCCCATTCAACTACAACTACAACCTGCGCACGATTGTCTTGCTTCGACCCATCATGCCAAGCCTACAACTATCTTGATCCGATTGTCTATGACTGAATGGGCAAGTTCATGGCGTGTGCACCCCACTACAGCAACACCCGCATTCCTTGACACTGCACGTTTTCTTGTACACTCTTCTGCCACAACCAATCGTAACAGCATTCATTCCAGCAGCTGCTATTAGCGAGATCTTTACTCCATTGTCTCAAACAGCATTCTTTACTTGCACCAACTTGTCTTTCAGCCTTTTCACGTGAACAGCAAATCGGCATTGTATAGAAGCAGCTTTATTTACGCGTGGCAACTTGCTATGATACATACGGATTACAATGGTTGGGATGCCATATCAGCTATCAAGCTCACTGAAATACAAACAATCTCTAAACCCGGATGAGCTGCGATGGAAGAAAATGACCAAGAAAGGATTGACCAGCAGCCGGATGGGAAAGGAAGCATACCAGCAGCGATCACATGGCTATTCTCAACCAACAATATTGGCTATGATGGAGGGATGCAATCAAGTGCTGTAATGAGAATCGTGGTGGTTACTTGACGCGTCGTTAGCAGGAACAATGGATCATGTCACGTGGATACGGCTGACGATGATGATGGATTGGATGGGATTGATGAAATGGATTACATCTTGGCGAAAGGTGCTTTACAGCCATGGATGGTGTTCGAGTACTCAAGTCAATGCATGCAGCAGCTATTTTACAATCGTGGATGAAGGATGTTTATAACGGCAGCAACCAAGAATACAATGGATATTATCTTGTCTCGGTGTGGTTCATCCGTATCTTAGTCAATACTCGATAAACATCCACACTACCATGTACTATTCTTTGACTTTTTTTTATTGAATGAAAATTGGATTCAATATAATATATGCAATGTTGTACTCGTATACCTATTATTGTCTATCATGAAAATGAAGAAAGATGAGAGTGATGGGTGTGTCCGAAGGGTGGGTAATTGAGCGGCCTCAGTGTAATAGCAGTGGGGGATTTAAAATTGGGGACGGCAGATCCATGACTTGCGGTTGCTGTTTGATTGCTTCTTCACTTGTCTTTGTATCGTTGTCATCCAACCTCCATCTTGTTCTATCTATGTTATCATTTGTATCTGTCAACAAGGGGATGTACAATGGCGATAAGCAAGATGATAAGATATTTATACGATATTATATGTACGATAAGGGATATGTCTGGTCCCGGTGGTAAGCAAACTATTGATATTCCGGCTAACTACGATACTGTCAACATGGATTGGACCAAGGAAGTCAGCAAGGATGTGGCGTGGGAGAATGCCGCTCAATTCCTTCGGTGCTATGTTGATAGGGCGTTTGGTAGCCTTTACGATCGTCATGTGAAGAAGTTTGGTGATGGTGACGTGATGGTTGTTGCTAAGATGGGCCTTGCAGACAGCTATTGATACCGAGGTGAATAAAGCGTGTAGAATACAGTAATGATTACCTTCCTTAGTTTTCAACTTGGAGATGGGGTTAACGGGGTCGCTGGAGCAAATTGCCATCACTGATATAACATCGGTGAGCAGAACATCAGGTTGTTATTAGGATAGCGACACTTACTGTTTTTGGTTTGATCAGTCTCAAAAGCGACCTTGTCAAGAACGAAGCTGTCAGCATAGTCTCCCTTGATATCTTGTACAATTTGGTGCATAATGGTGGCCATGTCCTTGATTATTGCTGGTGAATAATTTCTTGCAAGGATGTGGTCAGAGCGATCTGCATGAAAGTGGTGGTCACACCAGTACAAGCCTGGCAAGGCAGCCTAAGATAAGCTTAGGATGATATGGCCTTAGGATTATCCTAACCAACATCTTGTTGCCAGGCAAGTACACCAAAGCAAGCCCAAATACTCGATTTTTTTCGTTTTCAGCCGATATCCTGGAAGCCGTTAAATAACCACCATGGGAGTTGGGGGTCATTCCCCTTCTGTCGCCATCCGGGAACTGAGAACGGGAGGTTGGCACTATGTCAACTTCAGCACCCGACGTAGACTATGGTACATACCGAAACCAACTTTTGCAGATGATTCACGGAGAGATAGCTATATCGAAAGTAACAACGTGGCGTGTATGAGTAGTGATTCATCAAGCAACACGATCAAGCTTTACCTCACTAAAAGGGGACCAATATCACAATGATGGCCACGATACAAGAAGCACTATGAATGTCCACAAAGATCAGCACTTGCTAACAAGTTGAAAGATGTGATACACACAAACCTTGGACATTTGATCTTATAAGCAATCAAAGAAGAATGACAAAGGAAAGAGAAGTGTGGTATGATGGGCGGCGACAACATCCTTTTATTTTGCGCTGTGGGCGTGGGTATTTCTGTCTGTTGGGGATGATGCATTGATAAATTGATACATTGAGCTGATAAAATGATGGGCGTACACACAAGGAATAAGTCTGAGGAGCCTAGTGCAATGTTGTCTATGCATACATCGGCAAGTGATAAGAAATCTCTCAAGGAAATCGATCACTCGTACGCCTAATGCACATCCCCATTAATATTATAAAGATGACTTACCGTGTTGTCAACCTGCTCTTGATATCGGTATGCGTGTTCGGTAAACAGCGAGGACGATAGGGTCACCTTTGATATCAGCAATCAAGCCTCACCTAGCGTTTGCGTAACCGCGGTTTGAATAAAAGATGGTGCAAGAGACGTGGTGCAAATAGCAAAGCCCTTCCATGGATGGTGGTAACTTAACGGCTTCCCGCATCAATCCATGGCTTTATCACTTAAAAGCGTTATAATAAAGAGTCCTTTTTTATGTGCCCTTGGATGAAAAAAATCGCATTCTCTATAAGCTTACTCAAATATGCTCCTGGACGACTATGATGATACAAGCGTATTATACCGTGTACTCATGGTCGTCGGTGCTCATTATTCAGGTATTCGTTTATAGTCGATCACATGCGGTCTCCAGGCAAGCTGAAGGTGTATATGTTGTCGATAGAGTACCGCTCAAGTTGTGGATTTGTGAGCGTTGCTTTGTATTAAGTGGGTTCATGATGATGTATGGATTACGATTTTCTACGCGTTAATGCAATAATCCCAACATGGATACCTGCAACAACCATGTAAAGGCATATTATAGAGCAATCATGAACCCATATCGGATCCAATCATCAAGTGTTTCTCTCGTCATGATGTGTCTTGCCAACCACACGCTTGCATCTTCAGATAAGAAGCCTCAATACGATGCCATTGCTACTACGACGATTACCACTGCTATTATTGGCATCAATAGCTAAGAATAGGAGGTAATTGCAAACAAAGGGCAACCAAATCTTGTGCGTTGTTTGTTTATGAGTCTGCAAACAAGATAGCAAGACGAGGAGATGGGCGTTGTGTGTGCGTGTGTGTCGATCCAACCGCTCATGTTTCATTTGTACAATGTCGATCCTCATTTTTTCATTGGGTGGCGTTTGAAACGCATATGCAGGATGGCTAGCTCTCTCGGATGCTTTGCCGTGTATTTGGGAAAGGATCAAGCAGATATCAGCAAGATTATAGTTTCTGATTATGATGCACGTAGCTTTTATGTAGATGATGTAGATCATTGCCATCATCATCAACAAAGGAAAGAGTGTCATGATTTTGAGAATGAGCACTATCCAAACATTCGGTTCGGAAACGCGTCCGCAGTGGGTATGGCTTAGAAAGCTGCAAGTACAAAACAACTGCATATTGCTCCCCCTTTTCCTTTCTCTTCTCCTTTCTTCCTTTTTCACTTTCGCGTATTATTTTTTCATCCGGATCTTTTGGCTATCAACGTTTACAGAGACAAAAAAAAACCACGCTGCAACACACGCTTCCACAATGCGATTCATGACACCTGCTGCAGCTTTGCTGTTGGCTGTTGCTGTATCACCGAGTTATCAGCAAGATGACGGTAGCGGAGGATACGATGATGGTGGATACGATGATGGTAGTGGAGGATACGACGATGGTAGTGGAGGATACGATGATGGTAGCGATGGATACGATGATGGCACTGATGACAGCCAAGATGACTGTGCATTGATATCTGGCCACAGCTGCAACGCAAACGGCATTTGCAAGTACTGTGCCATGTGTCTTCAAGATGGATGTATTTTGAGCAAATCAGCATCAGCCAATTCTAGCGTATCTGCTGTATCACAACAACCTAATGCCCCTTCATGCAACACGACTCAATTTGGGACTGATGTATATGATTGGTATGGCTACTGCTTGTCAGGTGGTAACGATAGAGATGGTGGTACGTAAGACAAAAAAGAGGATACGTGTGTGTGTGTGTGTGGCTGCATGTTCTCACGTGTGTAAAGATTATTGTGCTACTAGCGTCGAATGCTATCAGTATCGCAAAAGCAGCAATTCATCGGTGTCGTATGTGTGGCAAAATTTGACGTGTGATCCAACAAGCTGCTTATTGAGGACGGATCGAGGACAACCACCACCACCACCAGGCAAATTACCACCTTCTGATGATGGAAACGGAAATCATCATTCGGGTAGTGGTGGATCAGGGCATCATAAAGAAAACGAAACGCTATCACCCAACAGCGCTGCTGCTATCGGCTTAATGGTAACATGCTCATGTATCGTATTGGCGGGTCTATTATGGGTGGCACGATCATGGTCACGTCGTCATCGTCGAAAACGATCAACAAGGCGATCCGTAGACTCGAATGATACAGAGCCAAGCACTGCACCACCCTCATTTTCATCCAACCCTGAAATGACACAACGACATCGTGGACATCGTATGCGAGCATCATCCTTTTCATCATTGCATTCAGTGGAACAACTACCATCTTATTTTTCACCAGACCCGTCTCCACCAAAGTATGAGCAAGCTATAGTAACACAAATACGAGGGCTTATGGCACGTGGGGCTGAAGAGGATGAAGAGGGCAGCAGCAGTGGTGAGGGGCGAAATGGAAGGAGTAGCAATCATCCACACGATGCTCATCATGATCCTTTGCCTCCACCCTTATGGTTGCCGGTATATTTTACACCCAACCATTCTGCGTTTTCATTTGGGCGATTACGCCGTCATCCTCCTTCTTTTGGTCCAGGTAGTAGTAGCAGCAGCAGCAGCAGAGCTCTTCATATCGATGACGATCCTATGCGTGCATTTTGGTATCACCATCAACAACAACTCGAGCATATTCATCCTTCACCCTCTTCATCATCTCATCACCAGCAGCAACGCAGCAATATCAATAGCAGCGCAAGCAATAGTAACCTTACCAACAACAGCAATGACCATCCGCATCCACCATCACCACCTCCCCAGCAACCACATTCAGCTGATTGACCACCACCACCTCCCCAATAAAGGGGGGAAATACAGGGACCCTTTTTATTTTCTTTTGCAAACATAAGGGAATGGGATCGGAAGGTGGATGATGAGGAACAAACAAAGAAAAAGGAAAGCACGTCTTTCCCTTTATACACAAACCACACATACACACTCCACCCATCCTATGCTCTATTTGTAGAAATCTGTAGACGGATCAATCTTCATTCAAAAGCTCGTTTTTAATATGCCTCCCTATCCTTTTGTACATCCTCTGTAGTAAAATAACAATCAAGCAAATACCCACTTCTTTTGCAATTGCCTATCTTTCTTTCGTTCAACTCACTCACTCTCTTTCTCCTTCTTTTTTGATGATCTATCCTATGCGCACGGATTCATACCCGGCTTGGCATCCATGTTTTCATCACACGTTTGTGTTATGCTTTTTGCTGACAATGGTTTTATTGCCTGTGATGTATATCAAATTTCGACAACCACCATATTGGGTGCTATTACTGATCTTTTGCTCCTTTGTGACCATCTATGCTACTTACTGGGTAAGTGCATGCACATGTGCATATATATACGTGTGTGCGTTGTTATGCAGATGACTATGAATTGACCACTTGGATTTAAATGTAGATGTTTCTTTGTATTCTCTTTCGGGAACGGGTCCGCTCAGCACGTCCCATTGAACCTTCCACAGTCGCTATAGCACCCAGCTCACACCGTGTCAACCCAAGCTCCTCTACGCTACGACCCAATGCTGATCAGCACAGCGCTAATAGTACGCATGGCCTCTCGATCGACATTCCACCCACTTATGAAATGGCATTGAACCAGACTGCAGTCGAGCTACCTCCCCACTCACCACCCTCGTATCATTCTGCCAAAGAAGAGGATGAGAACAATCCTTCACACAACATACACCATACTGCATAATCTGTACAAAGTAGAACATACCATATATTGCGATAAAAGGGAACAAAGGGTGATCAAAACAAGGAGATGATGATGGTGTGGATATTGGGCTTGGATATATGATCATGTGAACATCGTCAAGGAACAATTGCATCCGATGCCGTACCCTTGGTTACGTCTTCCGTGTGCGTCGTATTATGCAATATGGCGTCGAAATCTCTACTTGGCGCGATCATCATTTCCCCCTATCCCGGCTGACGCATGGATACCCTGCTTGTGCTAGACAATATATATCGAGATAAATTGTAGTTGGAGGCAAGAATAAACTTGGTGATGATGGTACTGAAGATGACAAGGGAAAGGAGATGATCGATGATGGCTTGATTAGTCAGATCACGGTATGGGGAGATCACTTTAAGGAAAGTCGACGTGGCTGCTACATGCATATGGGAGTGGGATATGCGTGGCGGTTTGTACTACCGCTGCCATTGATTTATAAGCCAGTGTTTCTACCATGGCGAGGATTATTAATCAACACGGCAATAAAAACCAGTGCTTTTTTCCCCTTTCCCCACACCCTTCATCGACAACAATAACACATACACGAGAAACATGTCACCAGTAAACTCATTTCTTGATCCCTTGATTTTCGATCTGCCCACTTCAAGTGGACCTGGTTCTGTCGATCATACAAAGTTGTTGGAGGAACTTGATCTTTGGGTAAGCAATACAACTCTTGGTCTACGTATGCTTTATATGCACTCATACTGACCCTATAATATTATAGACCAATGCACAATTTACCTTTGATATGCAGCCCGGTACAGCTGTTCAAGATAAGCCTACTACGGCTGCAGCCACAACAACACCTTCACTACCACTGGAAAATGAGCATGACTTGTGGAAGTTTTTATCTTTGGATCCCACTCAACAGCAGCAGCAGCAGCATTCAACTACAACATCACCCTCCTCTCAATCATTATCATCACCCATCACAACATCCACCATGTCACTGTCACCTCCTCGTGCACATATCCCCACAACAACAACACATCCCAAGATCTTACCAAAAAGCATTCCACTAAAACGAGATCGTACCGAGGAAGAGAAAAGTATCGAGGAAGACAAGCGACGTCGCAACACAGCTGCCAGTGCTCGTTTCCGTGCCAAGAAAAAGTTGCGTGAACAAGCCATGGAACAAGCTGTCAAGGAGATGAGTGAAAAATCTGAAAAGCTTGAGGAACGTGTAAAGGACCTGGAACAAGAGATCAAGTGGTTACGGTCACTACTCGTAGATAAGGACACCACCTCAACCTCCTCACCGTCATCATTATAATCACAAGATATACCCCCCCATTCCTACTACTCATCCATGTTATGCTTTCAGCTCATATTTGTGTACACCCCATTCCATCCCCTTTATGCTGTAAATATGCCTTGATTTCCTTTGTTGCATACTATTGACATTTCATATGTACCCGATGACTGCTTTACGCTTGGAATTACATTAAACATTTTGTGTCGACACAATCGTCTACCGTATATGGTATCGTTTCCTTATCATAGGGCTTATAAACAATCAAGGCGAGATATAAAGATGACATGTTGAGTTGCATAATAATTGCCCATCCAATCGCAAGCGCATACATGGGTCTGTGCATTTTAAATACATTTGGACCAACATTGTACAAGCAGCAGCAAGGGTTTTAGCTCGGCCTGCGAGTAAGTGATCTGTGCTTCTCGCCAAGATTTTATCTAAGCAAGCTAGCTTAGTATAGCGTGCATTACACGTTTCACCCTTCTTTCTTTTTTAACTCGTTACGAGAACAAGAGCATCATAATGCCTTTAAGATTGACAGGTTTACTTTTAAAGACCGCATCAGGGTGACGAATTTACCCAAAATGAGGTCAACTCCTGAAGGGCAAGCGCGGAGGTAAATGTGCGGAGCAAGAGGGGGATGACAGAAAGTACTTTATGCTTCTATGTGTACGAAAACCAGGGATGGCTGCTATTGGATGAATTATCAGCGCCGAGCCGAGACACAGCATGAACGCCAGATTGCCGATGTTGTACACGGCAAATTCATATCGCCGGTTCCAGAAGATCCAGAAAACCGCACATTGTTGTCGTTTTGCTCCCTCCCCCCAAGAACAAAAGAACCTCACGCCACTTGTATAAATGGTAGCAACATCTCAACAAGCTCATGGTAGTATAATGATGCAACCCACATGATTTTATACACCTTATCTCTCCATGATAGATTAGCAAAAAGTCGGGGTAGTTGTATTCGGAAATTCACTTGCTGCTGCAATGTCATGCATTGCATGCCACACAAAAAAAAACAGCTGAGTAGAAAACCAAGAGACCTCAACAACCTCATTTTTCTCGACCCAAAGTCTTTAATACGCTTTGGCTTTGTATATGTCTTGGACCTTGGGGGGTCGGGGAAATCGTTTGACGGCATATATCATATGCTTGTCCGGTACCGACAATGCTATTGTTTTTCCGCGTGTAACATACATGAAAAATTCTTTAATGTTCTATCCCTTCTTGCTGCGACATGCATAACAAAGATGATGGATGACGCGGCTAAGCATAGATAAAACACCAATACCAAGAATTAGAATGCGTTGATAGAAGGTACACCTTGTTGAACAAACAAACAAAAGATGGATTAGAATGGGCAAAATGTAAAAAAGGTTGTTTACCAGGTAACGATATCTGGCTTTCGGATAATTTCGTGTCCGTAAAGATGATGTATGTTTAACCATGGATGGTAGTATGCTGGAACGCTAGCGGCCTGTGTGCGCGCCGAAACAATTTTTTTTTGTCCCAGAATGCTCTTTTCAATCCAATGCAAGTGCAAACGACCAGTATAGGTTGGTAGATAAGAAGCAGGGATCCCTTCGCATTCAACGTGTTTTCAAAGATTGTCCCAAACTCTCATTTTAATTTCACATATGCATGAATAAGATCATCGCTTCAGGCTAGTGGGATTATTAATACCCATGAGCCGTGAAACATCATATGGTGGCACAGTCCACCACGATCTCCCTTTGGCCCATAAAGGCTTCGTTTCTTGAGTATTGCAATTGCAAACCAATGTATCAATTTAATACAGCATGTTAGGTATCCTATGTATTTATGCACATGCCTTTTGTAATGACAAGAATGCGGGGGGCGGGGAATAGGTTATAGCAGGGGGGATGAAGAAAGAAAGATTGTCATCATTGACAACCATTTAAGGTTCTTCTGATGATGATGCTGCGTTTTATTGTTCCGCTTGTGTTACGTATGGATCGCCCGGCAATGTCGGTCGGCCCTGTTTTTACCGCGTTTCGATTGTGGTCTTTTGGTGTTTATCCGCAGCAAAAGCATTAGACTAAAGAAGATAAAACTCACATGAGAGTCCACCATCCGGGCCTTGTGTGACGTGTCAGATGCCGTTCGTGGGTTTTACTTGAGAGTGTAAGGAAAAACTCTCCTCGGCGATAGAATGCTTACTCACCTGTCATTCATCCCCCAACTCTCCCAACCGCACATTTAATTCCAACAGCTTCTTGGGTGCATTGTTTGTTTTCTTTCTTTACTAATCCACACCCACCCACCCACCTTTTGCATTCATCTTTTTTTCTCCTGTCGTCACCACCCACCAACGCTCGCAAATCATGTTCTGGCGATCGACATCCATGATAGTCGCCGGTTTGTTACTGATGGCCGGTCTTACTTCAGCACAACACGGACATGGTGGCCATATGACAGAGGATCCTCCGTTGCCTCCCTTCAATTCAACAGGAGATGAGCCTATGTCTTATGCTCTATTTCCCGAAAACAAAGGTTACTTTTATGCTCATGTTATCTTTATGGTGCTTGCATTTTGGATCTTGATGCCATTAGGTATGAATTGCATTGGCCTTTGATATCAATTGATTGACAACTCACCTTTACACATCAGGCATCATGTTTGGCATTGGCCGTTCATCCTTGCACGTTCCTACTCAGATCCTCTCGTTCATTTTTGCATTCCTCGGTTTCTTTTTCGCCAAGCTCTATGGTCACTCAACTCCACATTTGTATGCTGGCAACTCTCACCACTCTTTGGGATGGTGGATTTTCTTTTTGTTGATCGTGCAAATGTCTGTGGGTGTTGTACGCAAGATCGCCAATGCTGTGGGCCGCTCACAAGAAGCTCACTATGATCGTCTGGAAAGTGTTCACTTGGTCAATCGTGCCGGCTCATCCTCGTCAGCTTCATCATCATCTGACCACCACAGTGAACATTCAGAGGAAACCTTGCATAATGGTCACGAGGATGGCCGCCGCCACAGTTACGATTATGACAAAGATGATGTTATCATGTCACCTGTTGACCTTGAAGAGGAAGATCCTATCTTGATGGAGCGTTATAATGAAAAGCCCTCTTTTATCAATCGAGTCTTTGACAAGGTTGCGGCATTCACTCCCAATGTTGTCAAAAAGGTGTTCGTTGCTACCGCTTACAACCCATTCACCAAGACTGTTTGCCGATATTGGCATACCATCGTTGGCCGTGTGTTTATTATCCTTATCTTTACTCAGACATTGAGTGGTCTTGTGGTCTACCATGGTGTATGCAGGTAATGCATTTAAATTTTTGTTTTTTTTTTTGTTGCCAGCTGAGACTCACACACCGACCTCTTCTCCCCGCACCGGGTCAACTTTTTAGATCTTGGGCTGTACTCGGTTGTATTGCTCATCTTATCAAAGGTGGTATCTTTTACTTTTATGGTATCATCACCTTTGCTCGTTACTTGGGATGCTTTGCCGAAAAGGGTTGGGCATGGAATCGTGTCGATGGTGCTAGCAAGTTCAGCTTTGAAATGATTGAAAGCTTCCTCATTTTCACTTATGGCATTACCAATACCTGGATGGAACATTTCGGCCAAAACCCAGAATGGACGCACAAAGATTTTGAACATGCCAGTTTGGCTTTCATGTAAGTTATCGTCTATTGTTTTCTTTTTGTATGGGAAAAAAACATCTTGTAACACCTGTGTGTCATTAGGTGGTGGTGGTGTGGTCTCCTTGGTATTCTCGTTGAAAGCCGTGCCTTGCGTCGATTGTTGGAACGTGCCGTTATGAATACCCCTCTCGATGTGCCTCGTCATGAAGAGAAGCAGAGCTACTCAATGAATCCTTTCCCAGGTCTCACTGTATTGTTTACTGGTATCTCCATGGGCAACCATCACCAAGAAACCGTCTATTCGACCAACATTCACTGGTTATGGGGATTGCTCCTTGCTCTTGCTGCCATGTGCCGCTTCCTTACATATCTTACCTTGCACCGTGCCCCACCTACTAGCGCACAACCATCACGTCCCCCAACTGAAGCTCTTGGTGCCTTCCTCATGATTGCTGGCTCTATCTTGTTCATGGCATCCAACTCGGGTACCTTGACTTGGTTGCGACGCAACGAGATTGACACCATGTTCCTTATGAATGTGTGTGTTGCACTTACCGCTATGACATTGGGATATGTCTTTTTCTTGGTGGTGATGAAGGCATGGGCCATGAAACGTGAGAGCGTCAAAAAGGCCAAGCTGAGAGGTGCCGCTCGTTCCCAACACGTGTACCACCAAGATGCATAAGCTTTCTTCTTTTTGGTATCACACCACCTTTATTTCTTTTACATTGTATAACTTTTTTTCATTTGATACGTATATTGTTTACGCTTACCACCCTTTGCCCCAACCTACTCTCTCTCTCACACACACCCATTGCTTTCCTATTTTGCTTATTATCTACACTGTATAGCTTTGTTCATTCTTCCTCACGTAGTATCATCATTTCTTCCCCCTTTTTCCTTTTTCCTCGCCTTTCCTACACGCCTGTGCATCGATCACCTTTGCGTAGTTCATTGAACGGCTTAATATTTTTGTTCATTTGCATGCTCCAAGTTCTTTTAATTCAAGTTGATCTTGGTTCAACAATAAAAGATGTTGTATATCCTATCCTAGCAAAAGTGTCTAATGCTAATACAAATCAACCATGATATTATAAAAAGTGATAGAAGGAGATGATTATACACACTAAATGCTAAAAAAAAAGGTTTGTGAATGGTGGTTGGTGATAATGCTCTATCTAGTTGCCCCAGAATGCGCTCCAAATGCTTGATAGCCACGATTTCCTCACAGGCTTGGGTTGTTCCTCTTCAGGTGCGTCACTTTGTTGTTGCTCTCCATTGTTCTCAGTCTGTGATGATTCCTCCGTTTCCTCGTTTGTCTTTGTAGCAGTGGATGTAGTCTCCATCTCAGTATCCGCATGGTCCTGTTGTTCCTCAGCAACATCTTCGTCGTCGCCACGTTGCTTAGCTTCAACCTTGTCATCACCATCATCTTTGCAAGAATCGGTAGTCGTCGTAGACTTTTGCTTTGGAATATCATCATCCTCTGCCATGGTCGTATTCTCATTGTGATCCGCCTCATTCTTGTCACCAGCATCCTTGGTATCAACGTGATCTTGTTGAGTCTGAGCTGAGGGTTCGTCGCATGGCAACGTTTGATTTTCCTTATCAGAAGCAGCCTCCTCCTCCTTTTTGTCAACACTGTCATCCTGAGATTGAGCTGTATCCTTTTCTTTGTTCGATTCCTTTTCCTTCTCCAATGCTGCCTTGTCATCATCTTTTGTCGTTACTGCAGAGGTGTTGTCGCGTTCACCCATGATTTCATCGTTATCTTTCTCGATGGCATTTTGTTGTTGCTCCTTAACCTCGTCATCTTGAAGCTTGCTGTCAACACGCGTTGCACCCCTCTTTTTGCGTCTCTCGGCATTGTTCACCTTGCCTACTTGTTCAACCTCTTCCATAGGTGCTGTATTGGCGTCACGATTCGTCAAACTGATATACGCGTTATTGTCTTGAACGTTGCCGTGTTCCCTTTTTCTTCCATTTCCACACAACCATACCTCTCCATCTATAGACAACCCATTAGATCGTGCAATTAGAGACATTGAGTCAATTTACCTCTTCATCTGGCACCGAAACAGCAGCGCGTTTTCCTAAACAAAATAAAGGGCTCTTTGTGTCAACCAATTTCATTATACTTTTGATATTGGATATACCTCTTTTTCTCATGATCTTTCGATTGGCATTCTCGGCAGCAGCACGTTTTCGCTTATTGTTGGGAGCAATAGAAACAAAAGAAGGCATGCGTTGGTCTTCCATACCGCGTATATATGTGTGTGAGAGTGCAAAAAGGGGAGAAAGAAGTATAGCCCCTCACCCCAAAAAAATGCGAATCTATTTGGTATCCGACAACAACGACATGTTGCGGTGATACGAAAATAAAGGTATGCGTGCTACATACATGATCCATGAACTATGTGCTCACCCTTCTTCCCACTCATACAACGTCCATATCATTATTGTCGCACGAGACCATCGCTTTCTTAAATCATCCCACAAAAATTAGCCTGTCATCCTCCTTGTTGTTGTTGTTGTTGTAAACTACCACCTAGGAATAAGGAAGTAGAATATATCTTTTATAATAAAAGGATACCAATTTGCCTTGCTTTTCAAACCAATGTGATATGATGTCTTAAATGAAGCAAGCTGATGATAATTAAACACTTGCATCGTCAACCGGAAATCCCCACAAAGGGTAATTAGCAGCGTTACATACCCCAATATGTAAAATCCAGGGAATTCATCATTAGAACAAGCACCCTAATGACCAAACGCTCGCACCGTCGTCAAGCGTCATCCGACTACTTTTTACATGTTCACCTTCCCCTCCCTCTGGGATCCTCCTGATACGTACAATCAGCCATATAATAAGATGACACAGTGGCATATTTGTATAAGCTACATACTTGAAACGAGCCGTAGAGGATACCTCACATGATGAATGGGGTGAAGCACTTATTCCAAGAGGGCTAATGCATCCTTGTATGTTTCACGAGCTTCGACCGTGCATTGTGCATCACCGTCCACATTGGTTACAAGTGTCACAAGGTGCCCTGGTAGGCGTTTTGACCACCACCTAGCTTGGACTCAGCCCTATAAAGAATGTTTATGGGTGTGATGTAATAGTTGTTTTGTCATGTTACAGAGAATATCTTGGTAGGTCATGACAATGATACCAAGAGAGAGAATAAGGTGTAATTTGTAGATCGGCTGTCGATTCGGTAAAAGTGTACTGTGGTATAGTTACACACTCTTTTTCAAAATGGTGATTTGCCGAGAATGTCTTCCGAAGAAATAAAGCGATGATTGATATACCCTGGATCTAAGTATTCAATGCTTGTTATAACACCTATCATCCAAGGTTCCTTGAATCTGATTTTGATTGCAAGCTGTCAAACTCCTCCCAAATGTTTCATTCATGCACACTCTTTTATAAAGGGCAGACATTTATATACATATCAGTGACAAGAGAACAAGACTAAATTAGGGATTTGGGGGGTTATGAAAGGCGTAGACTAGGATGGGTGCCACAAAGGTTGCGGTTGTATGTTATACATGTGGTGGATGACCGATTTCTGCTGTTGGCACATGCAGCACTGCAGTAGCTCCAAATAAGGGTACCTTTCCTTGCCCATTTTCCTTGTGTGTGCATCTCTCTCGTTCCTCTCTCTCTCTCTTTTCTTTCTCTTTTCTTCTCTCTTGCTCTCTCTCGCACGCTCTCTCCTTTGCTCTTTTTTCCCTTGACTTGTTCACCATCGACTCGCAACTGAATCCATCCCACATGACCATTGTGCCTTTACCCTTTGAAATCGCACATTGCTCATCCTGGGACGACGACCACAGCCCCGAACAGCTTGTTGCTTCCAGTCCAGGCAATCGTAAGGGATCCGAACGACTTGACGACACCGTTGACATTGGCGACACCGATCGTATACCCAGTAATAAAGTCAAAGGCTGGCAAACACCAAAGTGAGTTTTTACATGCAACATAATATCATGCCTATACCCCGCCGCTCTCCTAAAAAGAACAGCTTACCGATCCTATTATTTATTACAGATGCCCCAATTATCCTCAAGATCTCATCATCCGCTTATTATGTGGTCCTGCTCGCATCTCCAAGGTCCAAATCCTCTCCCATCACTACAAGATTGCAACAAAGATTGACGTTTATATTGGCATTCTTAAAGATGCTATTGAAGAACTTGATCCAATCGCTCCAAACGACGAAGATGAGGATGACATGTTGATTGAATTCACTCGACTTGGGTAAGCTAAACTGGGGTTCATTATACTTTGATGATCAGCCAACTCATGTTCATTGTTTGACAGCTACGTTTGTCTCGATAACAACACACGTGCTCAGTACCGCGCTCGTGAATTGAAATCCATCAAGGTCAACGCTGACGGTGAATACGTTCGATTGGTCATTCGCAACTGCCATCGCAATAGGCTAAACACTTATAATCAGGTATTGTCTGGTGATCGGAGAAGACAGGCTTGATTCTAGGGGTGATGGATGGAGGAGAGAGTATGAGTGGGTGCGTGTGTGCGTATGTTCATTTATAGCAACTTAATATGTTGATCTGGAACATGGGATCGGCCTTGGTGTTCACACATGGTTATACAACATTACCACCTACTCACCCCAGAGAACAATGACATAGGTTGGCATCCTTGCCCTGAATATTCAAGGTCAACCACTGCGTCAGGATCCTCATTGTGCAGCAGCAGCTATACCTGTATGTATATCACTCCCTCTCCTTTTGGTCACAATGATTACTAACTTGTCCTCAATTAGGGTCATATGGCACAATACCTGCAGCATCCGCTTGATGAAGCAAGTATGTTGAGCTCCTCTACCCGACGTACCAGCGTTTCTAGCACCCAGAGCTTATCCAATCGTCTGTCAGCTTCAGGCATCATCGATATCGAACTTCAACAATGGATCTCGGCTCTTATTCATGCTGAAGAACAAGCAGCACAACGTAAGCACATCACGTCATCATTGCATTCATATACAGTGTTTTTAATTGACTATTTCGCAGATGAATCGTACCACGTTGCCAAGGTGTACAAAGATCTTAGTGACCGACTATCCGAATTCGGCAAAATGGTGATCGATTTGGAATTGAGCAAAAAACATGCTGTTGAATCCAAGGATTATGATGAAGCTGAAAAGATCAAGGTATTTCCACTCATTGACTACGGCTGTTGCCATGGGTAAATAAGCTAACTTTGTTTATAGGCTGATATCTGTGAAATCAAGCATGCAGCCGAGAAGCTATTGATTCGCGCCAATATTCGAATCACCCATGATGGTCGTATTGCTCCAGCTGACAGCAACGACGATGAGCTTGATGATGACCAAGTAGACGAAGCACTTGCCAGTGGATCTATGGTTGCTCCTTACCCAGACGATGATGCACCTGCCAAACACGGTATGGAAGATTGCACATTAATCGACAATGAACAAAGCATGCCACAAGACGACCTTTACGACGAAGCGATTGAAAAATGGACAAACTTTGATGCACATGCAGCACCTCCTTCAGCTGGTGATCAAAGCTCACCCACATCCTCGCTCTCCACCAATGCCGCTGAGATGTTGCTTCCACCTCATTTGACATCGTATGGTCATGATACCACTCTTATTGCTCGTGAGGATGAAGATGATGATACTCAAGTAAAGGAAAAGCCAGCACATCACCAAGTGTTATCACCATCATTGTCAGCTGCCGTTGCAAAAAAGCACTCCTTACGTGGAGGTGGTTTAGATGCAGTGGGCCCTGCACCTGCAGCATCAGCAGCACCTGTCGCACCAGCCATCGAAGAAGAGGAAAAGCAACCTGAACCAGAGTCAACACCCATCGATCCAGAATGCATGCCAGAGCCATTAATTGACGCTGAACGTTCCAATTGCCGTATTCCCATCCGTGTATTCGGTGAACAGGTCGTTGCATGTATTCTCAGCGTCAAAGTCAAGTGCAGAGAACATGGATTGAACAGCATCGCCGATACTGTTAAATCAGCATGTTTGTTGGCTGAAACGAATCAACTCAACCAGCTTGAAGATCTCATGATGCACCCTAACGATGATGATGGCGATAGCAACGACTCAGCCATGAATGAAGAATATGATGATGAGACTTGCCGTAACGCTCTATTCATTCGAGCATCTCTCATGATGATTCAAGAAGCTATCATGGATTCACGCGAACATATCATCAATCTCACCCTTGGCATTTGGCGAGATGTTAATGGTAAGCTAATGGGAAATCTCACAAATTCAAAACTAATATGGAGATATGATAGATCTTTGTGATGTGGTGCCTCATGCACTGACATTTGGATATATGGAACGAGCATTCTCTGGTCTACTGATGCGTACAAATGACGCCAACACTCGTATCCGCTCAAGTGCATCCGAACTCGTGCTTGAATTGGCTAGCAAGTTCCCTGAACCACCCCATTCTTTGTTGACCATGTTTATCGGCAAGCCAGATCGTGTGATCCACAATCACAAGGATGCCCGTGCACGCATTGATCTTGTATCTTCTGCAGTCTCCTTTTTGTGCATTCATACAACAGATAACAAGGCGGGTCTCATTCCTCTTGACACGCTTATGGACTTTGTTGTTACCTACCTCAACCATTCACATGATGAAGTACGCAAGGCTGCAGTTGAATTGGTTATTGATATCTCTGAGCAAGTCGGCTTCCAATCAGTCAGCAAGTACATTGACAAGGATTTACGTCTTTCCCTTGCAGAAACGGTCAAAAAAGTTGCCGAAAGCAATGCCCCTGCCAATGACAAAAAGACTACAACAAAGAGCAAGAACAACAATAGCTCGTTTGGTGGTGATGGCACTGTGGCCGAATTACGTGCTTTGGCTGCGAAGGCTACCAAGGTACCTGCATCCGAAAAGAAATCAGCCACTGCTACTACCAAAGCTGGCACTGTCAAGCGGAAAGCAGCAGCTGCCACTACCGAGAAAAAGACCACTACTACCCGTGGCACGGCTGCTACAAAGAAGGTTCGTTGTTGCTTTGATTGTCTCCCTGCATATGTACGTTGTATTCATTGTCTCTTTAGACCACCACTGCCACATCCACCCGTACTGCTCGTGGTACCACAAAAGCAACCAAGTCCACTGCACCCGCACAACAACAACAACAACAACAAGATCCTGCAGCCGATGCCAAAAAGTAAGTGGTAGTGGGATGAAGGATAGTCTGTCTATTGGATGGCTTATGGATTTATCATAGCATGTGCATTTTCTGCGAAGAGGTCAATCCCAACTTTAATGAGGATACGCTTATCTCGCATTACTATGACTCATGTCCAGTTTTGACAAGTTGCGTGCGATGCCAAACAGTAAGCACAGGTTGTTTATTCTTACCAAATGGAGAGACTTATTTGTTATTGATAGATTCTTGAAATCTCAACGTTGCATGACCACACTTTCACTGACTGTGCCAAGCGACATCTCATCAAGCAGTGCACGCGTTGCAAACAAGCCATCCCAGTTGAGCAGTGGCTTCAGCATACGCTCAAATCAAACTGCAAAGGTTGGTATTTGATCCACATTGCTCAAATAGAGAATAGCCTGATTAATCCTTTTTTTATAGCTCTCAATGACAATGATGTGTGTTGTCCTCTTTGTATGACAGCTATCGATCCACCCACCGATAGCCAATGGAGAGCACATTTGCTCAACGGCAATGGTTGTCCCAAGAACCCACGACAAGTGCGTCGTGCAGCACCAGCAGCCAATACAGCCACTAAAGCAACCAAAACAGCTGCCACCAGGTCTGAAGCAAAGACGTCAGCTCGACAAGGCACCAAGACTCCAAACTCTTCCCTGAGACGGAAAAAGTAGACAATCCCCCCTCCTCACTCAATCAATCAACAAAATATCAACACGCGATACCTCTCTCTTTCCCAATCCAATCCTATTATTGTCCCAAACCACTTGCACGTATATCCAAATGTGTAATGAAAAGATTTTTTTTATTCAAAAAACAAATACGCTGTCTTGTCTCCTTGAGTAACCGGGTATCTAAAAGGAATGGAGATATTGAGTGAGATCCATGAACCATGATCATTTATCGTGCCCAATCCCATCGCATTCTTTTGTTTCCATGTGTATTATCAGCGGACAAAATTATCATCAATGCTGTATTATTCTTCAGTGCTTGACTCTATGTACCGTAATCTCATCACCAAACACACATAGCCCAAACTCCCCCCTTGGAAAGAAAAAGAGGATCAATATTTACCTTTAGAGAAAAGAGCGGTAGAGAAACGAGAACGCGGTTGCCATGGCAAATTTAAAAGTTTTTCATTCTCTCTCCGCCCGCCGCCATTCACCAGCCACCCAAGCTGCTCTTTATTGCATTGTATGCGATTGGCTACAATGCAAGGACCGCAAGCTCATCCATATCAACCCATTCCGCTTTCAAATTCAACGCTAATGGTATTCATCACGATCTATTTACGTATGGTAATCAAGCTATCTCTCTATATAATATGTATATGCAAAAAAAGGGGGTGGGAACGTATAGTTTATGCAGTCTTCAACGTAAGCTTATCGCCTTCCAATCCAATCATAAGCACTTCATCAAACTTGTCCTTGATCTCTGATTTTTCAAGCTTTTTGGTTTTGGGATGGGCTTGAAGCAACTTGATCACCTTTTTGCGAGCATCCTTAGCAGACAATGGGCCCTGATAACATAACCAATGAGTCCCAGGCTCCTAATTGCATATCCATCACCTCATCCTTCCTACCTTATTTGACTTTAAAGCCTCCTTCAATGCCAATTCAATTTGTTTGCTCTTGTTATCCACTGGAAGGTCAGCATCTTCCCACTTGCTCTTGTCCTTTTTAGACTTTTTGCTGCTCTCCTTGGCATTTTCATCATCCTCTGCTTTGCGTTTGCCATTGGACTCTTCTTGAGAAGCAGCTGCCTTTTTGTTCTTCAATTCGTCAATAAGCGATACTGGCTTTTTGGCTTCGTTGTTGTTGTTTTGCTGTTGCTGTTGTCGTTGCTGCTGCTGCTGCTGCTGCTTGCCCTATATATCAAACATGTTGGCTATGCCATCTCACGTTGCACACATCATGCTACATACCTTTTTGCCTCGGAACAAGGACTTTTGATACTTTTCAGCCTCGGAAATACATGACGTATGGGACTTGTAGTTGGTGCCTTGGAAAGTAGTGGAACAGTCAATGCAGGTAAAAGTAGCATGGCACCGGCCACGATGTTGGTCGAGTTTGGGCTTTTTGACGACGTCACCGCAATTATCGCACTGGAAGCTACACGATCCTTACTTTCAGTGAGTAAACTCAAATACCTTTCAGCATGTGTAGGCATGGGGACACTGTACCTGACCATATTCAATCGATCTCGAGGAAAAAGAGAGTTTTCTTTTGCAGCATACCTCTTTGCACCGTTTTATTCAAACCCAGCAGACGGCGGTTTATGTTGTGATTTTCTTGACATGACAACCATCTTCGTACTGACGATGTGGATAGGAGCACGAGCGATAGACGACTCGAAGAGATACAATGATAGCACATACCATCAGGTCTAACTTTAGCTGATTTATATCAATAAAGACGCATTACTGCTTAATCCAATATATCATTCTTTATCCACCCCCACATGTACATAGAAGGATGTTGTCACCTATAATCATACACGTCAGTTTGATTGCTTATATCGCCAAATGTCCTTAGTAAGTAGCATCACGGATGATGGATCCCATTGTTGCAACCCGATTATCTTGGTTGTCACTCAGAGGTGTTTCTTTGTTATCCTCCTTTTGTCATTGTCGTGGAGCGTCATTGTGATTTTTGCCTCTTTATTAGGTAAAGCTATCAATCACTCACCTCTTTAGAGCACATCCTCTTATACTTTATGAGATGTATAGCTACGTCTTCCATGATGCTTCTGCAAATTTGGATTGTGCTGTATATACCATAAAATTACAATTGATGATTATTGGACGATGGCTGCCAACTTAACCAAACCGGGTCCATTTTCCTATTTTATAACCACTCATGTACAACCATGATCAAGGATGTCCTGCACGTCATGATCCAAGAACATACGATAGCTAAACGAGCATGGTGATGGTGCAATATAGATCTTTTATTATATCAGGATGAAATAAAACTCGGTCTTGTCCGCCTGCATTCTGAAACAAAAAGTATGGTGGTGTGGCATTGCATGATCCGGTGATGATACTGGTGGGTGGGCTTGGCGTAGAGCATAGAGGGATACATGGTGATATGCATACGTTGCCAAGCAATAGGATGTGGCTATTGCCAAGACGACGACATTATTGGATTCATTCGACAACAATGCGGCTTCGGTCATGATTCCTACATTCATCGTGTAACACATGGCCGTGCTTCCCTTAAACTCTTTCCCTTTCTCCCTTTTTTTTACGCGCTTCCTTGTTCTTTCCGACTGTTACATTATGGGTGTCTTGGACGAATTTGCCTCCCGGAACTTTTCACTTTATGCACAATGGTGAGATGCGGCCTATGACATGGTAACTAGTGGGCTAACCAGTGTACGTGTTGCAATGCCAATTCATCGGAACCAGGTGCGGCATTATCTCTATTATCCGTAAGTGGGGATCACACGGCGTGCGTGGAGTTGTCGTCGTGTTTCTAAGGCTAACACTCCTTTATTCCCATAGTACTTATTGCGCTCGGTGTGGTGTCACTTTTAAGCAACATCCCTTTCGCTATCATCGGATGGTAAGGGAAAGGGGGAAAAGAGGAGGAAGCGAGAGAATGATAATGGTTATGAGTCTAACATCGAATCGACTCAATAGGGTATTTGCATTTATCCTGGTCTTTGTGGAAGTTCCTCTTTGTACAAAGGTAGGGTGATAAGGAGTATTCATTTCGTATATGGACTAATCATTATGTCATTATCAGTTCTGCCCGACAAGCCCTAAATTGTAAGACAATGAACCTCTACTCGATCCGCGTTGTTATGTATTGACCAGAGCGTTGATGATGATAGTGATAATTTCGTGGCCCGATTTGAAAACTCGTACCTGAGAGCCGCCTTGTACCTTGTGTAAGTTACTCATAGATATGTGTGTGTGTGTTGTCAAGGATACCAGGAACAGCATGGCTGATATTATTCTGTGATTAGGATGGCGATTGTTATGTTCTTGTCAACCATTGTCAGTACCACATCCTTGGTAGCACCTGCTGTGACCTTATTGTTTGCTTTCATCTGCTATGGTAATATGGGAATAATTGAGTCTAGAATCATTCAAGGTACTGATATTTTTCTTTTTTCTACAGCCATTGCAGCTGTTAAGCAACAACCCCATGCCAGCACCAAGATCCTCGGTGGAACGGGTGTCGACAATGTAGTGTAGTATAATCTACTTTAATCCCTCCCTATTACACTTTGTACTATCCGTATTAATACACGATAAAATGTTATGGATGAAATAACTCGACTCTCAAGAGCCGATGCCTTTATCATAGCCAACAAGGGTACTATGTATAAAAGGGATTGTGGTTATGTACATATCACAGGTATGGTAAAAGAGAAAGGGTAGTAGTTGAAGAAGAAAAAAGAAACATGATGATGTTGAATGAGATGGGGGTAAGAGTTGAAAGAAAAATGAATGTGAATGGTTGATATACAGAATGAGAGAGTGATTTAGACTTTTGGATTATTGTTGTTGATGGCAATTGGAGGACGGTGAGGAGGAGGTGGTGGAGGTGGAGGTGGAGTTGGATGCAAGCGTTTTTCATGCTGCTGCTGTTGAGGTTGTTGTAATGGAAGAGGTGTAGGTGGTGGACGACGACGACGCTCTTTTTCGGCCACGGTACCTGGTGGTTCATCAGCAATGACCACGAGATTACCACGTTCTGTGGAAGGGGATGGCGTCAAGACGTGATGTACATGGCATGTGCCGGCAGTATCCTCGGTACAAACATCGATATTCTGGACCCACTTATCGGCCATGATAGAAGAAAGAGATGCACGATGATTGGGATCGACATGCATCATTGAGGCAATAACAGGGCGAGCATCACGTGGCAATAACTTGAGGATGCGCAATTGCTGATGGTTGTGATTGGTGGCAAAAGCGCGGAAAGAGGGGTCATTTGCACGAGCGATACGCCATGGGAAACGACGAATTGTCATACAGACGAAGATAATGCTGCATGACCAAATGTCGCTGGCACGTGGATCATAGGTCTGTTGCTGGAATATCTCGGGGGCAATATAAGGATCTGAACCGCATACACCTATTATTAAAAGGGAGATGATGAGATAAAGCTGAAGCAATCATTGTAAAATAACATACCTTTGCATCGTTCGATTGTGTTGGTGTTATCGAATGGTGGTTTGAATACGCAGGAACAGCCGAAATCAATAATTTTGAGAATGCCTTGATGATCAAGGACGAGATTATCCAACTTGAGATCTCGATGTGCAATACCCATGCCATGTAAATATTCAAGGCCTTGTAATAGTTGTCGCCAACAGCAAGCGATTTCTTCACGGGACATCATACCACTCATGACGACATTGAACAAGTCGTTTGGAGCGTATTCCATGATTTCATAAAACAAGTTTCCTTCTTGAATGATGTCGAGAGTTTCAATGATATTTGGATGATGGAGCGTGGATCCAATGCAGAATTCAGCAGTGACCTTCTTAATGTAATCCTTGTCCGATTCAGAAGGCAGTTGCTTTCGGAACCGTTTAACGGCAAAGGTCTTGTTGTCGGAGGAACGTCTTATCAGTCGTACACAGCCGCCTGCCCCCTTTCCAATGTAACGACCTGAGTAAACGTAGAAAAAAAGAAAACAATGAGTTATCTCGTGTGACCCATTTGTTTGTAGATTCACACACACACACAACCCTGCATCTCATCTCATATCACCCACACAACCCCACAATTCACTTACCCCATTTGCCATAGCGTGCTTCAATGTCTTGACGAAATTGGTTCGCAAAAACGGCTTGTGGTTTTGTTGTAGTAGTAGTTGTGGATGAATGTTCTGTGACACTTGAAGATGTGGATGGAGGTGGTGGCGGGGCTGGATCGGAGGAGAGAAAGAGACGTCTCAGATCAGACCAGCCTAGGAACGAATCTCTTGGTGATGAAGGTGCCGAAGTGGTCACTTTGGAGGATGGAGAGGATGGTGGTGGAGGTGCTTGATGATGATGGAAATGAGTCTTATGATACACTTGATCATATTCTGGCTTCTTGAATACAAATTGAGAGGGTGTGGTTGCACTTGCTGATCGGTGGGTCAGCGGTGGACGAATACTTGCAGTGTTATGTTGCGGCACTTGCTGCTGCTGCTGCTGTTGCTGTTGCGCAGCCCTACCAGGAGTAGTCATAGACTTGCTTGCTGCTAATTGGCCTGGAGATGACGACGTGGTTGAAGATGAAGACGAGTTGGAGGGAGAAGGTGGCTTGGAAGATTGGAACAGTTGCGATCGGGGCCTTGTGGAAGAAGATCGAGAAGCAGCCGCCTTCTGGAGACGCTTTGTCAATTCCACCAAATCGACTGAGGGAGGTTGTTGATCTTGGACATGTTCATGTCGAGTGGTTGCTGTTGTGTGTGTAACTGTGGCAGCTGAGAGAGTAGGGCTGGAGGGCATAGAGCGCTCTGGAGTGATCACATCATATCGTTGAATAACAAGTGAGTGCATAGCAGACGGGGGCAAGCTGCAGCCTTGAAAGGCACTGCCGATGTCTGAAAAGAATAAAAAGATGAAAGAGGAAGAGAGAGAAAGAAAAGAAAACGAAGCTAAAGAAAAAGAGAAAGGAGAGTGGTTGCGAGCTACATGAATAGTGCCATTTTATTACGGCATTTGGATCTATTCACCCACCATGCACCCACCAAAAAGGCGGACTGAAACAAGTGATGAGCCGATTTTCTTTCCCATCTCATTCACAGTATAATAATACTACTAATAATAATAATAGAATGGCGGTTCATTGAGGAGAGAAAAGGAGGTACTGGAGGGCGGGGTATTATGCAGGAGCATGTGTATGTGAGTTCTTCTCTCTCACATCATCATCATTCATCATCCATCAACATCCCAATACCTTGAATTAGGGAGCATGTCCTCTTTTTTTGTGCCCTTGTTGTTGTTGCTGCTGCTGCTCTTGCTTGCTTATCTCTCTCTCTCTCTCTTTTTTACTTTCTTCTTTTTTTTCCCTTTCCCTTTTGCCACCACCACCACCAAACAAAGAATATCCACAACATCACACCCGCTTTTGTGCGATGTTTCGCAAATCACTTTCCATCCAGCTGGTTGAACCTGTTGTGTACTTGCGTGGTCACCCCAAAGATAAGCACACAATCAACATCCTCCGTGGCCTTATTCGTTTGCAGCTTTCCCACCCTGCTCTTATTCAATCTGTCACCATCCAATTTGTTGGCACTGCTAAAACACTTTGGCCTGAAGGTAGCACATAACACAACAACAATAACACTGCAGCATTCATCCATAAATTAATCATTTACATCTTCACAGCTTCACAACATTGGGATAAACATGTCATTGTCGATTCTGTAATTCCCATCAGCCGTTCACCCGTATCATTGAAACGAGGTGCTCATGCTTTCCCATTTGAAATATTATTATCCAATGCCCTGTCAGAGTCAGTCGAATGTGGATTAGGCCATGTGCGATACAAACTGTTGTGTCAGGTGCAGATGAAACCCGCATGGGCACCATTCACCACGCATATCAAGTCTCAACGACCTGTAGTACTTGTACGATTGCCACAGGATAGTGTGCCTCGTTGCATTACCCAAACTCACACCCTGAGCCCTAATGGCCAGGAGCTGCATGTGCTTGTTGAATCAGCCCATATCACACCTGGCACACCTCTGGCACTTTCTTTCTCCTTTTCTCATCCACCTGGCGCCATCAATGACCTTTGTGTAAAACTTATCGAACGCCAAAAGTTCAGAGCACGTGCAAAACGCACTACCCGAATTCTTCATCACGAAATCACCCTTGCCCCACGAGACCCACCCATCTTAGATCATCACCTACTTCATGGTGCACATACCGAATTACGTTGCGTATTCGCCGTTCCAGACAAACACACACTGCAGCTACATCCATCCACAGTCAATCCGAATATACGTGTACGCCATTGGATTCAGATCGCTCTTCATTTTACAATGGATGATGGCACACCAAAGGAAGTCCTTATGGATGCACCTGTTTCGGTGATCATGGATACCATTGAGGATTATATTACCCTTCCAGCATATGAAACTGTGCGTGCACCAGCACCAGCATATTCACCTTCACCAATGGCACGTCCCTCATCCTCATCATCAGCATCCTCTTGGTTCAGCAAATTAAATCCAAAACGTGCGTTATTAGTATCGGATCATCCTCCAAGTTACGATGATACAATTGCATCGCCATCATCATCATCATCATTAGCATTATCGTAAACCCTTGCATCTTTCCTCCTTCCCCCCATCTTTACACATTTCTTCTCCAACCCCCCTTTATGGATTGCCATATAGAATTCGTTATTTAGTTTATTGTTCCTATTGTAATAACTTGTTTGCAGATCGCCAAGTCCATGTGATCAAAGGAAGTTTTGCTATTTGTCACACAATTGGTCCGTGTATTGTGTATGTGTGAAAGTGACACTCATGAATTTGTTACAAAAGAAAAAAGGAACCCCACACAGCTTTCCTTTTTGGAAACTGCCATTGTTGGGTTCTGCTGGTGGTCTTTTCGTTTACCTCCTAAACACACAATCGCTCCTACGAAGAGCGCATGTAATGCACTATGATGCATAGGGTATGCAGCAGAGGGTGATAACACCCAAAAAAGTACGATAACGATTATCTGGATACGATAACTCAGTGGCAGATGGTGGCGCTGTCATTGGATCGGAAAGCAACAAAGGTAACTCGTACAAAGAATCACATCAGAAAACGGCATGTAGCACAGTAGATGGAAGGAATTGTAACGTTATGCCGGGTAACTTTTTTTCTGGTATGATCACTGTGTGCGACTTTTTTGCAGAAAACGACACCAATCGCGCAGTTATGCAACAGCGCACTCACCTACTATAAACGAGAATGAGAGCCGAGTAAATGTATGGTGCGCAAAGACGCTAATTCATTCCTTTTTCACCAGCCGCTCTAGTTATGTGCTACTATAGCCGGATCTAATACCATCTCCAAAAAGTCAAAAATTGATAACCACGTGGTGGGCCATTGTAACCAACCAAGTCTTTGTACAAGAGATGATTGTTTTGCTCTTAGCTATATACTACAGAAGCATTCACACACACATTTATCAACAACCCGCGGAGGCAGCAGCCGAAGGAAACGATCCATGACTGGTGCTGATGTTAGATGTTGACTTTCCTTTTATGCAATTATGTACTTTAAGCATGATATGCATCAGATGGCTTCTCATTGTAACTTTTTTCAACCTGCATCTTATCCCCAGCTCACAACCGGTGGCGTAATATTGTTCGGTTAAGCCAAGGGCGAGTTGCATAAAAAACGAAAGCGTGGCCCCTGGATGCAATGTGGGTAGCACCGAACTTTCTATGCATTTGTATTACAATACGGTGTTTTCCGATTCACCTACATATCTTTGTTTATGCAAGTTTGTGCTTGACTACAAGTGAATTCATCTTGACAGGGTCACGTTTATATTCAACATGTAATATGATAAACGGGATCCTTTCCCTCAAAATCGCCAAGCCATCAGGATAAATTGCCACATATGCAAGCCCCCTTTTTTGATATACTCTCGTATTATAGCCCACCCGTGCCATATAAACGCAAGGGCCGAAATCGCCTTTTACAACAGCAGCTCCTCCTTATTGACACTCAGCTTCTTGCCGATCCCTTTCTTAGCATAATCGCTATTTATAGCCTTCACCACCACCACCATGTTGCTCCAAGTCATGTATCATGAATGAAAAAGATATCTCTTGTATATACAAAATGATGCAATGCGAATTAAAATGTATTGGTACCAAGCTCAGGGAGTCGTTCAATCACATATCTCCTGCCAGAGATGTACATAATGGGAATACCAGGCACCTTACGAATGCGACGCTTCAGATCTCGATCACAGGTGGCGACGATGTAGCATTTGTGTTGCATAACACGCTGTACTAGGCAGTCATCAGCATATGTGCCCTTGTGCGAGCATGGTAATCGTTCAAAACGAGGATCACGTGCAATCCTGTATAGACGCATGTATATAAGAACTCCAATAACCTCCACTATCATCATATGTCCATGACTTACTTGAGCGCAATACGGTATTTAGGACCCAACTTTTCCAATTCTGCCAATACACAGTCTGTGATACATGGGATAGCTATATACCATGGAGAAAATGAGACATTTTTTCCTTCTCAATTCATTGTTCATGCCCGCCACCACTTACATTTTGCATACAAGCAATCCATCATTGCCTTGACGAGCTCGAGTTTGTTTTGGATAGAAAAGTTGATAAAGTTGGTATCGACGAGAACATGATAAGGAGGACCAAGAGCCGAGTTGTACTCAAAGAACATGGATGATGCGACTTGGGGCCTAATAGAATGGTTAGCATAATAAAGTGACCTCCTCTCCTTGCTACTTACAATTGTCGAACTGCTCCCTTTTCCTTCTCTTCTTGCTTCTTCTTTTCCTTTTCCTTATTCGCTTTCCTGTAATGACAAGATCAGTTGACCTGCTAGTAGAGAATAGACCATGTCAAAAGCTGCTTACAATCGAGAGTCATTGGGGTTGATCATGCGCTTGGCCACCGAGAATTGCCTAGTTTTCCTTTGTTTGCCCTATACAACGATCTAATCAGCATACAATACAGAGAGATTTCCAATGGACTCCTTACCATGGTTATGTGTGTTGGAGAAGAGTGTAAAAACGAAGAATAAAGACAGCTGCAGAAATTGGGGGAAATCACCGCTTGAACGTCAAGCCACATCATACAGGGCAGCCTTGGATCTCCATTTTGTTGTCAGTTGGCATGACTACCTTTTCTTTTACCATGGCGACAGTTTCATGGATGATTGAAGCTATCCGTAGTTCAAAACACACTTTTCTGATAAATAATGATGCTGCACGCTGTATTTATTGGTGGTGGTGTGTGTGTGTGCTTGAGGACATCATGAATTCGATATAAGCTTGCTTCTTCACAAATGATCCTCTTCTTTGTGAGCATTATGTACTCAACGTTTACATAGTCATCGTCTTAATGCGTCGTAGTAGCAACTTGTTTAATGTAAACGTGAAGCAATAGACATGCTGCGAGATTATCAGCCTGATGGCGTCGATATAAATGCTCCTTTTATTTATTCACTGGAACAACCTGATCAACTTGACAACAACATGGTGGATGGTGTCAAAGACAATATAGGAAATTGCTCGTCGTAAAGAGGATAATGATTGCCGGTAGCAACTATAACCGACACGTATGACTCTCACTGGGGATTGCTTGTGGCAAGAAAGCTGGGGATGAAGTCGTACATTTACATGCCTACTCCAATCTTGATGTGGTCCGTGTTACGGCTACTTCCTCAAGTGCGCGATAAGCGATTTAATCCACAACATGGTATATTGATGATTCCTCGCTATGGCATACTCCAAAATGCACAATTACCTCATATGGGTGATATGGTGGATGCTTTGGCTGATCAATGTGAGCAAGCAAAATACCATGACGACATGCTTATCCATGATGAAGAGGAGACCTATAGCAGTGATTATATTGAATTCCTACACCAATTTATCCCAAAGATTTGGTTTATCGTTTATTTACCTCCATTGGATCGTGGCGATGCTTATACTGAACGACCACCCGTAGTCCCTTACAATGAGGCTGGCTTCCCTGAAGGCTGGTTGGAAATAACAGGTGATCGCGTCGAAGTGGTTGAGTGGACTCTCCAAATCAGTATCCTTGAACATCCTGCTACCGGCTTCGCATTGTGGCTGGAATTCATTAACGGATTGTTTTACCATGGTTAGTGTACCCATTGTGGGTGTCCCTTTTTTGACGGATTAGCCTATGAATGCGGACATGATGGAACACAGATTGCGTGTTGGATGTAACCTTTGGAAAAGTGCTACACATGGCATCATTGATTGTGACACTGCTGCCTCCATCATCCGAAAAACCATGACCGATTCTTCATTTAACCCCACGTGCAAGTTCATTGAGAAAGAAGAATGAGCAACACTGGAATATAAAGTCGGTGCTGCAATTAGACTATTGAAGGACATTTACTATGATCCGCAATCAAACCATGTCATATCAACAACCTCTGGAAAATAAAAACGACCTGCCAAAAACGCATGGATTAATACAGGAATTAGAATGAGTGGGTGTTTGGTTTGGCCACACGTAGAACTGACTAATAAGTCTGAATGCAAATGTTATCAATGGTAATTTCGTTGCCTAGGCAACGCACAATTTGAAATCTTTGGGAAAAGCAATATCACTTTGAGAGTCACCATATATGGAAAGGGATACGTGTCACGAATACGCACAGACCGGTATTATTCCTATTTGGATCGTGATGCAAGCGGAGACTTAAGAGTGGGGCTGTATAATATTGCAGGCACCTTGTAGTTGCTCTCACATGAGGAGTTGTCCCATTCTTCCGGATGATGAATGCAATCAACCACATTTATACAATCGAAATACAGCTTTTGAATAAGCATACAATTACACAGTCCACACCAGTGGAGCTGCGTTAACACGTACCAAGCTACTACTCAAGTATGTACTACAAAACCTACATGTACGTGTTGGAAATGATGATGGATACACTTAGATAGCATGATGTTAAAGGTATATAATCGCACATATGGTGGTTTGACAGGGCTTGTAATAACGTGAAACCTTCTCCTTCTCGCAACCTCAACGTTGTATGTGGAATTCTTCTCTCATGGTCGTTCCTCACGTGGTTGAAACGATGCACATCATCTATATGCTCGAGCAATGTATGGATGGAGATGATTCAGCTGTATTCAACGAGAAGTTACTGCAACGTATTGATGGTCAAGGTGGGGTAGGTGATTTGGGTTGCACAATGGAATCGGCGGACAGGGAAAGGGGGCGAGTGTCCAATTCGGTGGCTTTGCATAAAACTCCTGCTAGAGGGCAGCTCTCATTTTTTTGTTCGTTTCTGGAACCGAGGCGTAGTTCATCCCCCCCAACTCAATTGGCACGCCACTCTTTTGCAATCACCACCACCTCAACCACCATCAACATATATATTCTCTCTTTATAATATGCAATCCGACGAAGTTATCTGGCAAGTGATCAATCAGCACTTTTGTTCCTACAAAGTCAAGTAAGCTCGATCATGCTTTGACAGATCGCCCATGGATCCTGACGCATTCTCGGCATAGAACTACCACTCAGAACTTTTGTCGAAATCCATACAATGTCACTGGTCTTTGCAATCGTCAATCGTGCCCTCTTGCCAACAGTCGTTATGCCACTATTCGGGAGCATGATGGTAATTTGTTGTCACTTTAATGTATCCTGAGGACTATCCATATTGATCCATCTATAATGTAGGTATCATCTATCTCTATATGAAGACGCCCGAACGAGCACATTCTCCGGCCAAGATGTGGGAAAAAGTCAAATTATCAAAGAACTATGCACAGGCTTTGGCACAGGTAAGAAAAGAGGATAGGGATCGTCTTGTGGAGTATACTAACAAGAGAGCGGGTTCCTATAGATTGATAAGGAGCTCATGTACTGGCCCAATTTCTTACAACACAAGTGCAAGCAACGTCTCACAAAGATCACCCAATACCTGATAAGAATGAGAAAGCTCAAGTTAAAGGAAAAGTAAGTAATGAGGCGGAGAGTGCAGGAAGTATCATGCAGATTTGAGATATTCATCGTGATCATTTATAGTGAACGACCACAGCTCATTCCCATCAAGAAGAAACTTGACCGTCGTGAAGCTGCTCGTGAGAGAAAGGCTGAAGCCGCTGCACGCCTAGAGAAATCAATTGAGAAGGAATTGATCGAACGATTAAAGAACAAGGCCTACGGTGATGCACCATTGAACGTCAACGATGATATCTGGCAAAAGATTCTGGATCAAGATGTCGAGGGTGCTGAGGATGAAGAAAGTGAAGAGGATGATGAAAACGAGGTTGAGGAAGAAGAAGAGGACGAAGATGAGGTAAAGTCAAGGCATGTGGGGTCGTCCATCTGCGTGATACTTACTATAGGCGTCTTCTTCTAGTTGGAGCATGAATTTGTGTCTGATCTCGAAGATGAATCTGATATGGAGGATCTCGAAGATGGCTTCCAATGGGAGGGTGAAGAAGAACAGGAGGAAGAGGAAGATGAAGAGGAAGTTGTAAGTGCTACATATGATGTTGGAAAAGGGACGATCATGCTGATGATGTGATTTACTTAGCAACAACGACCAAAGAAGAAGCGAGCACGAGTCGAAGTGGAATACGAAGAAGAACGCGATACTGCAGTGCAAACCTAGTAATACCAAGCATCATCTTGTTTCCTTTTGCAAATTATACAGTAGATACAACTTTTTTTATCCATCAAACACGCACATTTCATCATTTACTTGTCAATCTAAAAAAGTCATCTGATGCTGCATTGAGCTCATTACTGTGATAAACATGCATGATAGCTACTCGCTTCTAAGTCAGATCACCTATGGCGTATCATAAGCCACTGTGATAAGCTGTGTTTTCCAGCAGATACCGATCATGATCGGATCCTGCACCACGACTTTGATATGACGTATATGGCGAATCCCGCCTTTCTTTTATTGTTACACAGGCTTCAGACGCTTTGGAATGTGTGGCGTTTCAGCATGAATGATATCAATCATGATCCAAATGAACATTAAAAGTGGGCAAGAGTATCAAGATGAACATTTTTATACTTGTAAACGATAATGTAGAAGGAGGATTGAACCATGATTCAGGGATTGCATTGTATATCGTTATCAGCCATCTTTGCTTTTTCATCATCCGCGTAATCAGTAAAGTCACGGCGGGCACGCGACACTGGAAGGGTGGAATGGGAGGAGGGGAAATATAAGCAAGATCTCGTTCGATTCATGTTTCCTTATAAGCCGAGGTTTTCCCGCGAATTTCAGCTGCTACTACTTTTCCCTCCATCTCTTCTTTTTCTCTTTTCTTTCTTTTTTTTTTTTTTCCCATCCATACAACATGTCACAGGGATTATCACATATCGTGTTAAGGGCAACTACACCCGAAGACTTTGAACGCACCAAACAATTCTATACAGCTTTTGGATTTGAACAAATTCTTGACCAAGAGGACCGCACAGCTGTTTCAACAAGTGAACGCCGAGTATGGCTCAAGCTCAGTGCAGCTTCCAACTCCTTGACCAGTGAGCTTACCATCAAGCTTGCTTTATCTCCTTCTGCCATGCGTCAAGAACAACTTCCTGATGAGATTGATTGGGCTTTGAAAGAATACAGCGTCGTATTGAATACGAGTGACCTGACTGTAAGTTTGGACCGGGTGTGTGTGGTGGTGGCATGATTATATTGTGTGGGAGAGCTGAAACACCGCGCGTTTCTTTAGAATATCAAAACCAAGCTTGAAACCATTGGTGCTCCTTATCAAACAAAGCCAAGCAAGATCTATGCACTCGATCCTTTGCACAATGTCGTCGTCTTCAGTGACAAGCCTGTCATTCAAAGCTTACTCGGTCAAGAACACTTGCGCAATGACGACAATGTACCCGATTCCATAAAGGAGGTGTCACAAGCAGTTAAACGTTCTCGCAAGATTGGTGTCTTGACTTCAGGTGGTGATGCTCCTGGTATGAATGCTGCTGTACGTGGTGTTGTTCGCTATGGTATCTCCAAAGGATGCGAAGTTTATGGTATCTACGAAGGCTATCAAGGTAATGCTTTATTATTGGAAATCACGCTATTCTATATGCTTATTTTGTTTTGTATTAAGGTTTGGTTGATGGTGGCAAATGCATCCGCAAGATGGATTGGAAGAGCGTGCGTGGATTTTTGGGCGTGGTAAGTTGCATAATACAAGTGGGATGAAAATGGCATGATATTAATATATAAGGGTGTAACAAGGGTGGCACTTCTATTGGTACAGCTCGTTGCATGCCTTTCAAGACACGTGAAGGTCGTCTTCAAGCAGCTGAGAATCTCGTCAAAAGAGGCATCGATTCTTTGATCGTTTGTGGTGGTGATGGTTCGTTGACTGGTGCTGATGTTTTCCGTTCCGAATGGGGTGGTCTTGTGGACGAGCTCAAATCACTTGAACGTATCACTGAAGAAGAAGCTGATACTTACAAGCATTTAACTATTGTTGGTTTGGGTACGTTTTTTTTTTGTTATTAGGATGGGATTCGATGTTACTGACACACACACACGTGCTTTATAGTGGGGTCTATTGATAATGACATGTCAAGCACTGATATTACGATTGGCGCCGTTACGTCTTTGCACCGTATCTGTGAGAGCGTGGATTCGATCAACACGACAGCCATGTCGCATTCGCGTGCATTCGTTATCGAAGTGATGGGACGTCATTGTGGTTGGCTGGCTTTGATGGCGGGTATTGCCACAGGTGCTGATTTTGTATTCATTCCCGAGCGGCCCCCTCCGGAAGATGACTGGGAGACCGTCTTGTGTAATGTAGCACAACGTCATCGACAAATGGGCAAGCGCATTACAGTCGTCATTGTTGCTGAAGGTGCTATCGATAAATCACTTAACCCAATCAAGGCGGAGCATGTCAAGGATATTCTTGCTGATCGTCTTCATCTCGACACCCGTGTTACAACACTTGGTCACACTCAACGTGGTGGTTCACCTGCAGCTTTTGATCGTATCCTAGCAACCATTCAATCCGTTGAAGCCGTTGAAGCTGTCTTACGCTCTACACCTGATACCCCATCTCCTCTTATTGGCATGAGCTGCAATAAGGTCACCAGTGGTCCCCTCATGAAAGCGGTTGAACTCACCCATGAAGTTGCCAAGGCTATCAGTGAAAAGAATTTCGCCCGTGCTATGGAACTACGCGATCCTCAATTTGCTGAAGAGTTTGAAGCATACAATGCTAGCACCATTCTTGATGATATGTCCCGCCGTTTACCTGAACATCAACGTATGACTATTGCCATTCTTCATGTGGGTGCACCTGCTGGTGGTATGAATGCAGCTACTCGTACAGCTGTTCGTTGTGCCTTGAATCGTGGCCATCGTCCTTTGGTTGTGTATAACGGTTTCCCTGGTTTGGTGCGTGGCTCTATCGAGGAATTGTCATGGATCAGTGTGGATGGATGGACATCGTATGGTGGCTCAGAACTCGGTACCAATCGTGATGTACCTGGCATCCATGTGGATATGGGTATGGTGGCATATCAAGTACAACGACACAACATCCAAGGTCTTATGTTGGTGGGTGGTTTCGAAGCCTACACTGCTTTAACCAAGTTGGAAGAAGCTCGTGAAAAATATCCTTCATTGTGCATTCCTGTGTGTCACATTCCTGCTACTGTCTCCAACAATGTACCTGGCACTGATTATTCCCTTGGTTCTGACACATCCCTTAACGCCATCGTTGAATCATGTGATGCTATTGTTCAATCAGCACGCTCTTCTCGTCGACGTGTCTTTGTTGTCGAAGTACAAGGTGGCAAATCGGGTTATTTGGCTGTGGAAGCTGGTCTTGCTACGGGTGCCAACACCATTTACATTCCTGAAGAAGGCATCTCTCTTTCACGGTTGCAGGCGGATGTCCATCATCTTATGAACTTGTACCTTGATGACGATCCTGACAAATCCGAAGGCCGTATTATTTTGCGTACTGAAGGCGTCAGTGACACCTACACCAATGATGTTATCAGCAATATCTTGAAGGATGAAGGCCATCAGCTCTTTGATTCGCGTACTGCAGTGTTGGGCCATATCCAGCAAGGTGGTACTCCTTCGCCTATGGATCGTATTCGTGCTACACGTCTTGCCATGCGTGCTATCGAATTTATTGAATTGCATTCTCTTGAAACCCTTGACAAGGCTAAAGCTGAAGGACGGGATGTACCAGTCGAGATTACCAAGAGCAGTGATTCAATTGCTGTTGTGGGTATTTCAGGTGTAGATGTCACTTATCGTTCTGTCAAGGAGCTTAAGCCCGTTACCGACATGAAGAATCGTAAACCCCGTGGTGCATGGTGGTACGAACATAGACCACTAGTGGATTTGCTTAGTGGCCGAGGACTATTCACTTCTCAAGCACAAAACGTTCTCCATAAGCATTAGCTCCCTTTCACCTTTGTTCATTTTCCATCCATGTATAAATAGATTACTCTTGTTCCTTCATTTCATAATCTTTTAAATCATCCGCTTTTATATATGTTGATTTGTTTGGGGGTGGGGTCATCTTATCTACAAATAGGTTGTTGTGTGTGTGGGGGTATGTTCAAGCAATATCTTCGCTTAGTCGTTTAATGCGTTTTCGATATCCATCTTCGGCTGCACAATCGTCACAGAACCATTTTCCTGCAGGTGGCTCTACAAGGCCTACACATGCATAATGGAACCATTCCTTCTCACACTAATTTATCATCATGATTAGCCCATCTTACATCACGTGCCTATTTGGTCTCTCTCTCTCATTACTTACATTCTCTCCATCGCATGCCACCATATCACCAAAGGATACTTGGTTACAGATACAATAACGTGGTTCATTTGGATCGATCTCAAGCTCCGTCAAAGTGCCATGATGGCTTGTTGCAGGTGTTGGCCGCGGTGCGCGCTTTCGAAATGATGATGGTGCAATAGAGCGTTTACGTTGTCCTGTCAAAATAGTATCATGCATAAGTATCCATTGTGTTGTTTCTAGTATCCAACCGTTGCCGTTTACCCTCGTTTCGCCAACGGTCTTCCCATGATCGGTTAGATGACGCACGATTCCCTATCCAATCACCTCCATCAATGCCACTCTTGGCCATTTGCGAGTCGATTCGTTCAATGTGTCGAGAGACAAGGTCGTACATTCGCAGGGCGAGCTCAATCTTTTCATCTTGCTTCTGTAGTGCCTTTTGGTATTCTTTTTCCAGTTGCGATCGCGACGCGCTCAAGTTGGTGGCATGGTTGGGTGCTGCATTTTTCAGTGCTTTTGCATAAGAACGTCGATGTTTGGTGTATGTTTCTCTCACGCCTTTGAATCATTGGGTTGATAAGAGTGGTAAGGAAAATGGATGACGAGCAATGAAACCATCTTACGTTGAAATTCCTCATCCATGCTACGTAGTTCATGCATATTTTGATCGATTTCAGCGGGCAGATTTTGGAGACCTATTCATCAATTCCCACGTTGATACAAGCGACACGACACTTTGACCGCCTAGTCCATGCTCTTAAAATAGTCAACCTACTTTCCACATATTCTTCAAAGATATCTGCAACTGATACGCTCATGTTGTGTGTTTTTCTTGTGCTCACAGAATAAAAGAGAAAGAAAAAGAAACTGAGAAAAGGGGCGATTAAGGTCAAACTGACTTGGCGGGATGCAGCATCCATTGTGACTGGCACAGCTTGTGCATTATGGACATCACGTGCATCATGCAAAAAAATGCACCACTTTATTGACACTTGACATGATGGGAACTTGATATAATACAAGACACACCCTTGATTTTGAGTCATTCGTACCTGAGTCATATATGTTGCCAGTCAGGAACATACTATGGATAAGGGTATATTAAGCAGCTCTGTAGTTGTTCTATAGCTGTTGTCACAGATCCCATGTGGTCGCATGCAGCTTTTATCTTGAATATCAAAGCCACGCTAAGCAATGCATATGTATCACGCTGTAGACATGACGTTTTACGCTATGGATCTATCATCCATCTCATATTCACAAACCCCCCCCCAGGATAAGCATAAAAAAGAAAAGAGATTTGTGATATGCCATTTTCGTTTTTTTTACAAGAGATTGTTGAATTACATATGGACTTCAAACTATATAAGCGGAACTTTGTGGAGTGGTGGTGGTAGCGGTGTAGTTCTATTGCTTCTTTTTCTGCGATTTCTACAGTGAGTGTTAGATATCGATAGCATGTTGAGTTTGGTCAAATCACTTACGGTAGTTGTGCCAATGGTGAAACTGATCTTTGACACAATAATGCTTAGCAAGAACAGAGCAAAAATGGCAGCTGACACGACCAATGGTTTCTGCAGCAATCGAATCGGTGGGTATTCATAGGTGATCTAGAGATGCGAACCATTCAGTGATATATCCCAAGTGCTAGATCTCTCTCTCTCTCTCTTTGTGCTTTACCTGGATGGGTTGTTCATGCTCTCGTACCACGTTGAATTTCTCCAATACTACGAGATAACGACCAGTGGAATCAAAGTTGGTGAAATGTGTGCCGTGTTCTTCCAAATCAAGGCTAAAAGGAGCATGCACCTTGACGTTCCTATCAACGAGCCGGTATCTTAGCAACCGTGCCAAGTCCTATGTTGGATCTCAATCCACTTACGTGACACCTTCTGGAAGCACAACTCGAAGTACCGCCTTATCGATAACCATGTCCTGCACATTTTCAACAAAGTTGACATTCAAGATATGTTGACCCGTCTTTGAGGAGTAACGATCGAATCGGCTGAGATCAACGTTGTATCCATGGAACCAAGTGTAATTCCAGCCACCAAACAAGGGATATCGAGGTGTAAGCTGTAACACAGAGCCATCCGCTTCTTGACGGAAATGGGATGTGGAAACGTTGCCAATCTCATCGCGGTAGTAGACATCACGAGCCTGTGCAGGAAGCTTAAACGTCAAGTCCTTGAGCACATTGGTTTGGCCATGCACCATTCTCGTCATTTGATAAGTGACTCGGCTGAACTCGGTCTCCAATCTATATAATCATGTAAATAAACTATGGCTGTTATCACGTTATTTAATCACTGACCTAGCACCGGAATGCTGCAACTTGTAGTTCTCCTCCACAGCCAAATTGTTACCCCAATGCGACACCTGGAGATCACGTTCCAACTCGGCTACAGTAAGGATAGGCTTGCTGTACTCGTAATGAATCGATAACTCTTGATAGGATCCGGGCGTCATATCATGGAATGGGCCATAGACGATCTTATTTCCAGAGTGCGTGGCATGCTTACCACCTGTATATGATTGTACCACTTGAGATGGAAGCCTAGAGTATCATACCGTGAGCTAATATCCCAATGTAAAGAGATTGATACCCATGTACTTACTGCACGGTGGTTTTCATTTCATCCGTAAAGTAAGGCGAATAAACATAGACGTTATCATTGTAGACGACAAATTGACGAGATACTTGAGGAACTTTGGCGGGGAAAGGAGCCAACTTGTGAGTCGATGCAATCTTGAGGCCAAAGCGGATTTCATCATTTGGCTTCACAGGTGTATCAAAGGTGATCTTGTAAAGTTGTAGTTCCCTTTTATATCAATGTACTTGTGAGTTATTGTTGCAAAGACGCGTATATAAAACGAACTCACTTTTCAGAGTCGAAGCCTGCTTGTTCAATGGATAAAGGTGTCTTGGGTTCCTGACGCAAGAAAGCCGTGATACTGGCAACGTGTTCCTCTGCATTCTTGGGGATCGTGAAGATATATTCAGTGGCAGATGCTTTGTCGATATTCTTTGCGCGGATGCCGATATCCTCATGGACCACACCACTACGCAAGTCGACCACTCGGATTAGGCGCGTGTTTCTGAAAGTGGGATCAATCGGTATGGTTGTCTTGGCAACGGCTTCAGATGAGGGCGATGCTGATACTAGGCTCAGTCCAAGAAAGCCAAATAAGAATGCTCCCAGTAACGTGCGTACTGAAAACTGCATGTCGACTGTGTCTGTGTGTGCAAGAGCAAAAGAATCGAATTACAACTTGGGCATCCCATAATGTCAAAGGGCGCTTTTGGACTCCGGCTATCTTACACCATGCATCCCCACCACAGCCAATCGTTTGCCGCCACTACTGAGCACGGTCATTGTAACACACTGAAAGGGAAGGAGGGTGTTGTTATTACACACCTCTTGGAGAGAAAGAGAAACATATGTTGACATGTGTCCTTTAATAGGTGATTTATCGTAGAGGTCGCATATCATCCAAGATCGGGTGCATCCTCACCCTATTCCTTCCCAGATTTCACATACATACATTATCAGCAACTTTTCATGAGACGTACCATAGCCAACATTCATTGTCTTTGTGATTCTTTGTTCCTTAAATATATCGACCCATGGGTTCATTGTATTCTATAATGCATGGTGCTGTTTATGTTGGGGAGGGGGCTAAAAGCCGGGAAGGATAGTAAATGTTGATTTGTGATCAAAGGATAAGAATGGTGAAGTAAAGGAACGGCTGACAGCTGTAATGATTAGGGATCAGCCGATTGATTGTTATCATTTGGATTCCACCCCCATAGACCCAAGAGTAGAAGGATCAGAAAAATATGATCTGCCCCCTTCACATCCTCCTCCTAACTGAGAAATGTTCATTATATATGCAGCACCAAGGCATGTTTTCGCACAACATCACGTTAATTGAGCCAAGTGCCCACATAATATAGCAACAGTTTATCCATCAATGGAACGTCTCTCTAAAGTTGATCCATCTGTGATACTCAAGTACGCATTGACAAAGGTGCAGAGAGTCATTAAATTGTATTTGCATGCTCAAGCGTTAAAAAGGAACCAGGTGGATCATTCAGATCCTAGCAAATAATAACCGTCCATTCATGTTGGAGCATATTTCATTATGTAGATGCATATCCAGGGAAGCTCTTTGCAATAAACACCCACTATTTTCTCATGATCTCTTTGTCTTGTGCGTTGATTTTTCCCTTTCCAATCACGTTCATCCGTTGTTAGGGTTCCATCCTCCTATTATCCTATTGGAAAGCTCACAGCGTTACCTAGCTCACTTTCCATACCTCTACTAAAGCCTTTAATAAGAGAGAGTGTATACTTGCTCCCAGCAAGCGCTACCTCATACGCAGCTCAAGATACGATAAAAGCATTTGAGTCATTATGCATGATGGGAACAAATATAATAAACATATCAGGATGCAGGAGATCTCTTATGTATGGCCCCACAATATCGGTTGCGATGAGTCAATTCGCATACAGCCAATGTGTAGCAAGTTTCAGAGAGATAATAGATAAACCGATGACCCCGCCTTCTCTCCGAGGATCGGATATGTCAATTCATTTAAGGTTACTGTATCATATCAGCTTTCTCAGATCCACCCCTCTTTTCCCCACGGTCTCTCTATCTTGATGACGCTGCCTCGCATTTTGACAGGTATGGATAACGTTACATATGATGGAGGAAATATCAAATATCTTATTATGCTATAAAAGTTGGTACTGGTGCTGTTGGTGCTATTTACTCTTGGCGACTTGCTCAAGCGTGCCATGTCACCACTGTGTGCCGTTCGAATTTTGAAGCAGTGCGTCAGCACGGATTCAACATCGATTCCAAGAAATTTGGTCAAGAGACATTCATGCCCAACCAAGGCATGTACCAAAGTGCAACTGTCAACATGGGGTTATTATACTGACAGCTTTGTTTCTGCTACCAGTTGTCCGCCAAGTACCTAAAGCGCCAGAGGATCAGCCTTATGATTATGTGTTGGTGACACTTAAGGCGTTGCCTGAGGTCTACAATGTGGCAGATATCATTGCACCAGCAGTAACCAAGGGCAAGACGACCGTTGTACTTATCCAGAATGGTTTGGGTGTTGAAGAGCCCATTGTGGAGCGTTTCCCGGACACGCCTATTGTGTCGGTGGTTGCTTACATTGGTACATCACAAACTTCCTTGGGCAAGATCCAGATGGTTGGTGGAGAAACGCTTGTTGTTGGCAACTACAAACCATCGCCCGTTGATGCCAATTCCAAAATCGATTCTTTTGTCAAGCTTTTGGAAAAGGGAGGATGTACAGTGAACCGTGTAGATGATGTGGAACGTGTACGCTGGCAAAAGTTGTTCTGGAATGGTACATTCTCCCCTGTTTGTGCTATCAGTCGCATGGATACAACCGAAATTCTCAATTGCCAACCAGCCATGGATACCGTCAAGGGCCTCATGTCAGAACTTGTTGAAGTAGCCAAGGCAGCTGGCTATGACTTTGATCCTGAAGAGCAGGTCAAGACTATGGTGGAACGTACGCGTGCAACAGCAATGGATTATAAGGTAAGATCCTGAGGAGGGAGAGAAAAGGTTACACAGCATGACAAGATGATCTCATACCATCTTTATACAATAGCCATCCATGTGAGTGTCTTCTTTTGGTTTATTACCTTGGAAACTAATATTACAATAGGTTGCTTGATGTCGAACATGGTCGACCTATGGAAGTAGGAGTGATTCTGGGATCTCCCTTGAAACGTGCCAAGGCTTTGGGAGTCAAGGTGCCAAAATTAGAGATGGTACACAATTTGTGCTATTCGATGAACGTGCACACCTTAAACCAAAAGAAATAGCTTATACGCACAATGTAACATACCACAGCTATTCTGTATTGCATTAAAATCACAGACATCAAGCATTATAAACAATGAACATTTTTGGGGGGAAATCATGTATTGGTGGTATTCAAAAATCAAAAACTAAGCACAACATATTTGCACTGCTACTACTACTACGTCCCGCTTAACGCTTGGCAGCCTTCTTGCATGCAACCTTATGGCCAGCCTTGTAATCCTTAACTTGACAATCACGACAGCAATACCAAATGCTCTTGCAGCCGCCACAGCAGAGAAGGGGTTTGCCAGGCTGATCCTTCAAGTGTTTGGCACCGCAATTGGAGCAATTGTCCGCGCTAGGTGGGTATGGAGAATTGAGGATACCAGCTTGGATCAACTGCTCGATCTTGTTATTGTACTGTTTGGAAGGCATGGATTGGAAAACCATGTTGCGTGCATCTTCTGGTGACTCATGCAATTGAATTGCACGTCGTTTGTTGTCACTCATACCCGTCTTGGTGCCATAAAGCTTCTTGAAACGTTCCTCTGCATCCTTCGCCTTGTTGTAATACTTGCGAGCCTCTGTCTTTTTGTTCTTCTCATGCAAAAGGATGGAAAGCGAGTATAACGAATTGATAAAGTCTGCCGTGTCAGGATGACCTCGTTCCAAATATAACCTGAAGGCCTTGATGGCATTGTCACGTTCCTTGAGATTCATGTAGATTGATCCTTGCACACTATAAGCGACCGTGTATTTGGAGTCCTTTTGTAAACAGCGTTCCAAGTCCTTCAATCCAAGTCTTTTCAACGCCAACGAGAAAGAAGAATATCAGTTAATACGCGTGGATCACCACCAGCAGCAGGTCTAAGCATTTTTGTTTACCTTAGCTTTCCCAATGAAAAATAGCAAGATGCACGTAAAAAGTATACACGTCCTGGAAGGTCATCGTAGGAGTTGATGGCGAGCGTAAGAGTTGTCAAGCTATCAAGCTGTCAGATGACGATGAAAAAGGGGGATAACTTGCATTATTTCCAATTACCAGTGTTGATATTGTCTTCCCACCAAAAGGATCCATGCAGAAAACAATAAGCTGTTCTTGACAAAGAACCCTTCACGCTGTTCCTCTGGGACATCCTTGAGTAGCACCTTTTCATATTGTTGACCCAAAATAAGCACGCGTTCAGACATGGGTGCTGCCTTGTCATCAAGTAGCCACGCCTCAACAAGTGTTTCAGAAGCAGTCTTGATATCCTCTTCGTGCTGATTGAGCACATCGTCTTCCAATGAGCGTGGAATGGTCATGCACAAGTCGTAGCCCTTTCGGAATTTCTCCTTGGCTTGTCGATAACGTTTGACATCTGGATCAGTGGTCTCTGATGACTTGCCACGCGCCTCCAAGAGATCATACGCAATGATGCGTTGGTTGCCGTCCAAGAATCGATCCTTGTACTCTTCTTCCTGTTGTTGTTCACCCGTTGCTGCAGGTTTCTCAGGTACCTTGGAAGGGACGTGAGGGACAGTGGCAGTTTCAGCTTCGTTTGTCATTATGGTAACAAGATAGAATAGGAAGAATTGAAAGGGACGACGCCTGTGAATGATCCCTTGGTGATTGACATACCTATCAATTCTAGCCAATCACTCGTTGCCGTGGCATGCTTCCTTACGTTGCACATATCCACTTATTGCCCCACTCTGTGTAACACCATGCATGAATGAATAGCATTGACACTACTTGGAATTACCTTCCTCCATCCCCCATTAGCCACACCAAAGATGTATAATGCAATGACATATTTCTCTATCATAAATGATATCCAAAAATGAAATAAAACGTCTTGTCGATGACAACAATAACTTGTAAAAGAAGCCAATAATAGCAGAGTTGGGTTATTGTGCATACATCGATGGTGTTGCTTTGCTTTTGTTGGAAGGGATATCGATGGAAGTTATCTTTATAAGATGTATGGTTTTGAAGAAGAGCTTGTGCTTGTGTGGGTATAGATGAACCTAGACCACGTGACGGGGCCATACTGCAATAACCAATAGCGACATGCAATACCGGATGGAGTGGGCGATGGAAGATCGAGAGTAAAGGTCGACAGTAGTCGTGGGAAAAAACAAGCAGATATCGTCATACTCCATTTGTTTCTTAGAATGATCTCATTTCAAAGCGAGCAAAAGAGACTTTTCACTGTGCACATGATTCTACATCACTAAGCTGGCTTCTAAAACAAGCACAGCATTTTGTGTTGCATCGACACATCAGGGAAGAAAGCGTTGCTTTTGGAAATGATTGTTGAGAACTCATTGTGACCACGTGAGATTTTCCAGCCGTCGTATCGCTTATATACTTATCAAATCCCATGGAAGCATGAAATGGCCTATGGCTTTATGATGGAGGACGCTTGAATCTAACTTGATCGTATTATTTGCTTTTCATGACAATGGGGTTTAATAACATGGAAGGTGTATTTCAAAGCAGGGTCCTGTTTTGTGCAAGTGATGATAAAATACGCATGTCTGGGGTGGCACCAAAAAGGTGGATGGGAGTACAAAGATATACAACTCGTGTAGTGTGGGAACTGGGAAGCTATTCCGATTTGTTGATGAGATGATGAGTGAAGCCTGGTCGGAAAGATAACCGCGCCCTACCTATCATGGAAAGTGCTATTTCCGCGGGGTGCACCATCAGCCTCGTCTCCTGGAATTTCCAATCTTTGTATTCCCTTGCAACATATCCTTGGATGTAGTTAGGATGAGTGCATGTATAATGGATTATAATATGGCCGGCATTTTCTTCTCAATATGTCAATTCCCGTGAACAGCTTGTGTCATTCATGTTTACAAAATAGCGCGGGGGAGAGGGGGGAAAGGAGATGTGCATGTGCTTTATGCAAACAAGGCACATCTGATGACTCTATCCAATCAAATCGAGCCTCGTGGGAATTTTTTTTCTTCCCACGACCAGATCACCTTTATAAACGCTTGTTTTGCATCCATTCTGTTTGAACCATTGATTCAGATTATAACAACACAACTTCTTTGAAAATGGTAAATTGAACATTATTGCCACTTGGATACGCAACAACCTAACATTCTATCTACTACCAGCAATCAACCTACTCCGGATTCGACCATCTCCGTTTCACTGTTACCAACGCAAAGCAAGCTGCTTCCTACTACTGCACTCGTCTCGGTTTCAAGCACATTGCCTACCGTGGTCTTGAGACTGGTAGCCGTGATGTTTCCGCTCACGTTGTTCGCCAAGGCGATGCTACTTTTGTCTTTGAATGTGCCATTCAACCTGAAGGCAACACCGAGATGGTGAATGAAATTGCCCGTCGTGGTGATGGTGTCAAGGATGTTGCCTTCTCTGTAACCGATTGCCGTGCTGTCTATGAGGTAAGAAAAAAGAAGCTAGATTTATTAGTACTGGGTACTTGGAAGCAAGAGATCACTAACCTCTTTTACAGAAAGCAATCGCCAAGGGTGCAAAGTCCATTAAGGCTCCTGAGGAGATCACTGATGAGGATGGTTCCGTTGTTATCGCAACTGTGGCTACTGTAAGTCATACTTTTATACCCAACCTATATTCCACCAGGTAATTAATGCCTTTTATTATAGTATGGTGACGTCCACCACACCTTGATTGAACGCACAAACTATAAGGGTATCTTCTTGCCTGGCTATAAGGACTCTGCCACTTCTTTGCGTTATAAGGATCCTCTTGAGGACGTTTTGTAAGTGTAATCATGGAGCCAATGGGTTACGTATAAGGAGGAGCAGGGTGTTAACATATACTTGGTACGCAGGCCTCCCGTTCCTCTCTCTCACATTGACCACGTTGTCGGCAACCAGCCTGATAACATGATGAACCCCATTGCTGAATTCTATGAGCGTGTCTTTGATTTCCATCGTTTCTGGTCTGTGGATGATAAGGATGTTCACACTGAATACAGCGCTTTGCGTTCTGTCGTCATGGCTGACCCCAGCGAGAAGATCAAGGTGCCCATCAATGAACCTGCTCTCGGTAAAAAGAAGTCTCAAATCCAAGAATTCGTCGACTTTTATGGTATGTTACATCTCTCTTTGTTTGTTGCTATTTTGTGCTTACATACCATGATTAGGTGGTGCCGGTGTTCAACATATTGCTATTCGCACCAACGACATTATCACTTCTGTAACCAACATGCGTAAGCGTGGCTGTGACTTTTTGGTTGTCCCCGACAAGTACTATGATCGTCTCCGTGCTGCTCTCGCTGTTCACAACAAGACTGCCAAGAAGCCTGTCACTGAAGACATGGATGTGCTTCAAAAGCTTAACATCATGGTCGACTATGATGAGAATGGATACCTTCTTCAAATCTTTACCCGTCCTCTTGAGGATCGTCCCACACTCTTTGTTGAAATCATTCAAAGACACAACCACAACGGCTTTGGTGCTGGTAACTTTAAGAGTTTGTTTGAAGCCCTTGAGCTCGAACAAGATCTCCGTGGTAACCTCACTGATATGGAATTACCACAATCCCAGGCTGCTCCAAGCAATTAAACATAGTAAATATCTTCATTGTAAAAAGCATAAAAAACATCATATACATATATACAATTTGTATTCTACTGTAATTTGGGGAACCATTGTTGGGTTGGTGGCGGTGGGGTTCCTTTGTGCATTGCTATCGCTATTTCCATTTCCGTAAATGGGGGCTCACAAAAGAAAATTTGTTGCTTTTTGTTTGCTTGAACTTTGCTTTTCCTGCTTGACATATACCAATGGTGCGTCCATTTCCTTCAATCGTTTAATAGACATAAACGCTAATCGCTCGAGTAGAAAGTCAAGGCTCTCTCACGCTCCTCCAACGACTATGTGCGTGAACGATCGCAAGATATTCACAAAGTGCAACGCAACCTTGATCCAACAGCACATCCTTTCCAACAAGGCCGAGAGTATGTTCGTGCATTGAATGCGGTGAAGCTCGATCGCATGTTCTCCAAGCCATTCGTTGGTGCAATGGGTGGACACATTGACGGTGTATATTGTATGGCCAAGCACCCGAATCAGTTGAACACTGTGATCTCTGGCAGTGGTGACGGTGGTATGTTGTTGTAGTATAAGGGGAAAATATTTGCAAAGAGTACTCAATGGTGGTGCTGTATTGTAGAGATTCGATTATGGAAATTATCCGAGCAACAGACCGTATGGCGTACGAGTGGTCATAATGGTATTGTACAAGGAGTATGTGCAGGTTCCAACAGCGGCCATTTCCTATCATGCTCTACCGATAAGACCGTCAAGATTTGGGATACGACATCATCGAGCGAGCCCATTCAAACATATCTCGCTGATCACGCTCTTATGGGATTAACACACCATCGTAAGGATCCTGTATTCGCAACAGCTGGTCGTACCGTCAACGTGTGGGATGAAAATCGATCCGAACCTATCCACTCTTTCGAATGGGGTGCCGATTCATATCAATCTGTCAAATTCAACCAAGTCGAGACCAACATTTTTGCCAGTTGTGGCACTGATCGCACCATTGTTTTGTACGATATGCGCACTAGCCAGCCCTTATCCAAGCTCGTCATGGCCTTACGTACAAATGCTATTGCATGGAATCCTATTGAAGCTTATACATTTGCTACGGTAAGAAGCTCCCTGGGGACAAGGATTAGAGTAGGTGATTAATGCTTTTCATATGATAGGCCAACGAAGATCACAATGCATATATCTTTGATATGAGAAAGATGGATAGCGCACAAAATGTTCTCAAGGACCACGTTTCCGCTGTGTAAGTGTTGAGATATTGGAGGTTAATTGTATGAGACACAACCAAGCTGATTTCCATAAACTTGTACACAGCATGGATATCGATTATTCCCCCACAGGTCAAGAGATTGTCACTGGATCATACGACAGGACGTTACGACTCTTTGATGTACGACGAGGACATAGTCGGGATGCATACCATACCAAGCGAATGCAAAGGTATAATTTGATGGGAAGAAATGGGAATTTGGGAGATCAGAACTAATATGTTGCATCATATCAGAATCTTTTCGGTGCAATTCACCATGGATAGCAAGTACGTTCTCTCAGGTTCTGACGATGGCAATATCCGTATTTGGAAGGCTCGTGCTTCTGAGAAACTGGGAATCACAGACTGGCGGGAGCGTCAAAATCTCGAATATGCCGAATCTCTCAAGGAACGTTTCAAGCATATGGACGAAATTCGACGTATCGGTCGTCACAGACCTTTACCCAACGATATCAGGAGAGCCGACAAGCTCAAGAAAGAAATGCTGGGAGCACAACGCCGAAAAGACGAGAATCGTCGCAAACACAGCAGAAAGGCTGCTCAAGAAAAGCCTGTCGCCGAGCGGAAAAAGGCTATCATTGGTGTTGCCAAGTAATCTTTCCCTTCATTCACACACAAAGAATCTTGCATGTTTTCATCCATTATTTTCCCTTTCCTGTTTTCCCATCACTTTTGTACAATAATATTATGCAGACGTCCCGTTCATATTAGAGTTTGAGCAACATTACAGAATTTTCAAGCAATGTGTGTGTGAAGTGAGGTTGTCTCGGATTATCATCATCCTATCATGTTGAGGATCAATGGGTAGTGGGTTCGTTTACCCATGTTCATATTGGCTCATGTACGCAATGTTTATTGTTGAAGAGGTCTCTCTCAAACATGAATCATACGTAATAATGGGTTCATTGTAACACAGGAGTATGGGGAATTATATTGCTGCAGATCAAACAAGGCTAGTGAGATTGATTTATTCAGGTCATTGAATCAGCTGGGAAATATCACTGAAATGCCCAATCAGCATGCATCCACAGTCCCTTACTTTTTCCATTGCCCTGGTATGAAGCATTGTAACAATGAAGAAGAAAGATATCCGCATTTACGATTGATTTAATGAAAGATCTTGGTTGATGATCAGCAGCAGCACAGAGATCGATCACTGTCACACGGATTTTCCACATGAAAATTTGATGGTTCTCATTAATTGACGGAATGTAACGGCGGGAAACCGGGTGCCACGCTTGTGTCATCGGCCACAGTGGCAATTACCACCCATTGAATAACCCAGGCATACAAAAACACAAGACGCATTCTAGGTCAAGAAGATATAAAAGGAACAAGTGAAGTGATATGATCATCTCCATCATCAAGACAAGTTCTCCTTACGCAATATGAAGCTTTCCATTCTTACATTTTCCACACTCCTTTATGCTACTGCTGTCCTTGCACACCCTATTGTGAAGCGTGCAGGCGCCGATGACTGGAGATCGCGTTCAATCTATCAATTATTGACTGATCGCTTTGCTGGTGGCGGTGATTGCTCAGATTTATCTGACTACTGTGGTGGCAATTATCAAGGCATGATTGATCATCTTGATTATATCCAGGGAATGGGATTTGATGCCATCTGGATTTCGCCCATCCCAACCAATTCACCTGGTGGTTACCATGGCTACTGGGCAACTGACTTTAATGGCCTGAATGAAAACTTTGGATCCAAGGACGACCTCAAGGCACTGGTGGATGCAGCCCATAAGCTCGATATGTATGTCATGCTGGATGTCGTGGCCAATCATGCTGGTCAACCTAGCACGGCAGGTGACTACTCTGGTTACACGTTCGATTCTGCCGATCAATATCACTCCCAATGCAAAATCGATTACGATGACCAAAACTCTATTGAGCAGTGCTGGGTGGCGGACGTACTCCCTGATATTAATACTGAGGATGATAACGTGGTCAAGACGCTCAATGACATTGTCAAGAATTGGGTAACCACGTACGGCTTTGATGGTATCCGCATTGACACCGTGAAGCACGTGCGTCAAGACTTTTGGGATGGATACAATGAAGCAGCTGGTGTATTTGCCACAGGAGAGTAAGTGTCATTTGATGTTTGGAATAGACTGCATACATAATACGTTAACATGTATCCTGCTATTATAGAGTCTTTGATGGTGATTCGTCGTACGTTGGTGCATACCAAAAGCATTTGGATTCGCTTCTCAATTATCCCATGTATTATGCGCTCAATGATGTCTTTGGTTCTGGAAAGGGCTTTAGCCGTATCAGCGAGATGAATGCAGCCAATGCAGATGCATTTACTGATACCAGTGTTCTTACCAACTTTATTGATAACCACGACAACCCCCGTTTCCTTAATACCAACAAGGATACCTCGCTCTTTAAGAATGCGTTGACCTACGTGTTGCTCGCTGATGGTATTCCAGTGGTATATTATGGATCTGAACAAGGCTTTTCAGGTGGTGCTGATCCTGCCAATCGTGAAGCATTATGGACGACCGATTTTGACACCTCGTCGGATTTATACAAGTTTATGGCCACTGTCAACAAAGATGTTCGTCAAAAGGAGAACAAAAAGGTGGTGATGGATGTGGATGTACAAGACAACGTGTATGCATTCATGCACGGCGATGCTATTGTGGTATTGAATAACTACGGTAGTGGAGCCAGTAACGAGGTCACTGTCAACGTTGGTTCTCATGTTGCTGATGATGCCAGTATGAGCGACGTCTTTAGCAACACCACGGTTTCGGTATCTGGTGGTTCATTCACTTTCAAGCTTGACAATGGAAACCCTGCTATTTTTACTACTGCTTCTTAAACTAATAAATGGCTATACTGCCTGTATTTTTATTTATAAAATAACCATCTTACAAGATCGAAATCATAAAATAGGAAAATGCATTAAGACTTTATTCACAAGATCCAATGACCTGTCTTTTTCACTTATCACAGTATTTACAAGCGATGAACCTGCATATACAGTATCAACTCTATACTACAATTCATCAAGTACCCGTACATGACGAGGTTCAACTCAGGAAGATCTCACACACTATAGGATTATAGAAACGGCTGGCCAACGCAATCTCGTATTCATTAAGGTAATCCTTTAATCCAACGTCATTCACAAGATGTAGGCTGAGAGGTACAATGAATTACTCCATGAGGTAGGGGGGGGAGATACATCGGTATGGAAAGTTTCTATCCTTTGGGTGGGGATCGTGCAAAGGTGAATGGATTGATGTGAGATGTCGACTTATAACATGATGGTTGTACATGATTGACAGGTTGCACGAAGGATGATGGCAATAGCTGCTGTAGTGTGTAAAGCACGACAATTGGATGCATCGATCGCTCAAGATGATGGCAACAATCAAGTTGACCATAAATGCATAAGAACAACGTTCTTTTCCACGCGTTGTATATATCCTGATCCTTCCATCCCATATACCGAAACAATATTCAGATCCATATCCATAAGAAGTCGTATGTATTGAAACAAGTTGCTACACGTAAATAAAGGTGGTGCTCTACAATCGCTATCTGCTGTTCACGTAAAAAGAGGCTGCAAAGCCGGATGTCCAAGCAAAGATCGCTGTTCGAGACAATGAAATAATAAAGACCTTGCTATAACAACAGCTGCTATGTTGGGTTGCGGCAGAAGAGTGAGCAAGAACGAGTGTTGCAGTAGAGTGACAAGGTTGTGAACGCTGTTCGAGACAATGCAGTATAGGTATGCTCATGGCAACTGCTGCAATGAATGCTGTTATGTTTGATTGTCGTTGAGGAGTGTACAAGAGAAGGTGGAGTGTCAAGAAACGTGGGTGTTGTTGTAGTGGGGTGCACACGCCATGGAGTTACCCATTCAGTCAAAGACAATGGGATCAAGACATTCGTAGGCTTGGCATGATGGGTTGAAGCAGGACAATTGTTCGCAGGCAGTAGTTATACTTGAATGGGGCAGCAGTTGCGAAGGGAAGAAGAGGGAATCAAGCTGGGAATGGAAGACCTGGAAATTATCATGCATATCCATCACACTGTAAATTGACCTATGATCTTGAGATTGCTCGGCTTGAACCCCCAAACTTGAGAAGATGCTCTCTGGCACGCTGATCAACTTTGTTCTACGAATGAATCCCATGCTTCATTATAAAAATATTGAGTTGGAGGGTGTAAATGTAGAAGAGGCTATGAACGAACTGCGCATGCAGTACGCATACTGAGCGTTGCTCTGTCAAATCCTCTTGGATCAACAAAATTGAAGGATGGAAATGCTGAGAAGAAGCAGGAGAATCGTTCCATGCCGTGGAATGGGCAGCAGTTGAGCTTATAAAGTAATCAGTGAACATTATAAGTTACGTGACAAAGTAATACAATGAATAGCAAAGATGATCTTTATAAAATGCAATGATATGTATATGTAGTGATGTTTACAACTTTTTTTGGGGGGGTGGGTTTTCAGCTAGACTATGTACAATTGGTATTTCAATCAACCACCACCAGGTCATTGAAGCTCTTATGTTCTACTGCCTTCTTCATCTCTTCAAGGGGATCCAACTTGTTGCGTGCAGGGCGATCCACCTCCATCTCGTCATTCTTTTCTTGATCAGGATCCTCGATTTTATCACCTTCCAAGAAGCTCTTGAGCATAGCTGCAGAGTATCCACAGAGCATAGCACATCCCTTGACATCCTTGGTAACTGGGATAGGCGCTTCAGCTTCCATATCATCCCCACTCCATCCGAAATCAATTGGTCGACTTCCTCCCAAATTCCACCAAACGAGTTCTGGCACCTCATATCCAGCCTCATCGTAAGCCTTCTTGATATCTTCATAGGTAGTATTCCAATCCTTGGTGCCACAGCCTTCATTGAACTCCATATCGGAAAAGACATACAACCGCTTGACCATATCCTCCTGCTTGAGATTGTATCGCTTGGCCATGGGCAACAGCAAATCAAGGAACACGGATAAAAAGTTGGTAGAAAATCCAGATGGGGCCTTGTTCATGATTTCCAACTTTTCAGTCAATGGTGCTTCGGGATCAAATTGAACGAGAGTGGGCTTTTCACTGAAGGTGATGACATGTCCAGCAAAGGGTGATGCAGCAAACTCGGCAAGAATGATCGATAAACCAATGGAGCTCCAAAGAGGAATAATGGGTGATACATATCGGCTGCACATGGAACCAGACATATCGCACACGGCAATACAGCTACCCAGCGTTGCATTGCCACCCGTATCTTGTCGAATCGAATCCACCAAAGTCTTCCATTGAGCATTCACCAGCTGTCGTTCAATCTTGGCAATCTCAGCAACGGCTTCTGGTTGTGCATACTTTTTGGCTGCTGCTGATACTGAAGGTGGCAAGCTGTTGTTCACGGCACAATTGGCGCGTTCGATAAGCTCATGGGGTTGCAAGGTAGCGCCGCTTACTGATTTCTTGCCAAGAGCCACATCCTTGAGGAACTGCACGTAATGATCCTTGGCATGCTTGACGAAATGAGGCATGTTGTTTTGCATACACTTGCTAGGCACGTGAGAAAAGTCGATGGATGTCCACTCATTCATTGACATGCGGCGTTCAGTGATATCCAAGGCCTTGCGTAGTGGACTGATGACTTGCTTGCGATATAGCTCACGGACCTTGTTAATATAATGCTCGCGGCTCTCATCAGCTTGTTGGTGAACAGCGGGTGGGAAAAGAGCCTCACTGATAGATGTAGCAAGAAGCGTATGCTTGTCGTGCGCGTGTTGAAGAGAAGGTGCCCACTTTGCAGCAAGACTAAGGCCATCCACGTACTTTTTCTTGCTATCAGCAGCAGCCTTGAGTGTCTTGAGATCAGCTTCCAATTGTGTGGCAAACAAACGAGCAACCGTAAAATGTAAGCTGCGATAAACAGGATCATTGGCCAATAGATCTTGAATGCGTGTGTGGCGTGTGGCTCGCTTGTTCATCTTGGCTTGCTTTTGCTCCTCGCGTTGCTTTTGACACTTGATGGCTACTTGCTCCTTACGTTCTGCACGTTTGGCTGCTTGTTCATCCGAGCTCAGGTTCTTGATGCTCTCATAAAACTTGTGGCTCAAATGACGATGGTTCAAGTTCTTGCCATTCCAAGGTGTACCCTTTTGACGAGGACAGTTGAGTGCTTTGAACTTGGCATCATCACCAGTGGGACCGGTCTTGAACTCGTCTTGGACATAGATGGTGCACACGTTCAACAAATCCTTCCAATAACCATGAGACTTGAGTCGCTCCTTTTCCACCATGTCCCAATCATCACCAGCATCCTTGTTCTTGGGTTTGTCGGTCACACTCACGACATGAGCTGAGAGCAAGTGCACGTTGCGAATCGCAGTCTGAGGATGATTCTTGATCAGCCAACCAAACGCCACGTAAAATCGATCATTGGCACTCTTGCCACGGTGAATGGAACGCGCATGCCAAATGATATGTAACGTCAATGTTGGATCTTGCTTCCAGGCCTTGTCAAGCAAAGAAAACACGAGCTCTGTATCAGTCGAAACACCCAGCTGGTAGTACAGATCGAGACATGCATCCTCGGTTGACTTGTGTGCAAGTGCATTGTTGGTGGTACGTTGCAAGTTGCTCATACCATGCAAAGCATCGACAAAAGGATGACTCTCCTCTTCCTCCATCTTTTCAGCAACTTGAAGCTTGGTCACATCGACTGCAGTGGACAATCCCTTGATATCGGCATCAAGCTTGCTTTGGTCATGAAGAGCATCAAAGTAAGGAAGCGAGGCTGGGAAAGTTTGGAAAGACATGTTGACAAAGAAAAGAAAAGTGGAAGGGGAGAAAGACAACAGAGTGAGAAAATACGAAAAAGACGCCCACTTTTTAATGCATGTGGAGTTTATTGTCTGCTGCGGCCTCGCATTGGCTGCGGTTTCTGCAGATTGCTACTGCTGTGCCACACCAACGGATATTTAGTGCTGTTACACTTGTACGCTCATACAAAAAAGTTTTGACATGCGGACGAGCCTCCTTTATTGGAAATAAGGTGCAAAGGACAATTGTAAAAGTGTGCGTGTGTGTGCGAGTGGAAGTGTGCGTGTATGTGTGAGTGTGTGTGCATTGTATTTACATAAGAACGAAAACGATTATTTGAGATCTACAAAGAAGCTCCATCGACCTTCCAATAAACCCTTGGCAGTATCTTCTAAAAGGATCTCTCGTCGATGCTTGACGTAAACTGACTTGTCGAGAACAGCCTGTCGCAGTTGTGCGATCTTTTCCTTCTCCAATGGCTTCTCCAGCAATTCGGAAAGCTGCTCGGTTGCCATTTCCAAATCCCGTTGATTATCCTAAAATACACCTTTAGTCATACGTACTTGCATATGCTGCGAGAACTCTTCCATATACCTCAAAAATCTCAGTTTCGTTAGTGCGTGAGAGATAAAATGCGAATGCATATGTCCACTTGAGCGTCATACGGCTTTGCACTGTGACATCAACGGCCTTCTTCAGGAACTGCACTTCGATCCATGAAAGATCACTCGTTTGTTGCATTTCCTCCATCTTCTTCTCAGTCTTGAAATACAAATCCCGGTCCAGCTTTGCTGATTGTTCATGGTTGGCATAGCGGTTGTAATACTAACGTAAACAACACATGACGATCAGCACAATTGTAACACATACGGATCCCCTCTCTCTTTTTTCTCATACATGAAGATAACGTTCCAAGGTCACTCGGGATTGTGTTTGGTTTTCTCTTGCCTCAGCACTGCTCTTTTCATCGAAGCGGTTGCAGTTGTACCAAGATGTGCCATGTTCAGACCAAGGACCTATACATGTTGATGCGTTTAGTATAGGTTGGATCAAAAAGATACGCAGCAAACCTTACCCATGCACACCCAACAGAACTCGTGGCGGCATTTTCGGCAGGTCATGTGGTTACAACCACCATTCTTCTCGATCGTTGATTGACATTTGGGACATTCTTTGGTATGTGCAGAGATCCAATTGGCAGTTTCCGAGTCATCCTCACATTTTTTGAGCCATTTCTTGACAATAGCGCAGATAGTTGGCTATCAAGGCACGTTAGTAATTCCGCAGTCTATTAAAAGAAGAATAAAAGATTACCTGGTGATCGGCCAAACCGCATCCAAAGCAAAATTTGAAACCGCAATTGCACTGAACAGTGGGAACGATGGATGTAAGCGAGGTGCTTGGTATATGGCATTCAATGGCGTATTCACAATCAGGAGCAGGGCACCATCGCAGATAATCATTATCATCGACAAATGTTCGGTTGAGCAAGGTTCTGTATTTCTCATTGGTGGAAGGATCCATCAATCGTTCAACTGTCTTCTCATCCACGATCACTGTGCATTTGTCTTGAGGACATTCGATACGTCGACTCTCGCCTTCATCACGAATCTTTTGTCGGAGATAGTGTACATAACAGGTCTTGCAGAATCGGTGCCCACATGCAACGCATACTGTCTCCATATCAGGGTCGTCATCACAGCAGATATCACACATGAAAGGCTCGTCGAGTTGTAGATCTTTGGCAAGCACCATCATAGAATGGCCGTCGTCGGTGTTGGTCAATACACCAGCATCCCGCAGCACCTTTTCAGGTACTTCCATGTAGCGTTCAAAGAGCTTTTCCTTGTTCCATCGAAAGTAGCGTAGTAGCGTGGCTGAATCCTCACTGGATAAACCTGTAGAATTAGAATGGCAAAGGGGGTTTGGAGGGTTAATTTGAATAATGATCACCCCTATATTCACCCTATGTCCAAGAAGAACATCGCTATCACTTACCCAGGATAGTTGATACTTGCTCCACCTCTTTTTCTTGCATCTTCATAAGATTGTTGGTGCTCTGGACGCTGAATTCGACATCGTATGCCTTCATTTGAGGTTTCTCCACAAAGGCGCCATCAAAGCCCATGTCGTTGCCATCGTAGTCGTCGTCTCCTGCATACCAAAGAATATATTATAAACAACTTGCATTCCAGTGGGGCATTGTCGTACATACCTATGGAGCTGGCAGATTCAATGTCGCTGTCTTCATCCATGGTGTCCTCGAGCTGTTATAGTAGTATTAGTCAGCAACAGAGTTTTTTGTTGTATTGCTAGAAGGAATAAAAACACACCATAAAAGTATCATCATAGTCGCTATCAGAGGCCATGGTCGTCGTCAAAGAGTGTATAGGAACTGAAAAAGACGACACAAAAGCTGAAAAGGGGAGGAATTAAAGCAAAGAGGGAGATCCCGGTGACTGGCAGCTGCATTTCAGCGGATGTCCATCCGACACAGCACACTTGTCACCACCACCACTCATAACCCAAAGCTATTACAAGCATGCTATTTCTTTGTTTCAAATATCCCCAATCCCAATCTATCATTATATGTTCTTTGTTGCTGGTGATTGGGATCAGCCTATATACCTGCGGATAATTTCTTATTCTATTATGCAGGGGAATGCTTGGATGCGAATGTAGAACATCGTCATTGCTTGCTCTTATGGTGACATTATTATGCATAAGGTGCGTATATTATAAATCCATCACTCATCTCAATGCTTTCCAGATAACGCTTTCAAATGTTCGACACATGACCCTGTAATCATTCTTTGTTGTTCACACGGAGACGTCATGTGCACTGCACAATGTCCATTATAACATGTATCAAGGAACGCTCTCCATGCTTGTTGTTAGTGGATGTGTTAATGATATTGTCAATGGCTTATTGCTCGTCTTTTATGTCTTGTAATCCAATAAACTACTGTCGTTGTGTGATAAAATAGGAGGATTATGGACGATTATGCGAATAGAATGTTTCTAACACTATCATGGATGGGTATAGAAAGATACGAAGAGACGTTCCTTAAGAGATAGAAATCACCATGGATCGAATGTCTTTGTGGATGTCTCTGCTGCTGATTGGCTGAATAGGGCTGCTTTTTTTGTTATCGGATAGAATAAATTTTCAAAGGTATTGCACTTGCTCGTGTTTGTTGCGTGTAGCTATAAAGTCATGTCCGTTTTGCCTTCGTCAGAGCCTCTCAAGGCTGTCCAGCTCGATGGTTTGGTAAGTTCAACTCTAGAAACGATTTATTGCCTAGATCGACTGTAGCTAACGTTGATTGAGTAAATAGGTCGTGTTGAAGATTATCAAGCATTGCCGTGAGTCTTACCCTAGCGATGTCACTGGTCAATTGCTCGGTTTGGACGAGAAGGGTATCCTTGAAGTGACCAACTGCTTCCCTTTCCCTGCTGATTGCGATGAGAATGCAAGTGGTGAGTGGATTGTAGATTGCAAGCTTGGCAGTAGGCTTACCTTTGTATATATTACACACAGCCCAATATCAACTCGACATGATGCGATGCTTGCGTGCAGTGAACGTTGACAACAACACAGTTGGATGGTATCGATCTTCGCATCTCGGCAACTTTGTGGATATCAGCTTGATCGACACTCAATACAATTACCAAAAGTCACTTGGAGCACAATCTGCTGTTATCGTACACGATGTATCCAAGAGCGCTGCTCAAGGCAACCTCAGCTTGCGTGCCTTCCGTTTGACTGATGCTTTCATGAAACAATACGAATCCAACAAATTCACCACTGAAAGGTAGCGAGAAAAAGGGAACAAAGACAGGGTTGCTAGGTTACTGACATTGTTGCCATAGTCTCGCCAAGTCCAAGTTGTCTTTCACCAATATCTTTGAAGAATTACCTGTTCAAGTCCACAACTCCCACCTTGTTACATTGATGCTTCACAACCTCGAAATGCCAAAGCTTGATGCTAGTGCTCTCCGTACTCCCGCCACCTTCCCCTCGACACAAGCCGATATTGAAAAGGCCAAGGCCTTGTCCCCCAACTTTGACGTTCTCGATCTTGAGCTCGATCCCTTCATGCAGAAAAATCTCGAATATCTCTTGGATTGCAGTGATGTCCAACAACAAGAATTGAACAACTACCAATACTGGCAACGAAGCGTGGCTCGTGAACAAGTCAAGATTCAAGCATGGCTCACCAAGCGGGTAAGTTGAGGATTACAACAACAAAGGAGGATTGTAGGTTTACTTTTATTTCATTACAGAGACAAGAGAATGCTATTCGTGCTGAAAAGGGACAGGCACCATTGCCTGAGGATGAGGTCAATACATTGTTCAAGCTTCCAACTGAACCAAGCCGTTTGGATTCGATGATTCTTACAGCACAAATGCACAACTTCACCAAGCAATTGAATCAATTCGCAGGACCCAGCCTTACTAGATTGTACAGCATCCAGGAATTGCAAAAGTAAAATCCATTCTTCATGTCATCAATTGTGTTATATCTTTCAAATACTACATTGAGATGGTATACAATTACATTTATATAAAAGGATATATTGTCTCTTCATTCTAAGCTGTTTCCCTATTGTTGATCAATTGAGCCAATTCAAGTTCAGGTCGATGTACAGTGCTGGTAGATGGGGTGTCATTTCCACCGTGGATGGCCTTTTGATGTGCAGAGCCCCTGTCAATGGGATGAAACCTTCGTTCTCTCCTTGCGTGATACCAGATCAAACATACTTGCACCATAGCTCGTACAATTCCCAATCCTGAAGTAATGCAAGTCAATAAAACCGACGCAACCGGGGAGTGTAGCATGATCAAAAAGATAGCTATCGCTGTATGCGCAATATCCCCCACGATCACTTTTTGCCAACTCAAGACGACAGGTACTCGAAGATCGATCTGCTTGCGATAGGCTGATAGATTGAGCATGCGAATCTCGTATAATCCAAAGTTGTTCATATCCAAGCAACATAACAAGAACACAGGCCAAGTGCGTCGGATCACCAAGATACTGAAACGTCGACAGCAATACCGATATAACAAGCAGTTGATAGCGAGGTATGAGGCGGTTGTTGCAAGCATGATGGAGAAGGTGGTTGTATATAGCGTAACATTCATACCGAGATGTACCAAAGTGGTGAGCAAATTGATAAAGCTGAAAAGCGAATAAAACACGCCAACCCACACAAGGAACGACGTCTGCTGGTGTCTTTTAAATGCAATATAGACCCAACCGATAAGAACCACCACAAGACACGCCAAGATAACGATCCATTGAATCTTGTAACGCAACATCACTCCTAAGAATCCAGGCACCAAGTTGCAGTGTTGGCATAGGGACCATGAATTGCCGATACCAGAACATAGAATAGGATTGCCGTCGAGGTTGCATGAGGTCGTATTACCCAACATTGGAGGGATGGTTCCTGTCAACTCATTCTCTGATAGATCGACAGCTTGTAGCTGAGTACTGGATAAAGATCCTGGAAGGTCACCATACAAACGGTTGCCGTACAGGTCCAAGGTCGTCAAAGGCAGCGTATCAAGAACATTGGCAGGAATGCTATCTTTCACTTTTGCATGATAAATGATGGATGTCAAGTTGCTAAGATGGCTGATCCAAGTGGGGAAGCTGGAGACGACGTTGACTGCTGTGGGATTATCCACAATGACCGATAAATATTGTAATGCATTGAGACTCGTACTGATAGGTTCCAGCCATGTGCTGATATCGATATCTCGTTGTTGTTCAGTCATGACAAGGTGTAGATCCAGCTGTTCCAACTGAGTGCAATTGGTGATCCATTGAATGATATCTTGCGACGGCACAGCATTGAACGTAAGGTTGGTGAAAGACATGCAAGGCAGTTGCATTGTTGGCATCGGAGAAGCACTGAGCCAAGTCAATTGTTTCACTTTAGGAAAGACTAGATTCAACCATTGCAGCGACGAGTCCGTGGAGATATTGCTATATGAAAGGTCGAGTGCTTCGATAGTATTGTGGCTAGTATTGGCTGTTGATACAGATACATTGGATAATAGCTGACTCCCTCGTAATGATAATGTTTTCAAATGAGTCAAGTTGTTGTAGATAGTGGGTGAGAATAGTTCAGGGCACCGTGCCGCGTCAATGTAGTAATCAAGCGTCAAGTTGTGTAGGTCAACGAGGTTGGCGATGAGTGATGCTGTGTCATTGCTGCATGTGTGGTTGGTTGCTGCACCATTGACGTTCAATACTGTTATGCCACCTTGAGAATTGCATTCTGCATAAAAATCTGGCGAGGTGGTGGTTTCATTGCAACACGGGGTTGAAGAGGTATTGTCGAGACCAAGAAAGGAGTTACGGAGCTCTTGACACTGGCTGTTGGACTGTGCAGCAGACCACCATAGCCCTTGAGCCAAGACGAGTAACAGTAAAAGCACTTGCCTTGACATGTTAGCGGGAAAGAATCTTTAGTTGGGTGTTGTCATCCTCAAAAGTGTTGCTTTTTTCTAGACAGGTGACCATAATAGATCACTCTTATCATCCCGCCTAGTCTCATTGTAATAGCTACTGGGATTATTACATAGTCATACAACCTTCTTTTTAAAACACGTCATTAAAGAACATCTCTTTTATAGTATTCCTACTTGTATGCTTCTTTTCTGTTGTTGTATTCAAAGTAATATACTCTCATGATTAAAAATCCGTTTAGCCTACCATTGGGCTTCCAATACATCTTCCCTTGGTAACACAGACTCTGCATTTACGAAATGCCAAGCATCAACAAACATTTCCCGACAATAAGTCCTCAGGAGATGTTTGTACATTAATAATGGATGATGGATCCCTGCTATTTCCCTGCATGAATCATTGTATTACATGATCCTCCTTGATTCCTATCCATAATAACAGAAGCTGCAGCCACCTTAGCAAAACAGTAACTTGTGGCAATTATTATTAGTTGTCCATGTTATATCGTTCATTACGAGGAATGACCCACTGCAATGCTTAAATCTTTGAGATGTTACTACCAGCAGTAGTTGTATCGTATGAATAAATACACGTGAAAATGGCTGCTGTAGGTGCATACATGGTGGGATACGCTTTGTCTTTGATCTCTACCCGTCCTTGTTTACCGTTTCAGCTTGTCCGCCCTTTAAAACCACCATATACCCCCCGGGTTCAAGCATAGAGAGAAAGAGAGGATGAATGTTTATAAAATGCTTAGCATTGTCAACAACCTCGACCCTCTTTAGACCGAAAATGTAGACGGACTTGTTTGTGTACCGGTGCCGAGGACGAGAAGTATGAATGCGTGCATAAAGCTTTCTTCGGCTATAGTAGTAGTAAGCTCCGCTTATGATGTAGCCAGCATGAATGGCACATTATTATATAAGGTTGCATAGGATAGCATTAGCTGAAACTGTCGAAGGACCATGGTATGTTCAAGTACTCGTGCCACATTGTATCACAAACTTATTCTTTCTGAAATACAATGAACCAAGCTTTTGTAACAAGCGTTATGACTGGCATCGTCACTCTCAAGCTTATTATCTTTGTAATACCATCGTTTCATAATTGCTTCCACCTTTCTTCTATCAGCAAGTGAACTACACCAGAAGTTTTTCGATGGCGAATGTAATAATGTTGTGACAAAGGAACAAAACATTTTGATACGATGATGTAATAATGCAAACTGACTTTCTAACAGTCAAATCTCTTTTCCTCCTTTCAATCGAGAATCTAACCAGGTGATCCACATCTTGCCTCTGATGGTACGGAACCCTTTTAAACATTATGTTGAATCCAATTTTCATTTAATGGAAGTAGATATCATAAAGAAACTATATTGATAAATGAAGAAGGTACGCGGGAATCCTATAGAGTCGATCGATGTCGCAATTGTTAGAAGATCTCTTTTGACTTCTCGGATAGAAATTGCTTTAGAATCGACGGCGCAAATCAATCTTGTAATAGCCATGAACTCGGTGTCGGTCAATGTGTTGTTCCCATCAACATCCATGTCCATATAATAGTCATCCATCTGGCTGGAAAACCATCAAGGGTTCCGAAAATGCGAGCCTTGTCAGGGCTGTGGTGGTCTCGGGCTGAGAAGAGAATATCACTTCGCGCAAGAACCTCTTGCGTGTCAGTTTCAAGCTTGAATAACTGCCCCTTTACTTGTGCTTGACGCTTATACTCGTAGAAAAGATCATTGATGTCCTTGGTGTTCACCAACCATGGTATATTCAATACAATATTGGAGTCGTCGGCATAGGGAAGAATTGGTGTTCCAGGATCAGAGTCATATCGCGCCTCCACGAAATGTCGACTATCGCTGTGCACCCTTTCAGCAGTGGGATAGTCAGTGGACGAGTTAAAGGAAGAATATACACTGGTTGCAGTTGACAGTGTTTCTTGTGCAATGATATCATTGACGAAGCGGGAGCATGGGAAGCCGTTAAATCACCACCATGGGAGTTGGGGGTCATTCTGCTTCTGCCAAGAAGATAGACAGACGAAAGATAGGTGTGGGATTATGATGAACAGCGATAACGTCCTTTTATTGTGCATTGTGGGCGTGAGTATTTCTGTCTGCTGGGGATGGTGCATTGATAAATTGATGCTAGAGCTGATAAAGTTGTGGGGCGCCATGTTGTTTATGCATGTACATCGGCCAAATTAGGGTAGGTGATAAAAGATCTATCAAGAACGTTAATCACTTGTTCGCCTAAAGCACATCCCCATTATTACAAAGGTGATTTACCATGTTGTCAACCTACTCTTGGCGTTGGTATGCTTGTTCGGTATAAGAAGTGAGGATGACCGGGTCACGTTTGATATCAGCAATCAAGCCTCCCCTGGTATGGCCGTTTGAATGAAGGATGGTGCAAGAGACATGGTGCAAATAGTAAGCCTCCCACGGTGGTGATTTAACGGCTTCCACCTACCCACTGTACCAATGCAGCAGTCGTTGACAGAACTGATTAAAAAGGAGGCACAGGGATTAGGTGGTGTGACAAAGGCATCAGCGAGATATTGTAAGCACGAAAAAATGGTAAATAATGAACGGTGGATGCTATGAGAGAGCATAATGTGGATGATCCATAATGATCTACATCACAAGATGGAACGTGTGTTAAAGAATACATACCCGCAAGATCTCGTCACAAAGAAAGGGGGCTGTTATACTATCGAATACAGTCTTTGTTCACAGCACAAATGAATCAAACAGGCTCTTCCTCTTCCTCTCTCTTTCCTTTATCACAGCATTCACAAGTCGATATACTTCTACAATTCTGCATTTGACATACCATCGTTCTTTCTATAATACAATGCAGCACTTGTCCACACACAACAAGATCTAGAAACTTAAAAGTAGTTGGCCAATGCAATATCGTATTTCCAAAAGTAACCCTTTAATCCAATATCATTCCAAGAAATAGATTGAGAACTACAGTGAGGATACATTGAACAGGGAAGTTTCTATCCTTTGAGCGTTCATTTGTAAACGTGAATGAATAGATGTGTGGTGGCGAGTTATATGCTTGGCGTATCAAATCATGATGTTGGATGGTGATAGTAGCTGCCATGGGATAGCGTCGAGTACGATAACTGGATGTACCCAATCGTTCAGAATGACAGCATCATGCATAATGGTTTAAGCTGACAATGGATACGCTTTTCCACGCGTTGTGTATACTGAGATCCTTCCCACCCCATTAGCCAAAGCAATGCCGTATTCAGATCCATATCCATAGGAAGTCGTATGTATTGAAATTGTTGCTACACGTAAATAAAGCTGCTTCTATACAATGGCTATCTGCTGTTCAGGTGAACAAGATTGTAAGGCATGTTGCTGCAAGTAAAGAACGCCATTTGGGGTCAATGGAGAGAAGATCTTGCTGATAGCAACTGCTGGAATGAATGCTGTTATACTCGGTCGTGGTAGAGGAGTGCACAAGAGAACGTGCAGTGTCAAGAAACGAGAGTATTGTCGTGGGTGCACTCGCCATGGAGCTTGCCATTCAGTCAAAGACAATCATATCAAGGCAGTTGTAGCAATGACATGATGGGTTGAAGCAGGACAATCGTACGCAGGTGGTAACTGTACTTGAATGGGGCAACAGTTGAGAATGGGAAGAAGAGAAAAATAAAGTGGGAGTGGAGGAAGTGGGAAATTTAAATAGGGCAGGCACTACCCTACAAATCCATGCACACTATAATTATAATTAATCCATGACCTTGATTGCCTCTCTCGAACCTGAAACTTTCACACAAGATGCTCCTCGGCATACTGATCAGCTTTGTCTTAATAAAGGACACACACTTCATTTAAAAATTTCGAAAGGGAGAGCATAATGTGGGGTTTACTATGATGGCGGGAAATTGGGAAAGCGCCGGATTTATGAAAAAGTCAATTAGCATGTAGTTTCTTGGGATTCCCCATCTCGCACTTGAAACTTGGTCAGAAGGTACTCTCGCACATGCTGATCAACTTCATTCATTTAAAAACCGCATGGTTCATTATGAACATTTTGAATGCGGGCCAGCCCAAATGTAGGAGAAAGTAGGGTAGACGCTCCTGATCCCCGAGATTGCCTACCTCGAACCTGAAACTTTCAAGCAAGACACTTTCCACCACGCCGAGCAATTTCGTTCTCATAAAGACCCGAGAGTTCATTATGAAAACATTGAGTGTAGGAGAGACGACGAATGGATGGTAACATAAATAGGGTGTACGGCCGTGCGCGCCGATATTGCTGGTGGGGACCTCGAAACTTGGTCAGGCCGTGGGCTTCGACATGCTGATCAACATCGCTCTCATAAAGCCTCTACACATCATTACGGAGATTTGAAGAAACAGACACCTTCATGTTTTACATATGCTGAAAGCGTGATGCTATATGACAAGTGGTGTTTGTTCATTGTCAAGTAGGTAGAACCCAATAGAGCGGAAGATGCAGACGGACTTCTTTGTGCAACACAGCTCATTTGCATGATACTTCGCAATGAACAAACACCACTTGTCATATAGCATTACGTTTACAGCATATGTAAAAACATAAAGATGCCCATAACTAAAAATTCTACAATGAAACGTGGGGTCTTCAATCGAACAGAGTTGCGCGGAGGGGTCATGCGCACCTTGTGTAGAAGTTTCACGATCTTCGTGGCCATTCTCAGAATCACCCGATGTCACCACCAGCCAAAGTCCATTGGGTCGACCTCTTGAATTTTTTTTTTCGACGAGGCTGGTGGTGACATTGGGTGATTCTGAGAATGGCCACGACGATCGTGAAACTTCTACACAAGGTGCGCTTGACCCCGCCGCGCAACTTTGTTCGATTGAAGGCCCCATGTTTCATTGTAGAATTTTTAGTTATGGGCATCTTTGTGTTTTACATATGCTGTAACCATGATGCTATATGAAAGGTGGTGTTTGTTCATTGTCAAGTAGGTAGACCCTGATAGAGCCGAAGATGCAGAGAGACGTGTTTGTGTACCTGAGCTAAAAAAACCAGCACTTCAGGGACAACGCATGGCAGGTATGCAAACGTCATTTCCAATGCATACATTGGCATCTAACATGTACTTTTTCTCATTGCCCAGCTTTGCGGAATCTACTTGATGGGAACAATGCGCCTGCTCCAGACATACATCTCATTGATTCAACTTTCTTGATCCGAGGTGATTTGACCGAGTTACGCTCAAACAAGGAGCATATCAGCCTACGTATACATGCAGCATGCACTATCTACCTCAACTGATGTCTCTTTATTTGAGCGTAACTCAGCCAAATCAGCTCGGATCACGACAATTGGATCACGGAAAAGCTCGACTGGAGCAGGCGCATCATTCCCATCAAGTGGATTGGGCAAAAGCCAATGTATGACCTTTACTAAATCGTCCATTAACGAACATGCATTCGCCCTTTCTGTACATCAATTTGAGCACTGCAAGTAATCCCCAATAGCAGGAATCCAAGTACTCGATAAAGAAGTAACCTTGGTGTGATCATGAAAGCTTTTGAACAGGTTTTAATAAGCAATGGCTGCATAGTAAAAGCAAAGAACAGAACAAAAATCACCTAATCGTGACGGAAATGACCATTTCAGATACAAATGATGAAGCAGGTGATAGCACATTATTAGACATGTAAAAGCAAGAAGATCTATAAGAGAGCTTGAAATCACTCTCAAACTCAAAAGCAGCGATGTGTTTACTAGAAAGGTATATACCCAACTTTATTTTATTTGATGGTCATGGTCATGTGAACTATATGTAAAGTGAGTGATTGGGAAGCATGGCATTCATTGGGTGGATAGGTCAAGTATATATTTTGAAAGGGCCGTCATCCGCGTCGCATGACCATATTTGGTGATTGCTTTGCTGCATTGGAAACCCGGCACATTTCCATATGCGTCGTGACTGAAAATCAGCTGCCTGTAGTTCCTTTCTTTCATTCCTGCAATGGCGACAGGACCAGCACCAGCAGTAGCAAGCAGCAACAACATTCAAACGGTGTCCGACTTTTGGCTGTTTGTCGTTTATTGTCTGGTCGTCATTGTTGTCGTTCTCTTTTTCCTTTTCTACTTCAATCGAGTACTCGCCCAGATCCTCACATGGCTGATCAACCAGTACACTTGGAGACGCTACAATGCTTACATTGAAGTCGGTAAGAATATGCATCGTCGTCTCAATGCTTAGAATACACTCTCATAATCGGCTATACAGACTCGATACGAGTGACGCTTCTTGGTGCTCGAATATTGTTCAAGAACTTGCGATACCTTTCCACCAACCAATCCATATCCATCGTCAAAGGCCACATCTCAATACAATACTGGCTGATGAATGTGCGAAAAGCTGACACTGACAAGATGGGTAAGTAATGATGGAGATTGTAAAAGTATAAAGGTTGCTTACGCATGTTGTCACATTTCTAGATCAGAGCAAGAGCAAATTGCCATGTCGTATTGTTTGCAGCGTTGAAGGTCTTGAATGGTTCATCTACAACAACGTCCCAGCATATGAGGCAATGAAGAATATTCTAGGGATGTCAGATGGGGATAAATCACATGAAAGAGATGGTAACTATCATGCTTGAGCTAATGTCATTCATTTTATTAATCCCATGTTGTTGGAGTAGGATCATCACCCACCCATAGTATGCATAATGGTAGCCAAGATCCCGAGGTCCAAACACCTGCAGCAGCAATGGAGACTTCTCTGATACGACGCCTCATGCCTATCCAGTTCGAGTGTACAACAGGTGCTTGGATGATTGGAAACAATGAGCTGCGAAGTATGATTGTTGGGCAAGCAGTGCAAGCAAGTGGTATATGGAGTGCTGAGGAGTCCCGTACCGAGATGGATCATTATAAATCAGTACTCGACCTTGTCTTCCGCAAATGCCAGATTAGTCTGAAGGACAACATGGACTTTACCTATCCTCAAGACAGACAAGAAGACATTGCAGTTAACTCAGCATCCAAAACAATACGCATTCTACGGGGGTAAATATGCTCTTCCACTTCTAGTCGACCACCATGTGATATTAACAACAATGAAAATAGCATTTCTGATTTCTTCTTGTACCCATTACGAATCCTATTTCACCCAGCTACAAAAACAAGGCAATTTGGTCACATGCAACATATGCAAGATATTATGAGATCACACCGTGATGCTGAGCAAGGAACGACACGATCCACCACCTTCCATGAGGAATACGCACGAGTGAACAATGTGCTTGAATGCAGCAAAATGGCGCTGTTATATTATTCTGATGTTGCAGGTGAGTTATGAAGGTTTACTGTTTATATGACGCTGTGCTAAGTATACCATTGGTAGGCACTGTTCCTTCGAGTGGTGCACTCGGATCATCGGGAGTGGGAATTGATGTGGGTAACGGAGGTCTTCCGCCAGAATGGGGTATACGATTACTCTTATGGAACGCCATGTTTCATTATGGGCCCTGGACCGATCGGCAAAGGTATGCTTGTGTTTCTTTGTTCGATGGTGACACAAATATTCTAAAAGAGATGTACCCAAATAGATCTTCAATACATGATTATTTCTATCCGAGCTCGCATCGCAACAACAAACCGACACCTTATTTGCAACCTGGGGATGAGCGTGTGGCCACAGCATTCGAATTCCATGTGGAACTTATTACTGAAGCAACGCTAAGGATACCAACTCGGGAAAAGTCAAAGGTATTTAGAATTCACAGAATGGTCGCTTGGATATCATCATGGGTTGACGTCCCATATGAATAGGACTGGAAATATGACAGCGAAGTGGGAGAACTCGATCTCGGCACAGATGGATATTACACGCGTCCTTACGGTTGGATTGATATCAAAACAGCTGCTGGCAGCACAATCAAGACAATCGTACCTTACGTATGGGGGGCAGACGGCATGAGTATCACCCATGACATCCATTTGAAAGACGTTGATGCATCCACAAGCGTCAACTATGCTTCGTTAATGCACGCCAAAAGCTTGGATGTAAGTATGGACCATTGCATGTGCTGAACTTTGTATAGCTGATATCCGATAATAGATTTCTGTTTCAATGCATTCACCCTTAGTATGGAACGCACATCGTGTGTGGGATGTTGGCATATCACTCAAGAGGCCACAAATATTCCTTTTACGTGACCACGTCTTTCTGTTCCAAGACCTGATAAAGGATTGGTCGTCCACTCCTCCACCTGATCTATTACATTTTATACCCATCACCTACAACTTTACTGCCAACGTATCTGAACCGCTCTTATACCTCTGTGTGAACGAACACAATATCATCAGTAATCCCAATGCGCTCGACGATAATGGTAAGAAAGCAATACCAGTAGAAGGGAATTTGATACTGATATTGGCGTTTAGCATTTATAAAGATACACTCGAACAAGCTACATTATACAATGTCACTTCCGTTTATCGATTATGAACCAGAAGTTAATACGATCAACTTCCACGCAGATGTAAGTTAAAAGGAAAATGCCCATCTTCTCTTATTAACATGCTGCTATTTCAAGATGGAACATTTTGATCTTGGATTTTCTCTCCAAAGCTCGCATACGCTCAGTGCTTTTATGGACGACGACAACGCGCAATTTGGAATCAGCGTCGCAGTGGAAATTGAAGGCTCTTACGAATATTACACCACCACTGATATCCTACGTCATATCGAGTCGCTAAATCTCAATGTCAAGGTAAGAACAAATGATTAAACTACTTTTGCATGCTTACATTGTTGCATTTATTTAGCTCAATGGTGTAACATGTAAACTGTTTGGCACCGTGATTCGCTATCTCATTATCTTGCGTGACAACTACGTCGGCAACTGGATCAACTTTACGACCATCGATGAGTATCGACAGCGACGACAGGATCCTGACAAGTGGTTGGAGACGAAAAGGAAGCAGGCTGAGTCCAAGGTGAGTAGGATAACAAAAATTCATGCAAATGTCACTAATACAATGTTACACAAAGCCGATTCAAGATCCATTTGAAGTCTATTTCCTTGTTGACATCCAAGATGGCTCGCTGTTATTACCTGAAAACTTGTATGAGTGCTCTCATTACTCGCAAATGGACTTTCAAGAATTACAAGTCGAATTACGGAATCTGGATATCTATATGGGTAATTGCTTTTAATGACACACCGATGATTGTGTAGCAGAAGAGCATTAACAATGATTATCTTTTAGACATGTACATCAATGTTAGCCCAATTACCTGGACGCGCGAGACATACAGTGATCCAAGTTCCAAAAAATCATTTATGAGAACAAGGACAGTGAGAGACCAAGGCAACTTTTTGTATATCGATGGTAATACTTGTCTTTTTATTATGCTACATCCACTGATACTTATCGTTATGTTTAGAGCTGAATATTTATGCCCATCGTCTCTTTGGTCCTCTACCTGAAACAGCCACGTATGTTTGCCACTGGGAATTTGACGTTGGACGCATCACTGGGGAGATCAAACCATCCTTCCTATTGGGCACCACAAATTTTGCACAGACGTTTGCATACGACATGATTGATGAAGATAATGCCGTACCATCCGAGATTGCCCCTGCAGCTGATCCAGACGTCACCTTTGTCAAAGCTACCGTGAAGCAAGTTGATATTTATCTGATGAACGAGAACAGTGCAGCAAGGGTGTCCTTGGAACAAGGCGTTGCTGTCGAGTTTGACAATCTTGTGAATGAAAAGTACAACCAGCGAGTATGCGTTCAGATGCCGACTTTTGTGGCGACCACCCTTGCAAACCAAGATCATCATATGCGTGGATTAGGAACAGCACAGGTGACATGTCAATCTTAGTTGGCTATTTGGTGCGTGAGTGCTGACATGCTTTTTGATAGGATGAATTTTCTTGGGTTGAAGTTGCAAAGTTTTCTACGGGAATGAACATCACTGTCTTCCGACATACCAAGGAATGGAAAAAGCTGAGAGCTGCTCAACAGAATTTCATCAAGGTCCAGGATTATACCACACGACGATGTTCACATTTATATGAGACCGGCGAGGAATCCGAAGGTACTACTACGTTTGTCAAAGTTGTGGGATTGATTGTGTGCTAATGCATCATTATAGAAGCTGAGCAATCAACAGGCGACCATCATGTGGGGGTGTTATATGCCCCATTATACCGATCGGTGTATCTTGGTAAGATCGCATTAGTATACCTTGAGCGAATGATTAACCATTAGCTTATAGCGCAAAATGCAAGCCATATGGAAGATCGTTCACCCTACTTGGTACGTCCCTCAGGCCAGAGTGATGATTACGCTCTACGATCTTTTGCGGCCGGAGCAAGCGATATCCCAAGCGTTGGCTCCTACATTGGGGACTGGGGTCATGGTGGCATGGATTCTCTAGATGTTGACCACGTGGCGGATCGCCAATCTCGTCCAAGCATCATCTCAAACGACAATGAATCCTTTCATACAGCATATTCAGGAGAACACCCATTTGGAATGCATGCTGCTGATATCCACCAGCTGATATATGATGATGAGCATTATGATCATTTTAGCTCACGTTCCATGTCAGCTTCTGAAAGCGATGGTAAGAACGGTAGTGATGACCTTGACTCGAATAATTGAATGATGTATTTCTATAGACGAATTTATTCACGGCGATGCTACCAATGGCGACAAGAAAAAGGCATCCGAGTTTACAAGCAGCATTCCTCCATCGATTCCTTACAGTGGTTATCTCAATCGCTATTCAGTCAAAACAGCATCTGTACCCGGTAGTCGCAGCAATGGTTTCTTTCGACCCTATCTTCCTCCTCCAAAAACCCGTTTTATCCCATTGAAGGTATGTTGGCGAGAACAATCTATTTGCACAAGGGAGAAAAAGCTCTAACATCATCGATTGTGTTATAGAGGAAAAATTCTGCTGGTGTGAATGAACATGGGGAATCTGATGATACGCGACGACAAGATGGCTCCTTGTTTTTGTTTCCCGGCACAACGCATACTGGTCATACACCCGACATCGATGGATACGACGACAATGCTGCATCGGATGATGAAGATGGTAGCGGGAATGAAGTTGTGGTGACGACTGTGCTCGAAGCAACACGTCCCTTGGATATCCTCATGACCCCCATTTTGGTGAAGATAGCACAAGAAGTATCAGAAGCCATCAATCGATATGTGAGTAATGAATTCTCTATACAAAAATAGGGGGTATTTACTTATAATTCCTTGTAGGATTGGGACTTGGAAAGCATGATGGATTCATTGCAGATGGAGTACGTTGGCCAGCTCACTCGATATTTGACGGATCAATTTGTATGCACCCGATTCGCCGTATCGTTGCCGAATACACACTTTCATTTCATCCAGAATGTGATGCTCCCTGATGACCTACCATCTTACAAGGATGGGACATCATATATCAACCACAAATACGATGAAAAGGATTCCATGCTTTGTTCAGCCGATATTTTCCTTGAGGACTTCAGCATGATTGGAAGTGTCAAGTTTCAGGATGAAGCATTTGACGAGAAAAAGAAATCAGTGGCAGAGTCGAGAATGGCGCTTATGGAGTCTCGAGTACATATCGATCTTGGTAGTCTTGAATGCAAAGTCCAATATGTAAGCGAGAGGAATCAGCCAGCACGTCAACCGGTTGTCTTTGGTATCCCCTTGTCACGTCAACATACCCGATCCGTCAGTGTCAGAAACCACCAGGGGCTAAAGGAAGAGGAAGCTACCAACGAATTGGTGGTGATCGATTTCATGTTGAGCAAATTTGGATTCAAGTGGTTGGGTGCAGAGAAACCAAATTACTTGAACCTTGATATTGGCAATCTCTCAACCGTTATTATCACTGAAGCTGTCGAGATTCTTGTTGGTGCGGTGTATTCATGGCTCGTTTTCGTTGATGATTTCAAGATGATCTTGAGCAGCTTTCAGGATCAAAGATCTCGCCAGATCCAGATGTTTATACACGAGTTATCGAATTATTCCAAGCATCCAGCAACGACTGGTGATCCGCTATTCTTGACGAAGCCCACGACTGTTTTACGCTTGGGATCACGTAATTTCCGAAACGATGTGGGTTGGAAGCTACTTGCAAGGCTGCGCTATTGCCTGAGGACCATTGATTCTGGAAGTCGCGCACGATTGCAGTACAAACTCTCCAAAGGATCCAGTTCATTGCCACTAAGCTCCAAGCAAATGTTCGAGAACGTGGTGCATACATTGTCTCAGTGGAGAAATTGGGAAATCAGTGCAATGCAAATAGCCAATTGCCGCCTATTTACAGAACCATATCATCAACAATCGAGCGAAGTGCCTTTCGATGATCGCTGTAGAACCGAAAAGCTCGTAGACTTTTTGGTCGCATCCATCAATCTTGCAACGATACGCATTGACTCTTTCGACTTTTGCATATTCGAGGAGGAACAGGAGACCGAGGACAATAGTATCAGTATCACTGCTGTCGAATTTGGATTAGAGAGTGCATATAAGCGACCTGCCATTAGTGGATCAACCACAGAAGATGTTCCTCGTATGAGTGGAGAATCGGATCGTAGACATGGTGCTGCTCTTACCGCCCGAGATGGATACCTTGATGTTGTTTCCAAGACGTCGTTGGGCTACATTAGGATATTGATCAACCCTACCATATTGGCATTTGCACAGCATATGTTGACAGTCCAACGTGTCTTTACGGCTAAACTGAAAGATTTATCGCATGCCAACAAGCAACCCCATGAAAGAGAATCGAGTTCTTCAGAGTTGGATATCGTCAGCATTGTTAACAAGATCGACATTGTGGCACAAGCGCTTATTAATGTACAAGATATTGATGTCACTGCACGAGCACAAAAATTGACAATGCAAAGCCTTGTTCGTGGTATCCAAGGATCAGCGCTGTTTTCCAATCCCAAATTGACCCCACTCCCATTATTTGCATCGTCGGACAAAGCGGATTCGGATACTGGTTCAGGTGTGAGGAGCTCAACGAAAGCATCAAAGCGCAACAATTCGTCCAATCCTAGCAATCGTCTTATTCTTGAAGCAGGTGGATTGATGGAGTATTCGGATGTACGCTTTTATGAGATGACAGGACCACAACATCGGCAGCTCAGCGAATTATTGATTATCACACTGGATGGTGTCAACTTGAATGCCAACATCAGTCAACCAACACGCTTTTTACGCAAGCAATCACGATCATCAGAGCAAAACATGGGCAAGGAAGTGCTCAACGTGTTTTCCAACATACACAAATTCAATATTCATGCACCAAAGAGCTTGCTTCGACTCTATGAATTTTTGGAGGATTGGCGTACGGAACAAGGGCAACGATACCAGTTCTTATTCCAAAACTTGATGAGTGAATGGGAGGAACAACGTAGAACTGCCGACACAGCATTGGCTGTTCAATCCCATGGTGCCAAGTCTGCCGAGAAGAAGTTTGATATCAAGCTGCAGTTTTTGCTCAATGAATTCGACACTCGATTCGATCTTTTGCCTTCGCTAAGTGTTCAATATACCATCCGCGACTTTTTTGTCATGGTCAATGAATCCGAGGTTAAGAACCAATTGGTGCAAAAGTATGCTGTACAACTATCCAAACAAGAGCTCCATCTCATTACCAAGAACACGCCAACACAACAACGTCAACTACATGAAGAATATGCTGGTGGCACTTTCAGCATTCCTGGTATTCGGAGCACAGGAAGTTTACGCAATGAAACTGTCAATGGTGTGAGCCAGCTTCGACTACGCTTTACTGTCTTTGTGGATTTCATATCATTGTCACTCAACGCAAGCATGATTGATTCGTTCCTTACAGCACAATCTTTACTTGGCAATGAGATGGGGGAGCTGATAGAAGTGCTTTCATACGATAAGAAGAAACGCAAAACCAATCTGGCAGAATCATCAACAGCAGCAGCAGCAGCAGCAACAACACCTCCACGCAAACTCACATACAGCATGGATGTTAATTTGAATGGCCTTCGTATTGCAGCTGTCAGCCCTTCTGCTATCGGCGTATTTGAATCGAATGGATATGAAGCATCAATTTCAAATGAAGCTGTATGTACCGCTGATCCAGAACGACTCATGTGGAAGGTCAAAGGAAGGAACTTTGCATTGTCGCTTGAGCACAATGATGGTAGCAGCAACACCGACAATGCCACCAGCGAACCATCCATGGGAGAGCAGCCATCATCAACACATCGTCGGAATCGATTGGCATATATCATTGCTGATTTTGAAGTACAGAATTACTTTTCTGGTGAACGCGCTGATACAAAGGATAATCGAATGGAACCGTTCCAAATCAACGTATCAAGAATTCAGACCGTTATGCAACCCATTGCACTGAGCAAGCTCGCTGAATTGTACATTTACTATGACTCAGAGCTCAAAAAGAAAAAGGAGATGAAAAAGACCGAGCTGGATCAGATTGCTACCAATACCAAGCGCCTTGTCAAGTCATTCAAGCGTGATACTGGAGCCGATCAGGAGACACCTCATTCACTATGGGAAGGAAAAGTCTTGTCCGTCAATATTCAACGTGTTGGTATTGCAATCCCATTAGAAGCAGCGACGCCTACATCAGAGCATACGCATCACCCAACGCCAAGTGCTTTGCTACTATCCATTGTGTCGATCCAATTTGTGACCAAGAATATTGAAAAGAGTGCTGCCACACTTGAGGATATCTCTCTTCAATTCGTCAGGCGTTTTGATCAGAACAATGAGGATCACTTTATGGCTGAACAGCATCCTCGCATGAACCAGATGCATTTACCATCTATCGCATGTCACGTGTATACTCGCAAATTGGAAACGAAGCAAAGTGTCAAGATTGATGCCAAAGTGGGTGGCTTTGAAGTGGACATTGATGGAAGCCTCTCGGATTATGTGAATGCGTTGAATATCATTTACGTGAAGAGCAAGGATCGTGTTGATGAGTTTACCAAGGTCAGCAACAACAGGAGTGAAGAAATCGAGACGCCAGCTGTAGAGCAGGACAAGGATACGCTTGTACATTTGGATCTCGAAGGGATGTTTGAGTATCAGAGTGGCGTGGTGCGTATGTATCCAAGACGACATGCTGGTGAAATACTTCGCAAGAAACCACGGCAACAAGCTGGCAATAATGATCGATCAGCCAATAGTAGCAGCAAGATGGCTACTGTCAAGATCCCTGGTCTTACAGCCTGGTGTACATGTCAAATGCCTTTTGGTACCCACGCATCCGTAGCGGATATTCCTCGAAGATTGCATGGTGACATTATGATTCATGAGAGCGACAATATTCTTCATCCATCATTGATGCAATTCCTTCAAGAGATTATTGCCGGCCTCAAGATTGGAATGCAGCAATCAAGTGAACGCAAGGCAACTCGGCCCTCTTCAGCACCATTGGATAAGAACATCAATGCATCAGTTGTACTACGATTATCACGTACCAAGCTTGATCTCAGTTGCCAGCCCACTTCAAAAGTCTTGTGTTCATTGAGTTGGGACGAAAGTGAGTTTTTGATGAGCTCATTTTCAAGCGAAGGAACACCATCTTCACATACGATGAGTTGTGTTGGATCCCTACGCAATGTATCAGCCATGGTCAAGCATCACTTTTCACCAGAAGCCTGCCTTACAGCCAAAATTGATCATCTCCTGATCAATGCCATGCTCACATCACAGCGACAGCAGAATGGATGCGAGGAAGACGATATATCGATTGTTGTCAAGATGCCATCCACCCATGTTGATGTTAATATGCGACACTTGCAAGATTTGCTTATGCTCAATGCCTGCTGGCTCAATCAGAAACATGCTCACAAGGCAACTGCTACGACAATGACTACTGCTACAGACCATGTTGAAGAGGCATCCCATCATCCAGTGATTGCACCCAAGCCATTTGCACGACACATTACGCTGCAGATGGAAACCATTGCCTTATCGGTGGACCTTGGTCAAGCTATCGGCAAAGTTACATTGGTGCCAAACAATGTGAGCTTATGCACGCATATGCAACCATTTGATGCGAAGAGATTGGAATTACGCTTGGATAAGATTGATGTGGCGGCTGAAGGTCGATTATCGGGTGATGCACAATTTGACAGATTGGTGTTACAAATAACGACAAACATTGTGAACGAACGCGTGTTACCCCAAAGCACACCATCCGTCTACCTCTTGATGAATGAATTCCGAGCAACATTTGAATACGAGTATCAGCACATTCTCGACCTTATCCAAGAACCCATTGAATTCAGAGCTTGCTTCACTGGTGAGGAGTTATCAGTCAATATGGTGGTCAAGCCATTGCTTGCATGTGTTTCGATCAAAACGGTGCCTGTGATTATTACAATGTACAAGCGATTCACCGAGCTATTGGAAAAGAAAAAAGTGGAAGCTGGTGTATTTGATGCATTCCCTACTTCTCCCACGACACCCAGCTTGCCATCTAAACCATTGGCACAGCAGCAGCAATTGCCTTCATCACCTCTTTTGTCTTTACCACGGCTACCTGCCAGCACTGTCATGGCCCATTTTCATTCATTCGAAGTGGTCATCTACCCTAGCCAATTCCAGGACTCTGACAATGTCGAACTTTGTGCATATCACCTCCAAGTGGCATTGCAACAAGCGAGGGCACCCGATGCGGATGATCCAGACCATCGTACCTTAGCTTTGAGACTCAAGAATGCTGCTTTGCTCAAGAATGTGCCTGGATTAAAGTTGATGTGGAAGAGGAATCGAGCCAAGCAACGAGATTCAGGATCACCGGTTCAAGGCAATGGCAACAGTAGCGCTAGCAACAAACCTGTTGACAATGGAACGAGTAACGTTGGTGCTGGTGGAGGTGTATCTATCTTTGGTATTCCCAGTGTGGCATTACACATGGAATCGTTGCAAAGGCTGCAGCAAGTGGAGCACATTTTCTGTACCACCTTTGATGGAAGGGTCAATGTCTCGCTCAATCTTGGTCTTATCCGCTATTTGCAAGAATTAGCCAACATGTTTACGACACAGCTTGATCGTGCATTACATCCAAATGAGAGGGCGGCTCACGGTGGTGAGGATCGTACACCAACCATATCATCATCATCAGTATCAGCTGCTGGTGGTGGACCCTCTGGACAGGCTGATAGCGATAGTTTTGATAGTGGTGTTTCTATCAAGGTACCATCAGGTTCTTCTCGTCCAGCATCACCTGATCAACCACAAGCCATCATTTATCAATCAGCAGCACCTGTCGACTTTAATCCACAGCTCCAAGTGATGGGTGATGCGACACCACCTGTGGAATGGCTGGGCTTTAAACGAGAGCGTTTACCGGGAATGGTGCATGAAAACATTACATTAGCACTCGACCAAATTGTACATACATTATGGGATGTTTATAGCAAACAACAGCATCATCATCAGTAATAAATTGTGTATTCCACATTGTACAATGACGCTAGCATGGATAGAGAAGAATGTGCCTGGATTGGATAGCATCATATGATAGCGAGTTTCAAAGAGCCAATTTCTAGGTGCATAGCCATTGGCGAATGCTGTACCTGGCTCCGGGATAACACCAATTGTGTCACATGTTAACAACCAAAAATGTGCCACATTTACAGACTCCATCCATCTCTCATCTATTTCTTGAAGACATACACACACAATCTTTATATCATCTCCTATACCAACTTTTACTTGAGGTCAGTGATACTATTATGATGCGGGGTATATCTTTGGGTGTGAAGGGGGAAGTTTGACGCGTCTGGAAATTGCATGAATTGTTGATACAAGTAATCAAGAGGTACCCTTTCCTTTTTTCTCTCTCTTTCTTTCTCAGTCATGTCAGATATCAAGGAACAGCTTGAAGTCTTCAGCTCAAAAGCAGAGGATATTGTCGACCGTCTTGGTCAGCCATTGAAGCCATACCTCCCCATCCTCGGACGTTTCCTCATTGTCGCCACCTTTCTCGAGGATGCTCTTCGAATCTCGACCCAATGGGAAGATCAAATCCTTTTCATGGAGCATAGTCGTGGCTTCCCATCAGGCATTTCTCATCTCTTCCTTGCACTTAATGTAGTGGTAAGTATATAAATATCCAATGATATGCATATGGCGCCATTGTTGATTTTGCCCCTTTATAGGTCATGTTGGCAGGTTCAGGCATGGTGATTGCAAAGAAACATACGCAATATGCAGTTTATGGATTATTGGGAGTGGTGGTTGCTCAAGCACTTGGATATGGTCTGGTGTTCGACTTTCAGTTCTTTTTACGCAATCTCTCGGTGATTGGTGGTTTAATGATGGTGTTGTCAGAATCCATGATCCAGAAAAACAAACAGGCCATGTTTGCTGCTCTGCCACAGCTCTCAGACACCGATCGACGCACGTATATTCAATTGGCAGGTCGTATCTTGCTCATTTTCTTATTCATTGGTTCGGCTTTCCATGGTGATGAGTGGTCTTTGGCTCGTATCATTGCTTCTGTGCTTGGTCTTATTGCTAGCGTGATGGTTGCTGTTGGTTTCAAGGCACGTTACTCGGCCGTCTTCATGATCCTCTTCCTGTCTATATTCAATATCCTCAGCAACAACTTTTGGTCTGTCTCACATACTCATTATCAACGCGACTTTTTGAAATACGACTTTTTCCAAACACTTTCCATTGTCGGTGGATTCTTATTACTGGTCAACATGGGTCCCGGTGGATATTCCATTGATGAGAAGAAGAAGGCATTTTAATCATAATTATCATATCTATGTGTTAAATAAAAAAAGAGGGATATCATTCATTCATGCCGGAGGACGACGACGAAGGAGTGAGGCACTTTTTAAAAGAGAGCATAGCAGCGGTGTTTCATCCTGCATCCCAACCGACCATTTCATTCACTGCAGCAACGGTTGTAAAGCCCTGTCGTCTTCCTTTTCAACCCACTTTTCTTTTGCTTTCTCCATGAGTAACTCCATTCATGTCAACACGCCCTCAATACCACTGACGGAAAGGTAAGACGTATGCATTCACCTGGACTTTTTCTTTAATAACACAATGCATAGTCCCACTCAGCACCAACACCACCCGATCGCCAAGCAACATGTTCCCAGCAATGTAGTGGCCGTCTTCATTGCGCGTTTTGATAGGACTTCGGGTAACACTATCGAGTGGCAACATCCAGAAGGTAGGTTATATCTTTGTTCGGTTACTAGTGTGCTTATCGTATATATGGCAGACATCGATTTGGATGGTGTCGAATATCAATGCATTTGCAGCGGTCTTCATCGTGTCGAAACAGATACCATGTAAGGAATATTAACTGCTTCCAAAAAGTCAACACTCTGCTAATAGGACGAAATATAGATATTTTACCAAACAAAATCGCTTTGGCGTCAGTGTATTTCGAAAGGAGGATGCGGATGAAAGTGAACGGGGTGCGACTATGAGAGCAGTGGGTGTGTTGATCGAGTCCTACGACGAGCAAGCTGGCCATTGTCCTTATGCATGGGTTCATGGTCGATCATTGACATTGTATGTATATATGCAAGCTTATCTATTTATCCATGTGTATTCATTCAATCATCCATATAAATAGACTGGACCCATTATCACAACCAAACATCCACCAGACAATGAAGGATTATTATATGCAGCATCGCCTCGAACATCGTCTTCCCGATTTGGAAACATCAGCTCCAGTTCCATGGGCACGTGCTGCACGTCATGGATTCCAACCAGATGCACTGCTCTTTGACAATCATCTTTCTCGGAACCTCTTTGAAAAGCTTGGCGATGCTGCTCCTCAACCCATTGAACCTATTCCATATACAGCTTCACTCCCTTTCCTTGTCGCTCAGTTGGGTCCTCAAATCTTTGTATTATGGAAAGCAGCATTGTTAAGAAAACGGATCTTGTTTTTGACTGAGCCGCCGATGGAAAGAGCTTGCGGATATGGTATGTTATGGGGATATACTCGGGTGCAACAAAGGATATCATCTCACAAAAAGGACAATCAAAGTGTATGATACCTTTTTATTGGGCATAGTCTCAAATGGATTCAAGACCGAACAACGCTTCCATCCAAAGTATACAGTTGGCGTCAATGACATTGTTGATTTGTATGGTTATCCACATGGATATGTTGCTTGTAAGTTATTTTTCCCCTGGATGATATCGGATTGAATGGCTCATTGTTCTATTAACAAAGGTACATCCGATGCCATCTTTGAAAGCAAGACTGAGATTTATGACCTTCTTGTTACACTTCCAAGGATGGATGGAACTGGTCATGGAATATTTTCACCACCCAAATTTCATTCAACAGACCCAGATCTTTCTTCACGACACAATGCAGCTGATGTGATACGATTTCGATCTGTTGTGAGACAATTATTCGACAAGGCACGAGGAATGGGATTTGCAGAGGATATGGAACCACAATTGGGTCATGTCCTTGAACACCAAGGTGATTTGTTGGATGCGATCAGTATGGCCACTTTCCAAATGACATTATGGTGGTACCGACCACAACCAAAATCTTCAACAACATCCAATGGCTTCATCCATAACAACAACAACAATGCATCATCATCATCATCATCACCATCATCATGGCAGAAAATATTTGCTGGCAACGCATCCCGAGGTTATCGCAAAAAGATGACCCATAATATACCAATGGATCCGGAGGAACAAGAGACACTGTTATTGGGCAATAACGATGCACTAGCCGATGAGGAGCAAGACGCACCGGAACTAAACAACAATGAAGTCTTTGACGCAGTGGTTGCTCGAGCGTCTAATGAACATGGACGGTCCTCGAATGACGTTCATCAATATAACCCACCTGTAGGTGTGCTTGAGCAATTGACGGGAGCATTAGCTGGGTATGTGTGATGAAAAAAATGATCTTAGCACTGCTGCTGACATAAATGGCATGTAGCTTCTTTCACACGCTTTCTGTTCAAGTATTAACCCGACTGGATACCATATTATCTGCCAATGAGAACGATCAAGGTGGCACCATTGTCCTCTACCCAAAAGATATTGTGCATCTAGGGTTACATCCACGAGAGGACGCTACGTTTGTGATCTTGCTGGCATCGGAATACTTTGAAAAGGATGTCAAAGTAGCAACCATGTGCGATACATCATGCAGCTGTTGTTGCCCTTCTTCTTCATCCACAAGCAATGATGGTGCATTACGGATCTAGTTTAATTGTCTTCTTTTTCCCTTTACCCAGCAAATGCATAGCATAATGAAATATAATATTACATGTATATGTATATATCTTTTCTTTATTCAGTCTTTTGAGCTTTACTAACATCAATGGTCCATAATCCAAGAATATAATTAAGTCGAATCAATAACAGATCACGTGCCATTAATATTGAATCCTTCATCAGGTTGATTTTGCTACCGTCAATTTCATGCCAGTTGACCTGCACCTCGGCAATGGGTATCCGTTGTAGCTGGGCAATCATTAGACATTCAATGTCAAAGATCCATCGTTCGACATGCATGCTAGGAAACACTCTTTGGGCAGCCTTGCGAGTAAACAACTTGAAGCCGCACTGCGTATCTTCAATCCCCCTGATGCCAAGAATATACACAAGACTATGGAAACAGCGCATCAAGAAATTGCGAATAAAAGAACGCTAAAAATGACAATGAATGAGCCCTTATTTCCACATAGACACCCATATTTTCATTGTTACCTTGACGACGGCATCTGTGCTCACCAAATGGGAACGTGAACCCACAGCAATAGCCAATTCTTTACCCTTGATAGCCTCCTCCAATTTAACGAGATCTGCAAACTTGGTCGCACCATCGGCATCCACCATCAGGCACTGTTCACCGCGAGCACATAACATACCCTAGATACATACACTCGTTAGATCTTGTAAAAGACCCTCATGATCATCACCCTTACCTGAGTCACTGCACCTCCTTTTCCTCTGTTCTTTTCCAATGCCAACAATCGGATATCCGCATACTTGTGCTGTTGAGCAAATTCCATGACAACCTCCTTGGTATTATCTCGACTACCATCATCCACGACAATGATCTCGTACGTAAAGGCCTTTTGTTGTGTCTTGCGGTCTTCAAGGAATGACACGGTCTCGGACATCATGGTGGGTAACCGCTTGCTCTCATCAAAGGCTGGGACAATGCACGACAGGCTCACATTCGAGGTGTCAAAGAGACTCGGCAATCGTTTTGGTTCATTGCTATGGACATCTCGGAAATACTTTTCATTCTCGGTGGGAGGTCGTGGTTTCGGCGACAAGACAATGAGGACTCCAACGATCTGGTGTCACGCGTAGATAGACATACGTTAGCTCTCTCGTGTGTGTGTATTATATATGGATAAAGTGGATATACTGACTATGAGTAAAAAGCAAAGCAATGCCACAGCAGTGACGAGCAGCAGTGACATAGTTGTGTGGGTGGAAAGAGGGAAAGGAGTGAAAGAGGTGTTTATGAGATAATCCAAAGTGTGGAACCCAAACTGGCTATCGGGTCAAAGAGCTGTGGCCAAATGTCAATGGCTCGCTGAATCTCATCACACACAATGCAAAATGCCAGAAATAGCATCTTGTCTCACCTTAAATGATTTGATGCCGTTCATATCATGCAAAAAGTAGTGATTCTGCCATTCGGGAAAATATTGACCATTACTCTTGATGATGATATAAACCCGCTTCTGGTTCTCAAAAGCCTAGCACAATCAACATACATAATCAGATCCATTAGACAAGAACAAGGTAGATAATCAGGGCAGCTGGGGCAGTATATTATCGTCCAAAGCAATTACGAGAATGGTATGTGGGAAGTAAATAGATGTAGATCTGCATCCAATACACGTGCTGTTAAGAAATTGACAGCTATGGGTAGATCGATACCACATTTGTTGTCAGTAAGCTGCAGGTTCAAACATTGGATAACTCACTTTTGCAGCCAAGCAACATATTATCCATTATCATGCTAATTAGTGAATCAGCATGGTTATCCGATAAAAGCGGACGACGCTATCTTCAGATTCCAATCACAGTATCAAACTCATCGCCCCACCCCCAGCCCCTTTATAAATGCTCTCGCAAAGCACCATGGCGGATTGTGAAGAGAGATCAAGCACCGTTTCGACAGCCGACACAGGGCACTATTTCTATTCTCGTGTTACACGGCGTTAAAATGTTGCTCACCACCACAGCCAATCACGATCGCCAGCTTACACTGGCTTATATGCTCCGTATGATGTCATGTCGCACCTTTTGCATTAACACTGTACTCGTGAAGCTTATATCTATGATATTTTATGCATGGCAACTGAAAGTTGGATTAGCATATATAAACGTTGTTCTGGTTAAGTCTGATAGTAGCTAATGCGTTGTTAAACGTGGCCACATCAATAATGGTATAGGATGAATAATGAGATTTCCTTGTAATAAGCGCTACAACACATGTTGATACGATAGTCTCTAATATGTAGTATATGTACAATTCTTTATTGAAACCATCGTCGCATTTCTATTTTGGTTATATCTACAAGGATGATTGTACGAATAGAGGAGGAGTAGCTGCATTAAATTTCGGTATCGTTGTCTTTCTTTTCCATGCCACCCAGCAAAAAGCGGAAAGCCCACGCACAAAACCCAGTTGGCATTGAGCATTTCTTTGCTAATCAACGCAAGCGACATGAAGCTGAAAGTGCAATCGGACCGGCATTCATCCAATCCAAGCCGTCAAAAGAAAAAGAGGATGCTGCAGTACCAATGGACACCTTGAACGTTCACGATCGCGATTCCAATGACAAGGGTGACAAAGTTGGCAACCAATCGAATCCAGAACAAAGCAGCAGCAGTAGCAGTAATAGCGATGGCAATGCAGTTGATACGTCTATCAACAGTGACAAGTCGAGTGATCAGTCAACAACTATGATGAGTATTATGCAGCCACAAGCTCAGCAGTATACACCAAATGAGCTTCCATTGACAACAGATCCACTCCGTTTCAATCCGCATGAATACGATGCAATCATATCGCATTGGCCAACTGAAAGCAAGACATCAACAAAGCGCACAGTGCCATACTCTTTCCTTACACATGCATTCGCGACCATCAATGCTACATCCTCGCGTATCAGCATCACCAATATCCTATGCAACATGTTACGCGTGCTTATGATCCATACGCCTGATGATGTATTGCCAACCCTATGGTTATGCTCCAATCGATTGGGTGCAACAGGAGTAGAACTTGGCGTGGGACCATTGATCCTTACACGTGCAATGACAGCAGTATCCGGTGGCATATCATCACACAAGCTTCGTCAATTATATCGTGATCACGGTGATTGGGGTGACGTTGCATACAAAATCAAGGCCACCATTCGTACAATTGCATTTTCAAAGAATCCACGGCCACTACGTGCACGCGAAGTCTTTCATCAATTACGTCATGGGTTGACATCCGTCAAAGGAAAGGGTGCCGTTGATCAGAAAACACACATCATCCAGCGATTACTCCTTGCAACTCAAACGGCTGAAGAGGCTCGCTATTTGATACGCACATGTGTGGGCAATTTACGCACCGGGGCGGTTGAAAAGAGTGTTCTTTTGGCTCTTGCACGTGCATGTGTCCTGATCCATGATGGAAACAGTAAACCTGATGCTTTGAAACATGCCGAAGACGTCCTCAAAGAATGCTATGCACAATGTCCTGATTGGGATAGGCTGATACCCTGGCTTCAAGAATGCGGGTGGGATCTCGAAAGGATATTTGAGAAATGTGGTATCACAGTGGGTATGTTATCTCTCTCATGGTGAAATGACAACAAGCAGCAGCAGTGGTTACTCATCACGTGTTTTGTTAGGTGTTCCTCTTCGACCTATGCTTGGCCAGATCACTCGAAGGATGACGGATGTCTTTGCAAAACTCACTGATCGTGATTTCGTATGCGAGTGTAAATATGATGGTCAAGTAAGCATATATCGCTCTTGTTCAAAAGACTCATAATGGCTCACTGATCCGCATGTATTACTTTTGTTTCAGCGTGCACAGATCCATATGGATGAACAAGGCCATGTCAAGCTATACAGCCGGCACCTTGAGGTTAGTACCCTATGCACAGTCCTATAATCGAGTACCATTGTTGATATTTTATTGTCATAGGATATGACTGACAAGTATCCTGATGTGGTGCACATGCTTCCAGATATCCGCAAGGCTGATGTCGGGTCATTTATCATTGATGGAGAAATCGTGGCAATCAACGAAAAAGGCACCATTTTACCCTTTCAGACCCTCAGCAATCGAGAACGGAAGAATGTGACCATTGCTGGCATCAAAGTACAAGTGGTATGTATATGTATAGCCAATGATTCGATGCAGGCATCTTAACTGTTTTTTATTCTAGTGCGTTATGGCCTTTGGTAAGATTACTGGTTGCTGTGGATGTGTCAAATCATTTAACAGCTGTCCAATACGTAGACCTGATGTACCTGAATGGAGAGTCTCTATTGCGCATGTCTTTCCGAGAACGTCGTGGTCGACTACGGGATCATTTTGTGCCGAAACAAGGCGTATTTGACTTTGCTGAAGGAATTGAAGCCCATGGTGTGTCAGAGGACCAAGAAAAAGTATATGCTTTCTTTGACAAGAGCGTGAGAGAAGGAAATGAAGGAATGATGGTCAAGGTGCTCGATCCTCCCGCTTCAGGTGTTCAGCAGCCTCTATCAACATATGAACCTGGTAAGCTTCAATGCTGACATTTTCGCGTGCATTGTGCTAATATCGTCCAAAGATAAAAGAGTAGAGAGCTGGCTCAAGGTCAAGAAAGATTATTTGGAAGGTGTCGGTGATTCCCTTGATCTAGTCGTAAGTACTATATATATATATATTGCTATTTGAACATTATTTTCATATACGTCACATATGTAGCCCATTGGTGCCTGGTATGGAAACGGAAGGAAGGCTGGCTGGTATTCACCTGTACTTTTGGCCTGCTTCAATCCTGAGAACGATACGTTTGAAAGCGTTTGCAAATGCATGTCTGGTATGTGCTGCTATATACAAAGGAAGCATGCTGTTGCTTATGTTTGCATTTTACAGGTTTCAGCGACGAGTTTTATCGCAACATCAAGCAATTCTACAGTGGTGATCGTATCTTGGAGCACGCACGGCATGATTATGTCACAGATTTGGTCCCAGATGGTGGGTAACAAAGCATCCATGATATAATGGCAATATCACTAATGATTATTATATATAGTGTGGTTTGATGCAACGGAGGTGTGGGAAATCAAAGGTAAAGAACAAACAACGTGATAGTAGCAAGAATCAACCAACCATTCATTCCTATGTACATAGGGGCGGATATCACCATCAGCCCAGTGCACAAGGGCGCTCTTGGGAGAATCGACCCTGATCGTGGATTATCGTTACGCTTCCCAAGATATCTGAGAACACGCACCGACAAGACGATCTACGAGGCGACCACCAGTGAGCAGCTTAGCGATTTCTTTTTAGCACAGAATGGCAATGGCACATGATAAAAGAGTTAATCTAAGGCATGTTTAATTGTTTTTGCATGATGGAGTTGATCGACATATACAATGTAGTGGACGTGTGTGAAGAAATGTGCATTGTGTGAAAGCAAGTTTGCAGCCATGAGACGATGAAGAAAATACATACATGAAAGGTGATTTTACAAACTTTTGGAATGTGTGGGAAAAAATGAGGAATATGGGAGGGGTGTGTGTGTGTGTGTGTTGTAGTGCAAGATGAATGAAATGTAAATTAGCGTTCAAGCCAGAGTTTGTTTTTGGATCGCATCAAGCGAAAGGCACCAATGGGTACTCGTTGCCATCGAGACAAGTCTCGTGATACTTGGGTATCCGGCTCCTCGGGCTCGGGTGATGAAGATGATCGTGTATATAATTGAGATGTATCCACAAGCTCATCCATGGATACTGCTTCGTTCTCATCGGGTGGTGGGGTTGCAGAGGATGTAATTGATATCCGACGCTTCTTGCTTCGTGAAGGTGGCTACATAATCATATGTCAATAACCATGCGGGATATACCAGTATCCGTGATTTACCTCTGTAAAGCTCCTTTTCTTTTCATTTATATCCGGAGAATCAGCAGGATTGGAAAGAACCTCTCGTGGACTCGTTGGTGCAGATTGATTTCCTACCAGCTCAAAAAGCTGTTCTTGTAATTTGAGATCGTACTGTATTGGGGTAGTAGGTAATGATACGGTCTCTTCTGGCTGATGATCCAGGAATGGTTGTTCATCTTCTTTGGCTGTAGAAAGTGGTAATTCAGATTCTAGAGCTGCCATAGCACCAAGCGTTTCTGATGTAAGTTCCTCTGGTGGATGATCCTGTACTGCGCTACTCGGTAAAGACAATCGGCGTCCCATATCCTGCTGTGGTTGTTGTTGTTGATCACCAGTAACGAGACCCAATAATGATGCCATATCCTGATTCTCCGCAAGTGGTGTCAAGATCTCCATAAATGCTGATGCAATACTGTCAAAGAGATTTCCATCTACACCAGACACGTCGTCAGCGGGAGCAGCTTGTGTGTCAATGATCTCTTCTTCATGGTCATGATCATGTTCGTGATCGTCGTCTTCTTCTTCCTCTGATGACGTCCATCCTTCACCAAGGCTGTACATTCGAAATGATGAGTGCTCATATTCGTTATCGCTCTCTTCATTGATGACACCAGTATCGCTTTCATCCGTTTCATCAGCGTAATAATAGAAAGCTTCCTCGTCCTCTTCATCATCTTCTTCCAATAAATCATCCGAATCGAAATCAGAGGCATCTCCATGTTGTAGAACATCTCTAATGATCGCTGCTTCTTCCTCTCTTTCAATATCTTCATCGTCTCCCGAATCAATGTGTATGCTGGATGTGTATGTACTGCTCTTGGCATCATCCATATCGGATATTGCATCAACGTCGAGTAATTCTTGATCTGGCTCAATACCAATACGTTCGACAACCATCTTATCATCCGTAACCTCCCAATCATCGGTTGCTACAAGCTCGGGCTCTTTTTGTGATTCGAGAGGTGCTGGTTCTGTTGCTGGTAATGGTGCTGGTGCCGGTTCGGGTTCTGCTGCTCCACATGTACATTCGGTGTCACATACAGGGCAAATGTCGTCAATGTCTTCTTCATCACGTGATAATGAAATGGTGACAGGTTCGATGAGAACGGGTTGGCTTTTGTTGGTTTTCCGCTTCGTCTTTCCTTTCCGGCCTATGAATGTAGCATGATCATTAGAATACCTATAGCAGTATGACATAGTAGTAGTAGTAATGGCAACCTACCTTTGTTACGCGATTTGGTTGTTGCGGTGCTACACGCTTCGCAAAAGTACTTTCCGGTCACTGATTTAGGTTTCACACCTACACAACGGCCGTGAAACCATTCTAGAGGAAATAACAAATCAGCAACATATGCAAGGGGACAAGAACCCATTTTCCCTTTGTTACCTTGACAGCCATCACATGCAATCATAAATTCTTTGCCATCATATCCTTTACGACAAATGCAATATTCGGGTGATTGAGTGATACTGGAGACTGGAATAGTGATGGTATTGACGGATGATGTTGTCGCGTTGGATGAGCGTTTCTTGCTGGTGGTTGTCTTTTTTTTCGCATTGGATGTTGACTTTTTCTTTTTTGACGTTTGCTTGCTTGCTGGTTTGGTTGCTACTGTCGTATCCGAAAGTCGTCGTCGACCAGGTGGTTGCTCTTGATCGGATTCAGACGATAACGGAGACGCATCAGAGAGCTGCAAGGATATGTCGGAATCGGTCAAGTGGTGTTGCGATGATCCTTTCATGGAACGGATTCACCCAAGGATACAAGATTCAACGCGCTCTCACACACCTTCTATTGGACTAGAGTGTTGTTCTTATTATTGCCGCTTCTCGACTCGGGTGGGAGAGAGAAAAGAAAGGCGTTATTGTGAGTATTTGAGAATAGGAAACGAGAAACAAAATATACGACTAGAAAAGCTTTTTGGTAGTCATCGTCTTAACTCCATTTCCCGCTGTGTCGTCTCTTGCACAACACACTTGAATCCCGCAACGCCGATTCAATTTGGTAGCATGATCACCCAATCGTTTTGACATCCTTTCCAATCCTTCAATAGCAATAAAACAGTTCCATAACGTTATCTTTAATCATTCAATGATGCTATGCTATTCAATAGAGATCGAGATATCTTAGGACCGAGGATGCTATCAGTAGAAGAAAATCGCCATTCATAAACATCCCCATAGCAACCGTTGCCCTTGACGATCATCATCCGTTACTGCTGCTGCTGCTGCGGTTGCCCACCATGCCCATATGAAATAGATACACGCTGCCGAAACCAGTTAATGAGCCCACTTGTAAGCTGGTGAAAGTGTCGATCGATGACATTGCCTAGTCATTAGTGGTGACGATGAGCATTGTTGCACACAACTTGGAGCCACCAGTGACAGCAAGGTTGACGCGTACGCCCCTTGTAACTCTTTTCTTCTTTCTTCATATCCACCTTCCAACATGCCAACGACTCCAGACTATCATTCGCGACGATTCACCACATATGCTAATCACTTTCAGAAATGTTGGCCGGGTGTCGATCCTTATCCAATAACAGTCGACAAGTTGTTGCGCCTCATTCACGATCGGGCCGGCAAAATGGGCTACTACGGCTTATACAATCTCATTCACTCGCAATGTTATCACCCTTCACACGGCCCCAGTTGGAACGCGGAGGTAGCCAGAAACCCAAAGGTCCTTGCTGTGCTGGAAAAACTGAAGGCAGATCAAGGTACGTCAAAAAAAAAATGAACAGCTGCAAACACCGAAGAGCATGAACAATAATGTACCCTTTGAAACAACGCGTTTTAGAACCAAATCGAATCCCAAAAAAACGAGGTCGACCACTAGGTGCCAAGGACAAAAAGAAGCGAATTCGTTATGGATCGAAAAAGAGCACATCCGGGGAGAAACCAAAAAATCCTCGTAGGGAACAAGTGCGTTTGCCTGATGAAAAACATGGATACGAATGTAATGATGGTAGGTAGTCACTGTACTGAGAAATGGACCATGCGCACAAAACTCACTTTCTTTTGACATAGCTGAAATATGTTCTTTCACATCATGCAGCAGCAACAACCCACTCAACTTACCTGCAATTTGGTACCCTTCATTCGACTACGAACAAGCAAGATACCCCTCCTCCATACGTGTATTGGCATTACCTACTACAACATCAGCAACACAGCATCACTATCATCCAAAATATCCAAGCAACAATGCTTTCTTATGTCACCCTATCCTTCGACCACAATACCGGTAATGCATAGGTTTTGACAAATAAAACAACATCTCCATTTCGAGCATAAAGTAAATTCGACCTTTATTGGGATCATTATGTAACCATTTCAGCATACTAGCGATATGTATTATTATATGTAATTGGATCAGTGGCATAGGGTGGAGATTACTCGATAGCCTTGCCATCAGATGATTTCTCCACGTGATGTTCTTCATCGCCGAGCTCTTCAAGCGTCTTGCCCTTGGTTTCAGGAATGAACAATGACGAGAAAATGCCGGTCAACATGAAGAGTGCAAACACCTCCAGCAAATGGTCGATCCAATTGTTCTTGCCACCAATATCTTTGAGCAAGCCAAAGCCAACTTGTGCAATGATGGATCCAACTTTGCCTGAAGCAGCCGAGATACCATGGGCAGTAGAGCGATATCGTGTTGGGAAACACTCTCCAGCTATAGCGAGATAATCGGTTAACAACGTCATCATTGTAAAATGAATATTATACTTACGAACAATAAAAGTGGTGGTATTAGGGCCCCAGTTGAAAAAGATTTGAGTAATGGTGTAAAGAACAATGAACAATGGGACCGAGGTGTTGAGGATAGCATGATAGGCAAATCCAAGAATGATAAACATGATGGTCAACATCGTGAAACCCATAATCTGGATTGTCTTACGACCCATATAGTCGATAGTGAACACAGAGATCCAGTAGCCTGGTACTAAAGTTGGTACGACACAGCATGATGTGAGTATTATGCATGATCCTAAAGGCACATGATGATGCTGGCCTACCTGAACCTAAAAGGTTGATAATGATGTTGCCTACACATGTGCGGAACACAGCTCTGCAATGCAAGTTTATGGTTAGTACCATCATGGGGATGCATGTATGTAAAAAGTCTTACTCGTAAGCATCTCCACCAGCAAAGCCAATGTTTTTTAAAATGATCGAGTTGTTCAGGCCTAAGCCGTACCATGCAACGTCGAGAGCAAACCAAGAGTAAGCAGTACCAAAGAGCTTGAGTGCGTTTTTGCGTTGGCCAAAATAATTCTTGAAATCTTCCCATGATGCACGAGGCACATCGGTATGAACACGAGAGACAGCCAAATTATCGCTGTAATCACCAGCAGCTGCACCGTTCTCGACAAAGGCTTTCGCGTCACGGATGCCCTTTTCGATCTTTTGCTCGACATCCATGGTGTAACGTGGAGTTTCCGGAATGGTCAAACGATAGTAAAGAGCAATAGCACCAGGGACAGCACCAACACCAATCACGATACGCCAGACGTAGTCGAGTTGTGTAGGATCAGCACGGATGGCATTTTGGTAGGCAGCTGTGGCAATCAAGCCAACAATACCAGCAGTGACTTGACCAATGCCTTGCATAGCAAACACAGCTGCCATCATAGCACCACGGCGTTTGGTAGTAGCAAATTCAGATGTGATCACAGAAGAGAGTGGATAATCACCACCAATACCGATACCAACAATGACTCGCCAAAAGGTAATAACAGCCCAAAAAGAGGCAGCTGGGCCATTGCCTGCAAGCGTTTGACCGATGGTGCCAACAATCATAATGATAAGCTCAACACCATACATTCTCTTACGACCAACATGATCAGCAAGATAACCGAACAAGAGTTGTCCAACCACTATTACAGAGAGAGTAATTTAGAGTACATACATGAAAACGTGTACATGCATTTATCAATCATACCAGTGCCACACGACATTGAAACTTTGATAGCAGTATCCACATTATGCGGGGTCGTGTTATCTTCAGCACCCCAATAGACGTAGCCTATCATGGTCGACACAAGGTTGATAGCGAAAATGTCATATGCGTCCGTGAAGAAACCAACACCAGAGACAATGCAAGCACGAATATGGAACCAGCCAAACTTGGCATCATCAAACTAGAGGAAGAGATAAGATACTAAGCATGTGTAGCAAAATGATTGGGATGGGATGATGGTTTACCTCTTGTAAAGCAACGCGGCGACGCTCGATAGCATCAAGGCCATAGGTTTGTGCTTCATGAGAAGATTGGGTGTCAGTAACCACAGTAGTAGTGGTGGTCGTTGTAGTGGCCATGACAGGTGGAGCTCCCTCTTGGGGATTAGGTTTGGACATTTCCAAAAGCAATAAAAAATGAAGACCAAAGAAAGGGAATTTTTGAGCCAAGAGCCTCTTTATATTTATAATCAATCAGATCACCACGTTAACGTGTGCGTGTGTGTGTCAAAAATGTATTCGGGGCTTGGCTTTGTAGCTCATTGTCTGATCGAGTGGATACCGCATGTGTGGACCTCTTCCTAAATTGTCGAAAAGATGGATTCGCTTAGCCAATCGTGGTGCCTGCTTGATCCACGCTCTCAAGTCATGTTGCACATCTACAATGTCTGTATCTTTTTCTTTTTGCCTATACCGGGATAAAACAGCTCTTTTGATAACAGCTAGATGCAAAAGCTTTTATTGTGCAATGTAGAAAGGATCATGTTGTATGTACGCGCAAGAAATATTTATAGCAAAGGAATTGTTGGTTGTCGAATTTACTGACGAGCAGCGATGATCTTGAGGAAATCCTCGTTGATGCTAGCACCACCAACCAAGAAACCATCAATGTTGGGTTGCTTAGCTACACGATTGTAACAAAAAAAAAAGGTCAGATGAGGGTTGATCATTCTCTTTTGGTTCTTTTTGCCTAAACCAAGCAAATTATACATACCCAACTCAGGAGCATTGCTACCCTTGACGGAACCACCGTAGATGATGCGGGTCTCATCAGCAACCTTTTGGGAGACGTTGTCAGCGAGCCACTTGCGAAGAGTAGCGTGGACTTCTTCAGCTTGTTCGGGAGTAGCGACCTTGCCAGTACCACTAAAATGATTTCATCAGTATACTGCTCTCATCATTGCTGATGATGTGACGGTGTTCACTACACGTGCGGACAACGATACCCCGCATCTGAAACCATCACACCCTTATCCACCCCATGCATGAAACTTACATAGCCCAGACGGGTTCATAGGCGACGACAACGTTGGTCCAGTCATCAATCTTTTCAGCAATAGCCTTCAATTGGCGAGTGACAACTTCGGTGGTCTTGTTGCTTTCGCGTTCCTCAAGTTTCTCGCCAATGCAAGGAATAACCTTGACACCAGCCTTCAAGGCATGAGCGGTCTTCTCACCAACGAACTATAAATGATCATCCATGCACATATCAATATCACAATCCAAGAACAAGACACGCACCCATAGATTCAACTTACGTCGTCGGATTCCTTAAAGTATTCACGACGCTCAGAGTGGCCAAGGATGACCCAGTCAATACCCAAGTCCTTGAGTTGCTCAGGGCTATAGGGTGATGAAAAAAAAAAGAGTTAGCATTATTCCCCATGCACTGAGATTTGTTCCATCACTGATTTCGTATGACGAGTTTTTCCCGCCATCTCCCTCCCCTCACTCGACTTGCCTGATTTCACCAGTGTAAGCACCGCTAGCCTTGACATACGAGTTTTGAGCAGCAACACCAATCTCCTTCTTCAAGGATTGACGGACACGGTCAATGTAGATAGCAGGGGGAGAGATGACAACCTCTGTATGTGCATGGGGTTTTGAGTTAGCATATGTGTATTGCATAAACGATCACAAAGTAAAGGAAACGATATGACATACCAGTGCCAGCAGGAATAGTGGCGTTGTTGAGCATGTCAACCAAGGACTTGGCCAAGGTGACGGAGCCGTTCATCTTCCAGTTACCACCAATGAAAAAGTTGCGTGCCATGGTTGCTGTCTAAATGGTGGAGAGAGGGTTCCAGCGGGAATGGCGATGAGAGACGCGTTCTAATGAGTGTGCCATGTATCCAATGACAAGTGACAAGAACTTACTGTTTATGTGTGAGTGTGAGTGTGTATAAGAGTGAAGAAAGAAAAGAAAAAGGAAAAGCCTTGCGAAACGCGTGCCAGATTCTTAAAGTGATGGAATGGGAGCCCAAAGTGGTCCGACGGGATTGTTCTCCGAGTCACATGGTTCTCGGAACACGTCGGCCGCTTACTGCACATGCTTTTTAATCCTTCTCATCACTTTGCTACTAGTCGTAAGCGGGGGTGAATGAGCGGAACATAATAAGCGGGATACATATGCTATGATTCAACTAAGGGTACCCAAGTGGTGGAGAAACGAAGACGTCATGGATGACGATGGTTCTCGTTACATGTTTTCCCGCTCAAAAGGAATCGTAGATCTTATCGACATTTTTTGTTGAGTAGTAGTGGTAGCACTTTAACTCAGCAGATCGTATAATTGTCTCGCTCCAACAACCTACCTGAACATATAGCATAACCTGGGTCCTTTTGGTCCCCGTTTACTCTGTTGCAATGTTTGTGTCTCCCATGTATCACACACGCACACACACACACTCTCTCTTTTTCTCTTTTTCTTAATGGTAGTAGACACACACACAAATACTCAGCTGTCATGATGTTGTTTCCCCTCTCCTATCAAGAACATCTGATTCAATATACACACGCACACGCCCACCCACTCACACACATATGCACAACATAAGACAGGTAACATTCATGTACAGCATATTCACAAATTGGGAGTTTTTCTTTTGTGGATCAAAATGACAATGATGAAGAATGATGAAGAATGATAGAGTTACAAAGAAAAAAAGAAAGAAAAACGACTTGAGAGAAACAAAGAATAAAAGGGGGGAATCGGGATGGGGGAATGGTAGGACTATGATACAAAAAAGGTGGTCTGTGCGGCCATGGGAGAAAAAGAAAACGAGGACCAAATGGCGGCACTCGCCATTCTTAGAGACAAGCACATGCATTTCCACTTGGCCCCACAGTAATCATATCATGGAGTGATTCGAAAAAATCATTGGTCGTGTGAAGGCGTCCCAATGCTTGCAATGCTTCCATCTCATCTGCTGTTAGCTTGATCTTGTTTTCATGTTGAGAAGGAGAATGATGGATATCATCGGTTGGCGTTGTGGGTGACATTGGCCAAGAAGGTGAGGTAGAGGGTGGATTGCATAGCTCTGCTATCGAAAGACGACGTCGTTTATCACGATCTTCTGGTTGTGAAGGAGGAGATGCTGTTGCTGAGTCGATGCTGTCATTGCTGCTGCTGCTAGTGCTCATGGTGGTATCAATGCTGCTAATACGACTGCGTCGTCGTCGTTGAGATCGCTGATATGTATTGCCCATATTATTAGGAGATGAGCTCGATCGATGTGTTTGTGTGTGTTGCATCATGTTATCAAAGCGGCTGAACATCTTGTTGCAGTCCGGCATTATGCACTTGAATGGTTTCTGTTGGTTGGGGGGAGATAGAAAAGGTTGTGTTGTATGTCGCGTGGTTAATAATGCATCCATATGTATGTTTTTTCCCATCCGTGTATTAGATCCTGTACCTCTCCTGTGTGCTTCCTATAGTCAAAGCGAAAAGGTGATAAGCACCTGATGTTTAAAAAAAAGTGCCCTGATCATCATTATCGACGACCAGGGTGTTATCATCGTTGACCCTTACCGAGCATGCCTAGCCAAATGCTCGCTTCGAGTGAATACCATATGGCAATCACCATAACCTGTGCATTGGAAAAGTCGAGGCTTTCGTGTATTATGGCGTGTTTTTTGAGGAGCCATGATGATTGTGAGATTGAATGGAAGAAAACCAATGATATATTTGCGAGGAAAAGGGGGGCGTAGTAAGGCTATGGGATGTTCTTTTATACACAATAGAAAATGGTACCAGACTGTATTTGTTAAACAGGCTAAAAAAGGGGTGATGCCCATTCTCATCCATGGGCGTGGGACTCATGGTTCTTTCTTTTTTCTGTTGTTGATATCGCATTGAGGAAAGAAAAGAAAAGAAAGGCAAGGGGACCCAGAGCATTGTCTGTACATTCTTGGATGTCATCATGTCGTAATTAATCTTCCATGTCACCCATAACTAAATAATCATAGCGTCGTTGTCTATGAACACTAAAGGATGAGCGGCGATCTCTCTCTCACTCTCTCACTCTTCCCACCGGGGAATACCAAAAATGGTGCATGTCACCTTACCTCGAGTCATCATCATCCTCCTCTCCATCATCAAAATCAGCTTCATCGTCCCTGGCAGGTGCATTGATCAAGCTAATATATTGGGGGGAGGGGGGAAAAGAAAAAGTAGAGGTTTGTGTGTTAGTGTACCTGCTTTTGCCAAGACCATCTTCCCTTTTCTCTCATCCTCTTTGTATACCTTTGACTCTTTACAGTAAAGTAAATCATACGCTTGAGTTTGCGGTTGAAGAAAAAGTAATTCATTGACCATCTAATATCCGAGGGAATAATCAGGTGTCCATGTTCTCATAAAAGTGTTGGAGTTGGGCCGCCCAATAGTGGTGCAACTTACAAATAGCCATCTTCATTCATAGGATCGTCATCGCTGTCTGGGTTGTAACTGTATACGTCGCATTCCTTGAGCTGTACCAAATCGTCCAAGATATCCCACATCCTACTCAACCCTCCATGTTTAACATTTACCCTTGATCATGGATCGAATGCACTATTTCTTACCTGTATCGGTTGATGATGAAATCATTGCCAAGGTTGAAGAGCGTTGTATTCACCGAATTTATGACGAGATCCAAAGAGTGTTGCTTGCTAAACTGATCCGGGCGCACTTCCGAAAAGTCATTATCTGGATAGGCGGCATTGAGTGTTGCTAGGAGGTAAAAGAACGTCCTCCTTGGTGCAGCCTCATCCAAACGGCCAAAGGGTGAAATGACCTGGAGATCGTCAGGCGAGATGGAGCCCACCGTCAAGTCAACAGCAGGGCTATACTTGTTTTCTAGTTGTTTGAAGAGCTTCTTGTCGGAACCAGCCGATTTGCCTACCATTGAACAGTGTCAACCTCCACAACGTTTCTCGTTCCTTCGGGATAATACTTACAAGAGTAGGCTTCAATACGGCCATTCAGTATGCATTCGGTAGTTTCCCATTCAAATATTGAATTAAGAGCATCTAGCGAGTCAATTTCAAGAAACTTCATAATAAAGGCGTTGTGTGTGTGTTGAGCGTGTGTGTATGTGCGAGTGGCCTTGTGCTTGTGTGTATGTGTGTGTGCGTGTGTGCAAGTTTCCAAAATGGACTTTTGGTCGATTATGTGGTGAGAGGTCGGTGATGATAGCACCGCCAGCAAATCATATTGTTGCTTAGTGGCATTGACGCTGTTTGTGAAACATGGTCGGTTTCAGATGGCCGACTTTTTCCCTCGTAACATCAGCGAGCACGGTCATTTCCTTTTATCCACGTGCCATTCTCCTTTGTTCACAACTTTTTTGTTTATCTCTTTCACATGTTCACTATCGTCGTATGGCATGAGACACTCACATTAAAAGAGCTAAATGATGTATTTTGGTATCTTTAATAATGCTATTGGATGATGAATATGTACTACTGCTACTGTTATCTCTATGACCCGGCTGTGTAAAAGTAAGATTGCTCCCAAAATGGCCTATAATCATTCAATGCAGCTATAATAATAAGCTCACATTAGTCGTTGTCGACATCAAACCAGCATATGGGATGGATACTTACTCGCAAGAATCGATACCAGCGGTCGGTGTTCACTTGCATCACAAAACATTTCCAAGAGCCGCCTATCATCATGCCATGATTAGTCAATGTCCAATATCGTAGTAGTCTTGTCAACAATGATCACCTGGTAAATAGATTGTAGATTGGACCTCGTAATAAATAATAAAGCAAGAGATAATCTCGCCGCTTGTATTCATCCTGCTCCAGCGATGATGATGGCTGCATTGAACGTGCGGTTCGTGCTAGCAAATCGATGCATAATGATACTAGCCATGGCTTCCATTCATTCTCGTCATCTTTTTCTGTTTCTTCCTCCTCTTCAGTCTTTTCAACGACCTTGTGTGATCCTCGACGTATGGTATTCATCACCATAAACGCTATTATCATGGTTATATATAAGTAAAGAAAAAGGTCCTCATCCATAACCACTACACCTTCGTTAAGCTTACCATATACAACAGGTCTAATAACCCACAATATTTCTCCTACAAGTGCCCATCCTCTTCTTGGTGTGGTGCTTGAGGTAGTAGTGGATGACGTCAGTAATCGAGGATTGGCTGTGGAAGGTGTGCCTGTTCGAGGATCGAGGGTTGCCAATTCAAGCTTGTCGGTAACGTTGCTTTCAAATGTGCATGGATCCGTGTTTCGTACAAGATGCGTGGGGTGAATGACAGTGCGCTTTCCTGAGCGAAAGAATAACACCAAACGCAAAATAGCCCTATGCAATGTAAAGGTTAAAACATGCCTTAAAGGTCATCCTCTTATACCTACTTGATTCCTTCAATCCCTACAATCCAACGCCAGCGCCGAGACTTGCTAGAGACGCGTCGATGGAGAATGAGCTCAACCACCACCTCCGTGTAAGATATGATGCTCAGGGCAAGTGATGCCGTCTTGGATGGCCACTGAGAACGATAATATGCCTGAACGTGCTTATTGAACACAAACGATTCATCCTTTTCGGAACGCCGTCTTGCCAATAGGTGTGTATGGTGGAGCAAGAAAAGATTCAACACGGAAATGACTAAGCAGTAATGACGGTGAGTTGACATGAGCCATCTTGACAGACCACCTCTTGACATGGGAAACACTTACGTGTCTGTGAACACAGGTCAGCATCCTCGAAACGACCTGGAAAGAGAGCGTTGAGTATTGTAAACAAGGAACCATGTATGTTTTGGGGGAGGCTGAGAATAAGGCAAAGAAGAATGAAATGTCATTTTTGGATATATGTATTTACCTGGAAGGGCCAACGACACACCACGTATCAAGTCTTCCAAGAGCTCTATGTGATGTGGATAATACTTGTCATAGTATCGATGGTATGTTGATGCACGTAAAGGACTGCTTGCAGACATAACTCGTGAAAGAAAGGCATTATCCCAAAACCAGGCACAGGCACATTTGATTTCACACAGGTGATGAATAATAAAGTGGCTCCGAAAGTGTTTTGTGTAACCGGCATTTTAATGCATTGCTTTATCGTTTATGATAGCGTCCCTGTACATCATCCAAATTATTCCCTTGCTTAGTAAAACTATCCCAAAGTAATATTAAAAGGCTGTCGTTATGCATATGATGAGTCATCTATGCGAAATTTCCTCTTTGCCACACACACTTATCCATCGTGCCTGATTACTACATGTACGCTGCTTACCGCAAGTGCATCCCAACGAAGGAGGAGGGACTTGCAAAGATCATCGGTTTCAGATCTACTGCTAATTCCATTACTCCCATGTTCGTGGCTCTAAATATCACTGGTTGAAGCCACATGGCAATTTTTGGATCACATTATTTGGCTGGTTTTCAGAGGAAGACCCATGCTTTGTATCTACGCAATGTCTACCTAAAGGTTATGCTACCCAAACAAGTCGCTGGTTGCAAAGGACCATTTTCCGTTGCATGTAGTGGATTCATCTATCAACAACCAGAGCTCGTTAATGATCCACCATGTGAATAAAAGCCCAAGCGGTATGCGTGTCGTGTAAAAACGATGCCCAAAACAAGCAGTACACAAGGTATATGTAGCCAAGGTTTTTTTTTCGAACTCAAAGGTTGAATCGGCAACAAAAATTTGACATTGAAGCAACCATTTTTGGTTTCCCAGCGCCACTCATGTTGTCTCACCAAGAATTGCATTAGCCGCCCTTCTACCAATATAAAGCACTCCATAGCACTTAAAATGGATATCAAGCCTTTATGCCATATAACGAAATGCAATGAACAACCACGATTATACAGGATCAAATGCCAAACTTTATGATATGTTAAGCGGGAAAAAGAGAAAGACAGTATGGGTTGCGTGGAATGTGGAACATGAAATGGGATGGGTTGAAAAGGATGTGTGGCTTAAGGGAAGAGCTCCTTCAAGATGGCGATGGTATCCTCAGGACGGGTCACTGCGTGGCCAGTAACATCAGGATGGTTGTAGATTTCATAGTCGTTGCCACCCTTGAAAGTCTTATCACCAAAGAAGTGAATGGTCTTGAAACCTTCCTTTTCCAAATGGCGTAAGCAGTAGGTCTTGTCCCAGCCAGTAGGGAAAACGTCAAAGGAAATTTGGCCACCAATGGAATAAGTCAAGTCCAAATGAGAGAAAGCAGCCTTCAAATCCTCAACAAACTTGCGTCGCAAACCACGTTCAAGATCATACTTTTCAAATTCGTTACGTTCTTCACGGGAGCAGTTACGGCCGATAGGAGACACATTGATCATGCCATTACGGAATTCAATGAAGGTACCACTATATAACAAAGGTCAAATGATATATTCCAGATCAACAGATCAAATGACACTTACCGCTTCTTTGGGAGATCCATATCAGCAATGTAACGCAAAATAAAGTTGACAAGCTTGTTGTATTCTTCATCACCGATCCATTCAATGAAGCTCTACCATATACTGCATGAGTATCCATTCTTCTTCTGCACAACCTATCCACTGTACCTACCTGAGATGCCATCTGCTCACCAAGACGATAGGCAGTCAAGCCATTTTCAGCGAAACAATAATCAAAATCCTGGGTCACTACAAGGATCATTACCCATATTAGCCTCCCATATTATGACTTTGCTCGTCATGCACTTACCGTTGGCACCAAGCTGTTCAACTTGCTTGCTCAAATCGGAGCCACCAACGAAACCAATGACGACCTTCTTGCGCAATTCAGCCAAGGTGTCAAGCATCTCCTGGGAAACGCTCTACAGGAGAGAGTAAAGGTTACCAACCGGTACAGAAAAAATCCATATCAAATCAAAACTTACACCACGAGCAGGAGTCAAGGTGCCGTCCACGTCAAAGAGAACAATGGTATCGGGTTGTGTGCGCTTGGAGAATTCAGTGATGGGAGCCATGGTGGAGATTGTAGATGATGAAAGCAAAGAGCCAACAGAATAGCCGAGCTGAGCCCTTCAAAAAGGGATCGACAGGTAACACGACTCCGCACCGCTTTTAGCGTCATCGATAGTTTGAGATCCAAGGAGCTGAAGCCACGTTCTAATACTACCTCCGCGGAAGTAGGTTGTGCCAGGTATGTACTATGAATAGCTATCAACACAACAACAATAGCATCATCATTCAGGTACAATGCACTCTTTTGTAATTGGGTAACGTGGCAACGCTTCCACCAGGGGACAACGTCGCAACATAGCAACAGAAGGTTTACTACTGAGTCTAGATCAAATCATCCCATCCTTTTCCCGCCACTTTCAGCATTTGTCCTAAAGTCAATTCATGCATACTTTTTATTCAATATTAGAAACGTATCAGTAAAACGGTCATCAAATAAAGGATGTGTACATGCTCTCTTCTACTTCATCTTGTTGTTGTGCTGTGTTACCACGACACAATAAAAAGTGATGTATAGCAATTTCCTTGTTTTCTTATGATAGATGATGATGATTGAAGCTATTGGGAACTTGGAATGTAAATGAATCCAAGATCTACCTCGAATGTCCCACAAGTACATATGTAGCACAAACAATTGACAGTGTATCATATCCTCGGATTAGTGCTATTTTCATGCTTTTCATTCTTCTTCAACCTATTTAAAAAAGTCCAAGATGCAGTGCTTTGGAGAGGATGTTTCACAGCTTAGCTACAGACCATACATATGATGAAAGTTGGTGATGATGATGGTCTCCTTGAAAGAAGCGCCATAAGGTTTAGTTCATTGTAGATAAGGTTAAGGGTAAGATGATATGTGTTCGATACGAAAAATGGCGCGCAAGAGATATTATACAACAAAGCAGAGTGATGGGCAAGAAAGGATTACTAGAATAATTCCTCAAACAAGGAAAACGTGTGTGTGCACACATGGATAATCGATGGTCAATTAAAGGGTGCGTTGTGCCTTCCTATTAAAGTAGGTGATTGTAAGGTTGTGTCACAGAAGATCGAACATGTGAGAGTAGATGTGGGCAAGCAAACCTCCAGACCAGGATTGCTATGTGAACAAGAACAACTCATCCAGTGACATTTTTATGCAACATGATATAACTTGATCCATTGAATAAAAAGTACAAGTGATGAAAATAGATGGAATATATCACTCTTCTCCCAATGCAGCATATACAAAGGTGCGTGCCTGATTTGGTATCCTGAGTTTTGTCTTACTCCTTATACTTTTCCCTCTCTCTCTCTCTCTCTCTTTTTCTCGTATTCACTCGCATTCTTTTTCCTTTCTTATCGTTCCTTTGTCGTTGTGAATCAACTGCCATGGTTCAATCGTATGGTTATTCTCCTGGTGCAGGCACCATTGTCTCCCGAGCAGTAGCAGCAGCAGCAGCAAACAATCACCATTCAAGCAAAAAAGCAGGTCGCACCTCTAAGCGTTATTCTGTATCTGCATTCTACTCCATGGCAGCTGAACAAGATAATGAAGTGGAGGATGAGCTCGCCCAAGGCAAGTCAACATGACCATGTGGTACTTTGCAATTCTCAATGTAACTTCTTGTACTTATATCTCCCCCTTACTCTGACAGCTCAAAGGAAGCTACGCGACCTCAAGACAAAAATCTCGGCTCAGTCGAAAAAGAACTTTGTATTGGAGCGTGATGTTCGCTATCTCGATTCACGTATTGCTTTATTGATCCAGAATCGTATTGCATTGAGCGAGGTCAGTATCTATGTGGAAAAAGTGTGAATTGGAGGGAGGTGGATGTGAGAATGCCTTTATTTTTAAAAGTGCGTGTGTGTGTGCATGTATGGTTGCTAACATGATTCAAATATCTTAGCAAAATGAAATGGTAGCCCATTTTGAGGAGCATGGAGAAGGAGACAGTGATTTCTATCCAGACGACCGCAAAATCCAGCTCTATGGCAACCTATTCTTTATCCTGCAAAGCGAACCACGACACATAGCAACGTTATGTCGACTCGTCAATTTGGCTGAAATTGATACGCTGCTTCAGACCGTCATGTTTACATTGTATGGCAACCAATATGAAAGCCGTGAAGAACATTTATTGTTGACCATGTTCCAGGTATGGTGTTGACAATGGCAAAGAGCTATATTAGTAGTAACATGATCATATGGATTAGAATGTGCTGGCTGCTCAATTTGAAACGTCGACTGAATTTGGTTCTCTGCTACGAGCGAATACACCCGTGTCGCGGATGATGACAACATATACGCGACGTGGGCCTGGTCAAGCCTATCTCAAGTCTGTCTTAGCAGAAAAGATCAACAGCCTAGTGGAACACAAGGACTTGAATTTGGAAATCAATCCTCTCAAGGCAAGTAATCACTGAATTGGGAAGGATCATGCAAGGAAACAAGTGCTAATGCATGCGATACAGGTATATGAGCAAATGGTTGCACAAATCGAACAAGACCGGGGACAACTCCCACAAGATATGCCGAGAAGTGTTACGCCTGAAGTGGCTGCTGAGAACCCAGATGTCCAAGCCATCATTCAACCACGTCTAAAAATGCTCATGGAGATTGCTGAAAGCTTTTTATCCACTATCCTTGCATCAACTGACGCTGTGCCTTATGGTATCCGATGGATCTGCAAGCAAATTCGATCTTTGACCAAGCGAAAGAGTCCCAATGCTTCTGAATTCTCAGTATGCTCAATGATTGGAGGCTTTTTCTTTTTACGTTTCATCAATCCTGCTATTGTTACCCCACGAGCCTATATGCTTTTGGAGAATGCACCCAACAAACATCCACGAAGAACATTGACATTGGTATAATCCAACCTAACAAGTGTATATTTTTCTTCCTACTGACTAATAGGATGATCATGATAGATTGCCAAGATGCTGCAAAATCTCGCCAACCGCCCTTCTTACGCCAAAGAGAGTTACATGCTTCCAACCAATCCGTTTGTCGAATCCAACAAGCAACGCATCAACAAATTCCTCAACGAGCTATGTGAAGTGAGCGACTTTTATGAATCACTGGAAATGGATCAATACATGGCACTATCAAAGAAGGATATCGTCCTCAACATCACGCTGAATGAGATATACAGCACCCAGTCACTTATTTTGCAGCATTTGGATATTCTTGCACCTAAAGAAAAAGATCATATTCGTGTTCTGATGAATGAGATTGGTCCTTCAATTCCACAAGTGTCACGCAAAGAAAATAAGGCTATCGAGTTACCATTATTCAGTCGTTGGGAAGTTCCCATTCAAGGTATGAGAAGAAGAATGGGCATCCCCTTTGTCATTGTAATGTTGACATGTTCATTGTGTTACAGATTTGACTACCGCATTGATGTCTGAGAACAACATTACACAAAACGACATTCTATACATGGAGACAAAAGCCATTTACGTCCAGCTTATTCGATCACTACCCCATCTTGCTGCATCGGCTGCTGCTGGTGGACCACTGGATCTTGATTATATTGCAGAGACAGCAGCAACCACCAAAGATACACAGCTCGTACGGAAGGGAATCAAGGTTAAAGACATGTTGCGTGAACTCGAGGATGCTGGCATCGTTGATCATCGTGATGGATACAAGTTGCTCGTAGAAGAAATCACCCAGGAGCTCGCACATCTCGGCAACTTGAAAGAAAAGGTCATTCAAGAGCTCGACTCATTGGAAAGCGTATACAAGGCCATTCTTGATCACAATACTTTCCTCCGAAGCCAGCTTGAGAGTTACAAAGCCTATCTGCAGAATGTACGTATCCAAAGCGGCAGCGACAAGAAATCCAAAAACTCGGTTGGCATCGGTGTCGAAGTGGATGGCATGCCCAAAAAACCGAAAAAGCAATCCGCCCAAGGACCTGTCAAATTCACTCACAGTCAAATGGAGAAGGATGGTGTTATTGCAGAAAGCACAGTGCCTGAAAGCAGGTGAGTTACCCCCTTGGGATGGGCTTGTAGATGGAATACATGCTGATATATCAATGGATCTAGGCGTCCCAACATCTTTTTCCTCATTACATCACCTTTACCTGGTACATTTATGATTGCCATGCACTTTAAAGGTGAGCTTCTTTTCCTATATGGCTATCTTATCATAGTGATTAACATGTTGGGAATATTCAGGACGAGAAAAGCCGATCCTTGAGATGGATCTCAAGCTGGATGATCTGCTGGAAAAGGTACTTGACAACACAAGTGTATCAAGGACAAGGGTCACTTATCATTTGTATGTATAGCAACAAGATAATGTTGAATTGCTCGACCTTGAATATGTGCGACTGAATGTGTCCAGAATCCTGACGTTATTGAACAAGACATTTGTTACCCGTAATAAGTAAGTATCCCACCCAATCCTGTTTTCCCTTCCTATTTTCTCTCCTTTACCTAGCGAGAGACCTTTACACTCTTACGAACAATGTGAATCTTACCAGGGCTGGTTTGTTCTCTTAAACGAGTTCACCGAAACAAGCGATTAGCAAGACACTATTTGGTTGTATCACCACACAGGGATAACAAGCACCACCATCACCACCGCCGCCACTTTTTTCTTTTATTACTACAACAACACACACATTTACCACCACTTCCGCTCTTAATCATTTTATTGCTGTTCCTCTCCTCCTCAATCAACATATCCCCCGGAGAAAATTCGCACACACACACACACAACATACATTAATAGGCTTTGTAAAGCAAAACTCCATAAACATATTTGATTTCTGATGGGTGCAATGAAAGAATGAAAAGTATATTGTCGGATGATGCAAATGTATTGTCATTATTGCACAGGGAGATATGGACAAAGGGAGTGAAAAGATGCGGTTGTATAAAAGGTACATGTATTATAGCTATAGTGCTGGTTGCTTGGATTGCCAGAATTCCTATATAAATCATGTTGTGAGATACACCGTTCGACATGATAAGGGATATGTAAAGGGAATGGAATCTTCGACCGACATAAACCAACATCTCCATTTTCCTTGGGAGTATCGGGGAACAGCAGTCGTTGCTTTGAGGATGGAAAAAAAAGAGAGAGAGAGAACCAATACTTACAAGCTCGTCGGATCCTGTGACAAACATCATGTAATAAGGATTGAAGCCAAAGACTCGAAGATTATCGGTATGAGGAGTATCCAATGCCGTCATGGGTGTATTATCTTGAATCACACCGGCCGTTGAAGCTGGATTCTCTATATCCCAAATGTATAATTTGCCATCACGTCCTCCTATAAAAAGGTACCCGTTTGAGTCCATTGTCCTTAATACAGCTTATTTCATAGCCTACCTGAAAATACGAATCTTCCATCCGGTGAAAGGCCCGTTTCCTCGCCACAAGTATCAACACCCAATCGCGGAAACCCACTGAGCCTCTGGATAATATTCCCACTGAATGCATCAAGTATATAGTGCGTTTGTCCTGAAGTCGAGAGCAGTATGTGCTTGCCATTGTTGGTGAATTTCAGACTGGTCCAATCCGGTAGGCCCTTTGGATAGTAATATGTATCTGATATCTCGCACGTTGCAAATGGTCCCTGATAATACCCATTTAGATCACCTTTCCTTGTCGACTATTTCAAATAGCATCCAAACTTACTGATTCATACGCTCGCAAATCATACATTTTAACTGTGCTTGAATCAACGCCTAACGCGAAGATGAGACCTTCAGGATCGAAAGCTGCTGTTGGACGTCCTCTAGCATGTACAACACCCTGTCCAATATGCAAAAAAGCTTTAATATGCCTTTTCCCAATAGAATAAACATGCATAATGATTTACCTGACATGTCGGTGATCTCAAATCCCATAATCGAACGGTTTTGTCAAGTGAAGATGAAAGAAATTGATCGTCTATTGGTGACATCTCCAGTGACACGACCCTATATCCCAAGGCATAGATCAATATTTTGAACGCTTCTCATCCTTTTTCGCGCATCATCCTTACTTGTCCTTGTGTCCACGAAAATATCGAATGAACTTGTTGTCGTGTACAGAAAGATATCGCAGGGTATCTAATGATCGGCGTCATTTGAGGGAGGAAAACAGGCGTCAATCACTATATCCAGAATAGCGCATATGGACCATTAGGATCTCACCGTCTTCTTTTGTTGAGGCATAAATAACCGTTGTCTTTTGATGAGTGAATCGTGCTAGATTGACGCCATATTTCTTGCTGTGTAAAGTACTCTGGTGTCTGTAAAACCAATGAGCAAATTGTCGATAAATGGATCGTGGCATTGTGGGTTGAGATCTGGTACATACTTGCCCTCTCGACAGTTGTAAATGTGTAAACTCTCATCTTGAGCCGAAGTAACACAAAGTTCTCCACTATCGTCAAAGCATAATGAGGTGACGGGTTGGCGATTGTCTCTGAATGTCTTTGCTGCTACGCATTCTCCCAGTACGGAAGGAGACAGCGTTATCTCGCCGTCCATAATTTGAAAAACTGTGTGTGTGTTGAGAAAGAAAGTGAGCGCGCGTTACTCGCCTACTCGCGTTGGATTAGACCGCAAGCAATCTCCGCGACTAGACTTCGACACACGACAGCTTCCATCCTTTTCACTACTATAGAAAACTTTTTCTTGTATGCTTGATTACTCACAGCTCTAAATAAATATTGCCATGGTTTTCAATGGAGAAATGCTTAAATGTTCCAGACGGGCATCCTATGGATTCATCATACATGTCAAATTGGATTTTATCTACACAGCAGCTCCTGCAGACTTGAGGTCAAAATTTACTTGCTACTGAAGAAGGGCAATCCCTTCATAAGTTGGATACATAATAGCCAGGTCCATACTACCTTCTCTTGAGATTATAGCTATATGAGCAAGCGATACCCGGTAACACAATCAAGCCCAAGTGATAATAAGCATAATTGCATTGGCGTGGGCGTGGGTGGGTGGGTTCAGCATACGTAGTCAGGGATCAACGGGTGACAACAGACATCGTCTTATCATAAATTCATTCAACTTTCTTTGCTATCTAACACGCCTCATAATACATGCATATGAATACCAGTATGCACATTGCTGGAATGGGTGTGCCATCCAGTAGATGTTATCACTAGACGTTAATGCATATATACAACATGTCGCGTGGAGATATCATACACATGGCGGAATATAGCACCGTACGTTAATAAGGTGACTATTTTCTCTCAAACCTATGCCATTCAGCGATGATTATAGCTTTAAAAAATGAAGGACGAGGACGAGGTAGCCGTGGTTACCATGTTTCGCTTACATAGTTACCACTGTTTACTACCATCATATCATCACAAGACGCATTACCAGGGAGAGTAGGAGTCACTTTTCCAAGTTCTGGGGTATTGAAAGATAAATTATGATGGCTTTGCTGTAGCACCATATTTAGTGGCCTTCCACAATACTGCTCTGCTATTTCAACCCCCGTAATCACAAGAGGATGATAATGTGGCAAGTGTCCATACGCATCTGTGTAATCGAGTACATCTGAATTCAATATCACTACGGATTCATTCAATCGAAAAAAATAGCATTTATTTTGAAGGGGGGTTGCACTGAATACGTAGTCAGCATGATCATCGGCATACAATATCATGCATCATACAAAGTCCGCATGGTGTGTGCTGTGCCATCTCTTACACTCGTTGCTCCTCCCATAAATACTATGGCTCTCAAACGTATTCAAAAGGTAATTCCAACTGGGTAATGGTGCTTACAGCAAGGCAAGACAGTGGGGATAGCAAGATGGGGACTGACATTGCGGTCCAACTTGTAGGAATTCAAGGACATCACCCGTGATCCTCCTTCTTCATGCTCTGCTGGACCAGTCGACGACGACACTTTTCACTGGCAAGCGACTATTCTTGGACCCGTACGTATATCCTCGAAGGATTGGCATGGATGTGGTGGGATGTATGTAGTATGGAAGGTTGACTTTTTTTTGTATGTACATGTATCTAGGAAGACAGCCCTTATCAAGGTGGAGTCTTTTACCTTTCGATTCACTTTCCTACAGACTATCCTTTCAAACCACCCAAGGCAAGTTGAATATGGGATTATTAGTGGATTGGTATTGATGCATGACTTTAATAGGTTAATTTCACGACGAAGATTTATCATCCCAACATCAACAGCAACGGCAGCATTTGTTTGGATATCCTAAAGGATCAATGGTCACCGGCCTTGACAATATCAAAAGGTAAAAAAAGGAAGCAAGTTCAAACTTCAATGCTAGAGGGAAGGTATCAGCTGATGATTAATATCCAACATCAATAGTGCTGCTCTCTGTGTGCTCACTCCTCACGGATCCGAACCCGGATGGTAAGTCACTTGCATAACACCGATGCATGAAAACTTATGCATATCCTAGATCCACTTGTACCTGATCTTGCACACATTTACAAGACTGATCGTGCTCGCTACGAATCCATTGCACGCGAATGGACAAGAAAATATGCCAGTGAGTAGTAGAGATTCAAGGGAGATGAATGATTGTGTATCTAAACTAGGATGATTATTAGTGTAATCTAGTTGATGTAGTCATTCATTTTTTGTCGTTTATCCATCACAATTACAACTTGAATGTCCAACAATGCTTCTCAACATATTCAGGGATTGATTATTTGCGTAAAGGGTACCAACTTCATTATTGATGAGAGGGGGGAATTGACAGAGGATATAAATCTATGATTACACGCGTGGCTTGAAATTGATGGCATTTTCTTGAAAGAAACGATCCACAGAATATGCTGGCCGAGATAAGAGCATGTCGACATGTGGCACACACATGCTACTGGACGTCTCACGCACCCAATCAAGGTATCGCACCATGGTATCAATGAGAGTAGCTAAAAATGGAATGATGTTTGAGATGAATGAAATGGTTTCATTGTTGAAGTATACCTGTTGGCAAAGAAAATGCACGTGTGCTGTAGTCGTATGCTCCTTTTGAAAGCGGGTCATTGTACATGAGACGTTGTTCTTGTTTGATCCGTGCATCAAACCAAATATCATGTGCGAGTTGTTCGAGGTAAAATTGGGTATCCATAGGACGCACAGCCTTGTATTTGAGTGAATTGCATCCTGTAGCCTTAGCCAAGCGGGTAACCAGCTCTTTGGCAGTGACAGGCTCAGGACCTGTAAGCGTATAGACTTGTCCATCGTGCTCATTGTCAAGGTGAACTGGAAGGATACTATGATCCCAATTGAGTACAATGGCTTGCACCACGCTGCATAGATCCGTCATATCTATCGGGCACAATTCGGTGTCTGGATGCAATGGCAGGGGAAGCTGAGCGTGTTTTTCAACAAAAGGTGCCCATAGATGCAAATGTTGGGTTGTCCAATCCGGTCTACAAGATACCTCGTAAGTATGAGAATGGCAAGCCATATTATATGACATGTAAATATTACCTTAAAATGGTCCATTGACAAGATGAGCTGACAACTTGCTCTTCAATCATGGCGTAATCTTGCAGCGGCCCAACGGCACCCACATGCGATATGCAAATGATCGACTTGACGCCTGCTTGACTAGCTGCTGCACAAAGGTTCTCATTGTAGGCCACTCGGTTGGATTCATCGCCTACAGCCAAGATCATGTACTCGACATTTCGCAATACGTCCACCAATTGCTCTGTATTTGTATAATCAACAGGCCGTACGTCAATGCCCTTGTATCCAAAATTCAAACAGGGCCTTTTGTTTTCGCAAAGAACGCGCATCTGTGGTATCAGGTGCTTGTGCTGAGCCAAATGCGACGTAATGCAATGGCCAAGATAATGGTCGGCACTTGTAATAACGAGCATTGTATAATATCAAGTAGGTAGAAAAGATCAAAGGAAAAGCTGCGTAAGAGAGAGTGAGAGAAAGAGACAATGGGTCATCTTTGGCTTTTTCTCAGGATTACTTTTTATATGGATGAATGAGAGCAACGCATAATGCTGCAAGAATGTATGTGCTTGCCAATTGTAATCATTGTTGTCCACATGCGACTTGAGTTCTGCCGAGCCGGCCGGATCCTTGGAAAGGTAGGGATAGTGAATCAACATTTGCTGTATGTATGCACGCTTCTTTGGTCTGTTTCTTTTCTTGTGCATCTCATTGCGGCGGGTACTGGTCAAAATTGCAATTGTGTTTGTTCCCTGCACCAACCATCACTATCTTTGCCATTGTTTGGGACACAGCTTGACTGCAGGTTTGACCTGTTGCTGTCAATGGTGCGTCCATTGTCTACCACAACATATATCGCTAGACCCCTCATACTTCCAAAAATACACCTCTTCCAAAAGCGATCCACTCATTGTTTGCATGGATATGCATTATAAATTCATGCTTTGTCTCGGGATGACCGGATTATCGTTTACTAGATACACATACTCCAAAATTCATTAATACAACCTGCATTATCTTATGACGTTTTCTTTGTTCCCAAATTATCGTTTTGAGTCCCCCCTTTTCTTCTCATTCTTTTTTTGTCAAGGCTGCGCCCTTCTCGTTCCATTATATGGAAAAACACATCTTCCGAGGAAAATCCTACTTTATACGCATTCATGCACATATCCAATGCATTGTTGAAACAAATAGATTTTCTTCCATGTTTATATGAGGAACAAGTAAGTAAGAATCGGATTACTGGGGTTGTCTATGATATGGAATCGTTGGTTGTAGTAGTACAGTAGTAAGGATCAACCATGGATGGGGTTTTTAGAGGCGTGCATCAGTTGGGAAATGTCTCATAGCTTGACGAACACCAAGATCGGCCATAATTTCTTCTGAGCCACCAAGGATAGAGGAGAACTTGTATGTACGGTGAAGCAATTCAATATTGCGGCCCATAGCTGATCGAGTCAAGGCACGGCCACCAAAGATCTGGGCGGCATCATCAGCAACATCATGGAGCATACGAGTACACTAAGGGGTAAGCAATGATAAAAAGGGGGATGTTAGTATTGATGATGACTCAATAAGGAAGATGTAAGCACCTGGTATTTGCAAAGAGCGAGAGGGCCAGCAAGCTTCACAGCCTGTTCGAAATAGTCCATGTGACACATTTGATACGTCAAGTTCTCGATCCAACTTTGTACGCTCTCAACGCTTGCAATCTATGTATATCATGAGCATCCGCATGATCATCTTGGTATTTTGTTCCTGGCTTACCATCTTGGCGAGCTTGTTGCGGATGACAGGTTGATCAATGAGACGCTTGCCAAAGACCTATAATGGTTACATTAGCATGAAACCCTGCCTATGTGTATAACGTATCTTACCTTGCGTTGCATGGCCCATTTGAAGCAATCTTCAACAGCGTAACGTGCACCCATAACGGAACCAGTCAACATGACCCATCTATTTGTATTGTGTTAGATTTATGCAAGTTATCAACCTGATTTGGATCCCCGGATCAACAATCACCTTTCATGGTTAAAGTTGGACCTATTCATGCAAATGAGTAAATAGATATAGCTGAAAGCACGTATATACAAGCACTTACAATACAACCATAAATCCTTTGCCCTCCTTGCCAAGCAAATTCTCGACTGGCACCTTGACGTTCTCAAAAGTGACATAAGCAGTACCAGCAGTGGGAGCATAGGAAGTCTTGATCAACTTGGTTTCGACGCCTTCTGAGCGCTCAATCAACATCATGGACATGCCCTTTTCGGTTTGGACAGCCACAGAGAAATAGTCGGCCCAGCAACCACCAGTGATCCACTTTTTGACGCCATTGACAATGTAGTGCTTGCCATCGGCAGATAACTTGGCGGTGGTGCGAATGCGAGAAACATCACTACCAGCATAGGGCTCAGTGATAGCCAAAGCCATGCGTTTGCGACCGGAGAGGACTTCGGGAACAATCTTGGCCTTCATTGCCTTGGATCCAAAGTTGAGAACAGTAGGAAGAGAAATCACCATACCGGACACGATACCATCATCAGTACCTCTCACACCAAGACGTGCCATTTCTTCATGTACAATCATCTACATTATAAGCACCATGTCAGCATATAAAATATCCTTCTCAATGATCTATAATACCTCATGGAAATAATCGTATTCCTCGGGAGCAATACCACCAGGGAGCTTAATGTTGAATTCACGAAGGAATTTACCAGGACCAATGTTGGCAGCCAAAAGACCATAATCACCAAACTTCTTTTGGAGTTCATCCGAAGGACGTTCACCCGATGCTTCGACTTCACGGATTTCGTCAGCCAATTCATCAAAGATCTTTCGCACAGCAGTACGGAACTTGAAGTGGGTTTCCCTAGAAAGCGCACGTGTTCACATCAGTCATTCATTCATGCAATGAGGAAAAAGGAGGAAAAAGGGGTAGATAATCATGTGACAAGGGAAATTTCATGCAAAGGAAAACTTACTTGAAATAAGGCGACTTGTAGCCCATCCAGGCACTTGGTTCAGCATATGGCACACGAGAAATCTCGCCTGGTTGACGAATAGCAATCTGGGGCTCCTCGCCTTGAATGGTACCAATCTTGTAGCGGTTGTATTTGAGGAGCACTTCTTGACGATGAAGACCGTAAAAGGCATCTGTGGCATCCTTTCCAGCAAGCTCCATGATGGGGAAGACACCACCTGTTGAGTTGAAAACACAAATCAAGGGTCAATGAATGGCCACCATGTCACCCATTGGCTCCATGTCGTACCTGGGTGGAGATCAACAAACTCGCTCAAGTCGTACACAGCACTGTCAATAATGATCCAGAGATCTTCTTCAGTTGCATGGCGGCTGACTTCTTCACGGGTAAATGTTTTGAGTTGGGTCATGGTGGAAAAGAGTAGGGGAGGATTGAGAACAATAAAGAAAGAAAAGAGTGGGTGAAGCAAATGGGGTCGTTGATGTTAAAGACTACACGCGTGTGTAACCATGGTTTTTGACATGTCGCTTACTGAGTTTGAAGAAAGATGCTTGGTAATTCAATTCGGTGATGGAGACAATGGTACATTGGTAGCTATATTTGAATAGCGTTAGAGTAGAGTGAACAAAGAATCCATTGCTTACAAATATGATATCACCACCTTTTCAATAAAATGAAACGTTTCTTTGTTCGATGGGTATGTCGTTTGATATGTTGTAAGCAACTCAAAGACGTCAATTACCAGGATTAAGAAGCGCGTGATGTAACGACAAAAAGCACATGAAAATTGCCCCTGACCTTGTGAGAATATAATGGCCCTTCTCCGCATGAAAAGCCAATGACCAGTGGTAACCCCACAAAAGTATATGAAAGATACCAACACTGACAATGAGGCTTACTAGAGACTATCCATCCATCCATCGTTAGACTCATTGATAAGAATCTGGGTTATCTAGACACGTGGTGGTGGGGGTGGTGCAGCAAATGCATCGGATACACCTATCTACATACCCTCACACAAGCTCCCTCTTTGTTAATGCCATGAGGTACATATCACTCAGGCTGCTTTAAATGCTGGGTACGAACAATAAATGGTCTTCATTTTCCTTTCTCATGTTCCAAAAACTTTCTCGAGAGTGATCACTCCCTTGCATTGAGCCTTCTATATATCTTATTCCCTTGAGCCATGAGGCATTCCCATTCAAATAAAACCTTTAATTTTCACAAATGGATGGTGTGTACATAAATATCATCACTCAAGGGATCATCGAATCGTGCGATATCGTTAAAAGACAACTATAACAGCGTACGAGTAACTTCTTTATTGATCCCTCTCTACAATCACAATCGCTCTTTTCGTAATCACTTTGGGGTTGGAAATAATCTAAGCTAGTATCGACTGCGGTCACGAGAGTAGGATCGAGAAGAAGAATGTCTGTCCCTGGAACGAGAACGGCGTCTATAGCGTCTGTCACGGTCATCATCATCGTATCGGGATCTGCGATAGTCATCGTTGTCTCTTCTCCTCCTTCTGTCATAAGGGCTACGTGAGCGATCTCGGCGATAATATCCACGATCATCATCCCGCCGTCTGTCGTAGGAACGATCTCTTCGATCATAAGAGCGATCTCTTCTGTCATAGGAGCGGTCATCTCGACGACGATAACTACGGCGATCCTCCTCCTCATCCTCATCATCGTAACGTCTTCTCTCATAGGATCGTTCTTCTTCTTTTTCTTCCGCCTCATATCTAATGACATCCATGTTAGTCATAGGTTCACGGTCTTTTTAAAGGCATACGTACTCTCCATGACCTCCATTCCGCATTTCTTCATCATACTCTTTTAGCTTCTTGTCAAGATCACGTGCAATGGGTACTGGGATACGAGGTAGCATTGTTCCTTGGAACTTTTGTTCGGTGAGCAGCATACGACACAATTTGCCAATGGTCCTATCCATGTATAAGTTACACCTTTTGTACATGCCATTCTCATAGCCATACTTACGATTTCTGTGGACGTGGACCACCCGACAATTCGATTTCTTCTTCATCCTCAAGATAATAGGAAAGCCATTCCCAAAGTTCAGCAGGTGCACACACGTAACGCAAATAGAGAAATCCAATGGCTCGAATGTATCTATATGGATTCATCAATATACAAGCATCCCACAATGATCGTTACTCTATACCACTTACGGCGAGTCTCGATGGTCAATGAGGTTCTCAAGCTGCTTCACAGTCAAACGCAATGTCCAAAACTTGAAAAGACAACAGAATGCGGTGGATACAGTGGTTCCCTTGATGAAAGGTGCTGCAAAAAAGAATGCGTTAGAACAAAAGACCATCATCCTCATCATCCATCACGACCCACTTACCCAAGTTGGTCACTGCGCAAGGAGTAGACACAAAGAGTATAGAAAACAAAAGGACGTTTTAGCCATGAAGACAATATACACGGTCAAGGACAAACCTTTCACAGGTACCCAGTAGATAAAAGAGAAAGGGCGATCGTACCTTCATTGTAGATCTCATCTACAATTTCATGAAACGTCTTTTTTTCACTGGATCAGGAGTCAGTATTGTCAATCTATCGACTGCGTTGACACGTGTAAGGATACTTACTAGAGCGACTTGAAGTAAGGAGAGGCGAGAATGTTTTGGTAGAGAATAGCATTCATGTTCATGGTTGTCTCGTTGCCCCATGTTTCCAGTTTGTTCGATTGGTTCTTGCCCATGGTTGGCGCTTTTCCTGCAAAAGAAAGAGAGGTGGTAAGATTATTAGCTGAGTCTAGTATGCGATTTTCCTCCTTATATAAAGCTGGTACCCACCCACTCCAATTCAACTCAATAAATCAATTTCCATGTATTGGTTCAAGGTGCGAAATATATTATGGGGTTGTGATGAATAAAATGCTAGTGAGGTGTATGTAGGGAATACTATAGTGCTTTACAAGTATTGTACTAGAAGAAGGAAGGTGATGGAAAGTAATAATAATGTGGGGATATACAAGTATACAACGATAGAGCAAATCACCATCCATTTTGAGCATTCCTGGTCTTGATGTATTCATAAATCTTGGCTGCTGTACGTTCTTCCTTGAGATTGATCATGTAAATCATGCTTGAGCGATCGGTAGTGAGTAAGAAAGATACGCGCTTGGGACCAAATCGCTCCACATTGCAGCTTTGAACCACAGAAGAGACCAGCTTGGTTTTGCCATTTTCCATGTAGATATGCATCTTGTTACTCGGCTCTTGTAATGAGATTCGAAGACTGACACTTCCCAAGCTATTCCATGCTGCATGTTCCTGCTGTGCAAACAATTTGCATTTACATTGCATCAAAGGCTTGAGGGTCTGTGGTGCTTCTTCACGGAATGTTTTCGAATCGGGAGGGGGTGCTTCGGGATCCACCAAGGATGTTGATCTTAATAACGAGGAGCTGGGTGGTGGTGCAATTTGTTGTTGTTCTTCAGCTGATCCCCAGATCTTGATGGATTCTCGATGTGCATATTGCAGTACATTTTCAAGCTCCACAGCATCCGCCCGTCGTTCAAAATGGATTAGGTACGTTTCCATTTGTGTACCCATATATACTGAAATGCATACATCTGTATCACCTTGCAATTGGATCATGGTGGTAGGGAATATCCAGGCATTCAAGTATAATTGGCCACTGTCCAGTAATAAAATGGATATGCACGATCGATTGGCATTGGTCACCCGCACCTGGATACCACATTGTCCTTGTGCTGCATACCACGTATCCCCCTTCCAATGAAACACATCACATCGACCATGACGATACAGTACTTGCTTTGTGGCATTCGCATAGGCACCAGGCTAATGAACATCAATGTCAGCTTTTGGATACATAATATAATCATCACACTTACGCTTTGAGGAGGTGATGCAAGGTCATCCAAACCCGACGAAGTGGATCTTGTGTCAATCTGTAGAGATGTTTTGGATGGAGAGCTTGTAGAATTGTGTGGTGAGGGTTGAGCATGTGTCATTGTTGGGCTATTGACCGAGCGAATCGAATGAGAAAGCGATGCTTGTCTTTGAGGAATATTAGTTGCCATTCGTGGTGATGATGATGATGTTGTTGTTGTTGGCATTCTACCACCAGTGTGCTTGGATGAAGTACGTGGCAATGGGGTGATTGTGATAGGTGAACCTGTTGAATATGATGGATGAGGTGAAGGAGCAACCTGATTTGGCTTTGGTTGTTGTTGTTGTTGATGATGGCGATCGACGGATGAAGAAGAGGCTTCTGTTGAGCCAGTGGATGATGATTCACGCATCATGGAATAATCAGTTGCGTTTGATGATACTGAGCCAGTGGATGAATCAATTGAAGCTGTCATTGCTGATCTCAGAGTTTGTTGTACTGTATTTGCCACACCATTCGATTGCTGCTGTTGTTGTTGTGTTCTATCTAATGACCGAGATGCAGATCCGCCTCTAGATGATGAACGTGGTAATATAGGCACACCAGCACTTGTCATTTGAGGCGTAACAGTAGTAGTAGATGAGGTAGATTCTTCCTTGACCTTATTGGTTGATAGTGTCATTTTATGCACAGCTGGTTCGATATATGTCATCTTGACAGGTGCGGATTGCATATCAGCTTTGGTTGCCTTTTCACCCTCTTTGTTGGATTCCTCCTTTAATTCTTCATCTTTGGTTGCTGTAGGTACGCGTGAAAGCAATTTGACGGATCGTGGTGCAATATTTGCCAAATCTTGGCCATCCTCATCCACTGTAGATGGTGCTGGTTTATCGCTCTTCTTTTCAAAAGACAATTGCCCACCATCGTAGAGGCCCATGATGGTATCACGAAATGCATTGCGTCTGACATAGGCTGTTGACTCTCCGCTATTGTTGTCTTTATCATCATCATCGTCATGGCCGCCATAAAGAGCAAAGATATCATCATGCGTGGTGGTAGAGTCTTCCTGCTGGTGGTGGTGGTCGGCATCATTTTTGTCATCCAAATCCTCTGAGAGAAACGGGAATTTCGCCAGCTGCTGTTTCACTGTGGTAGCAAGAGATCTTGATTTGAGAGTGACAGCACTGGGCGCAGAAGCACTCACACCAAGCCATGCATTTCTTTTCTCACGTGAAGCGATCCGGAGTGTCATTTGCTCTGCGTATGCAAGATTAAAGTGCACAAGGTACTCTCCAAGGAGCTCCCGTTCCAAATCCATCGACTTGACCGTGATATCCTTCACTGCAATTGGAGGGTAAACGAGTTCATATGACGGCGTGTTGCTCGTGTGCATGCAGCGGCAAATAAACAATTCATCGACTGACAGGGCGAGATGCAATCGGGTTGCCGTATTTTCCACAAGCACAAAATCATCACGCATAATGATACGCCCACCACCGTGTGATTGGGGTGGTCGATATACCTATTTGATCATGTAAGACCGAGAATAGATGGAATAGGGAGGTGAGATCGACTTACTGTAGGTGCTTTCTTAAAGAGATCCATCACTTTTGAGCCATCCACATGTTCCAAGAACTTTGATACTGATGTGCTGCCTGGATATTGGTTTGCAGGAATGTCCGTAGGAGCTGTTTTGCGGATACCATTTTGAAGCGTGTTCTTGGATATCTGTATAAGCGTGTCAATTCGTTGATTGGCCCTTAGCAAAAGTCCATGATCTGCACGCCCAGGTCGTGTGCTCTGCAATAGACGCTAAAGAATAATGGGTAGAAAGTTAGCAAAGACATCTTGATGGATAACAACAACAGCTTGTTCACCGTACATTGTATAGATTCTTGTAATATTGAACTCGTTCCAATGGTGCATCAAAGAGCTTTTTCAATGTTTGTGGTCCAGAGGATGAAGGAGCGATTTTCTAATTATTCCATTATCAGCATCAATCGCAAATGAAGAGTAAAAGATGCTTACATCCAAGCAAGCTCGTAAGGCTGGGTTATCAGTGATGTCTTGTCGGCGATCAATGTCAATGATATAGTTTCTAAAATAGCTTGCGTATGGCACCTCGATAATATCCACCTATCATCCAACATACATACATACAATTAGTCAATTGTAACTACTATATCAAGCCTTTTTTTCCCTCACCCATTGCATCAGGATATCACCCAATTCTCGCATGGCTCGTGGGTCGCCTGCAACCTTGACGAGTCTCTATTTGATAACGAGAGTTAGAACACGCTTATCATCCATGCATTGAATCGGTATCCTTACCAAGCAAAATCGTTTGTTGACAACATAGATGGCATGTGCATGCGTGAGCTGCTCTGAAAAGTCAGGTGCTGCTGAAGCCATTTGTTTCATCCATATTGGTGCTATTTGCTAGATGTAATACATGGATCATCAGCATAATTGTAGGCGAGTGTGCCTTGGGACGTTGATATATTACCGAGTCGACCAGTTTCAGGGTTTCAATATAGTCTTTTTCGGTACGAATGAGATCAACGAGAGGATTGCTGCTGGATTGTGATCGGGATTGTTGTTGTGTGGGTATACTTTGTGGTGGTGAAGGAAATGCGTTCGGCGATGTGGACAACATGGTGTGTGTGCAAATGAATGGGAAGGAGCAGAAACAAGGAACCAACGACAACGACGACCTTAGTAAGGAGAGTGCAAACGACAAAGGGAGGGTGGGGGTTTAGTCTGTGAATGTGGATAAGAAAAAAGAATAAAGGAGCTCTATAGTCAAGACATGGTTTTTTTGCGGGGATCGCAAAAACGTAGTAGATGGGATACAAGCTTCATTGTCGCGTTGCACATATCGGTGTTTCGTTCTTCTCGACATTGCGTGAAAACTCACCCGGTTGGTTACTGCTTTTTTGTACCAAGAAATAATATGTGTACCAGATGTTGAACCATGTTGCATGCTAACGCCACTTTCTATCGTCAATCATCCTGGAATGTAGCCACACTTGTCGTTGCTAGGCTCTTTTGAAACGCATGATCGATTACCGCATCTTTATTCGTGCTTCATGAGCAATTTCATACACCTTATCACAAAAACAACCTAAAAAGGAGAAAAGACAGAGGCTCGGTTACACATTACTATATGAAATGACGACAGCTCGGGTGATCATTCTAACCATTGTTGGTCGCGCTTGAACGGATACAAGTGCTTAATACTGCATGCCAAGCGACTAGCCATCCCTGGCTCACATTTCTGTACAATTCTTTTAATAAAACTCGAATTGTAGTCAGCTAATAATCGCATCTATCCCTAATGCAAGCCCCGAGGATTGCCCTGAGCATCAGGTGATACAAACAGTTGCCTGGGAAGGGACGTTGTTGTGGCGAGTGTGAGAAATTTCATTGGTTGGAAAATCATCTTTATTCTTCTCTATGTATATCTCTTGATGATGCATGTGACATGTATGACTTTGCAAGTTTAATGAGCTCCGCTCCACAGAATCGGCCAAGTGCACCTTGTACTGCTGCATTCTCATCAAAGCGTTCGACATTGTCGCCTCGGGTGCCATCCATGACATATTTTACCCGGCTGATACAAAAGGGTACAGGCTCGGAGCTATGATCGCCATATAATACAGGAGTAGAATGATCGCTTGCAATAATGACCGTATACTAATAAAGAATGTTAGACATCCCTGTGATGCAATAGATTATACCTCCTCCCGACTTGCCAACTTACCTCGCTTTCCCCGTTTTCTAATTCATCCTTATTCAACCGAGAGATAATATCACCGATAGCAGCGTCAATTTTTTCTAGGAATTGCACCTGGTAGATAATGAATAACGGCTTGGTGAATATCAGCATTGCCCTTTTGCTTACCTTTAATGGTACGTTGCGATCATGTCCAGCATCATCCACCGCTTTTATGTGAAGAAATCCAAAGTCATACTTGCTGCTTGTCAAGTTTTCCACTGCAGCATCCGCCTTTGCTTGAAAGTTTGTATGATAGTCTCCTGTTGCACCTTCCACCTTGATGATATCCATGCCGACTGTCATTCCCAATCCAGCAATAATGCATGTTGGTGCAATCAAAAAGCTTTTGAGCCCATGTAGCTGTTCAATACTTGGCACCTGGATAGCATTATATTAACTTTTATCCAATCACCTTTTCCCAAATCGGTTTACTTACATCAATGCAGCTACCACAACCACGCAACAATATGCAATTTGCAGGATTCTTTCCAGCCTTCCTTCGGTCATCATTGATCGGATGCTTGCTCAGTGCATTGTAGAAAGCGTCTGACAGCTCGTTGATGAGCTAAAAGAACCGTTTAGTATAAAAAGTGAATCATCCATACCACCGAGATTGGAATTACGGTACCTTACTAGTCATCCTTGCATCATCCGTATCATCTGTGGGTTCACACGTGACTAATGGCAAACTAACATAGGTGCATTAGATTTGCATAACAGGGGTACTCATACGCACACACACATACTTGTCTTTCAATGGATCTGTGCCTGTTATCATATCAGTCAATCCTGGGCCGCGTACTCTAACACCGCATCGATGCTCGGTTGCATACTTGACGGCCACTGTGTGATTGGGAAATGAAGGAAGTTTGCTGATCCACGTGAGTAACTTTTCCACAAGGGCACAAAACAACACCACATACATGTTATCAATGGCGTCACACAGAGTAGGTCCCAGACCTTCGAAATGGCGATCCGCTCTCCGAGAAACTACAATGCCTGTGGATCGATCGAGATAGGCAAAGTTGGACTATAAAAGAAGAGACGATGCATTAATAACAGAGACAGTGGTTCATCCCTTCCTTTTCCATTTTACCTTGAATGCAATATCACCAGGTATCATGTCCAATCCTGCTCCCATGGTTTCAAATGCTCCACGACCACGATAATACCTTGTCTATGTGAGATACAATGTAAGGATACATCATTCCATGGCCACTTACTGTCTTGGGTTGTAACCGAGGATCGACATGTGTGCTGTATCAGACCCACAAGCTAAGCCAGGCTCCACTGAGTCGAGTAAGCCATTCAGTCCACTTGCTGTAGAATTGTGTGAGCCTCCCATTTGTTCCTTTGTATTCGCGATCGACCCACACCCACCTGCTAGTTTATCCATCCAAGGAATATTGGCCGCTTGAAGAGGGGTGCGTTTGTCCAATTCAGGCACAGCGACATCACCGATTCCGTCAATGAGAACGATCAGGAGCTTTTCCCTTTTGGACTTTGGCATATCAAGTGGAAAGAGCGAGAGAGAAACCAGCACAAATTGGGAAATTCTGTAACCGTGCTCTCATTAGAGCTGAGGCAATTGCATGTCAACAAGTTCGTGTCACATCAATGCCCATAGCAACCACCCCCTCCTTCTCATACATCAATAGCCCTTTCTAAACGCACAATCTATAAAGGATCATTATAAAAAACATATCGCCAATTCATTGTCTAGACAACCCCCACTCACTTGCACTCTTTAATACTTTCAATACAAAGAAGTATAGCATGTATGCACCCCGTTTATATGCGGGCAACTGTACCCTTGTTTGAGAGAAGAGCAATCAATATGGGATCTTGTGGATGGTAACTGATACAACTTAATATTGGGTATGGTAAATCATATCTTGTAATCTATATTCAATGATACATAGGTAAAGTGTTACATGACATGATACAACCATTATTAGCCTTGAATGGCATTTATTTTGTGCAGCTGCGGACCGATAAAAATATCAAACACAACTCTTCTTCTCTATGGACGCGTAAGTACTAGCACGCTGGAAAAAGTAGGTATGCACTTGAAAACTTACAGCTCTTTGCCATTGACAGCATCCACCCATGAAAGACGATACTAGCACAAGTCGCCACGCAAGGAAAGAACGGAATGCGTCAAGATGCTGCTGATTGAAAGATCACCTAATCGCTGCATGGGGTCGTCGTGGCAACGTGTACTGACTGATACAGCACTTTGGTAGGTCTCGGGGATTAATGGGAAGCTGTTACATATGTAATAACCATAGTGATGGATTAGGCATGGGATATGCTACCAGGTTGCTATTGACCACCACTCATTATCAATCATCAGTCAAGGCTCCATGACAACCTTTTAGGTTAAGGTGACACTCACTACGTGCCTGAAGTGTTAGTACAAACATCAAGGGGAAGTGGATTGGTATTAATGATGAGGTGGGTTCTCTTTTATTGTAGTCTGATCGAACCATGGGATTTCTCAAGGTCATCCCGCTTGGGTCGGATTAAACAAGGTTGCATCTCTTTCTCATATGGGGCCAACAAGAACAAGGCCCCTCCCATACCAACGACATTGACAACAAGGTGTCAACAAGATTGAATCGACAAGAACGGGAAAAAGTGCGATGGATATATGCGTGTGTGCTATGGATACGAGTAGCAGTTACCGGCCGTCAGCACACGACAAAAACAAAATAGCCGGCGGCGGGCTGCTTGACTGTGATGCAAGATCATCGTCGGGCGGCCAGCTCCATTTGAGTGAGCAAGCCAAATCGATCAAAAGGGGTGGATAAGAGTAGATCGTCTGCAAATCAGGACATTTTTGACAATAGAACCTTTCATAGTTTAATATTCTTTCATATAAAAAAGTTTTTTTTTCTTGTTGAAATATGTTAAATGAGTGAATGGATCATTGTATATCCAATAATGGACATATACCACTATCGACCTATCGGCAAATCAATTCAATGACAAATGCATTGCCCTGGAAAAAGGTTTTGACAGGATTCCGGATTATATAAGGCAATCCAAGTAGTTCCGTTGATTCTATTACTGCTTCTTTACCCCACACTTTTTTATCTTTCCCACACCAACTTAAGAAGAAATGGCATTGTCACGTTCCTGCTTGATGCTCATGAAGCCTCGATCGATTGCTTCCCTGCCATGCCGACGCATGTTGTCGACCACTCGTATTCAGTTACGCAACGACGCTACTACTGCCACTACTGCCACTACTGACGGCGCTGGTCCGCTTGAAGGTTTACGTGTATTGGATCTCACTCGAGTATTGGGTAAGTTACATGGACAGTCATTTTGATAGGCAATATGGATCTAATCGACCCTTTTTATTCTATAGCTGGTCCCTATTGTACCATGATGCTGGGCGATCTTGGGTAAGTAGATGCCTCTGTGCACCTGAAAAACACAAAGCTAAATATGGGTGGGGGGTCTTAGTGCCGAGGTGATCAAGGTAGAAAACCCAAAGGGTGGTGATGATACTCGTGTATGGGGTCCACCTTATGCCGAGAACAAGTCAGCCGAGGATCAGGAACGAGGTGAATCTGCCTACTTTTTGTGTGCCAATCGAAACAAGAAATCCATTACAGTGGATATGAAGTCAGAAGGAGGTCGTCGATTGTTGCATGATCTTGTGCGAGAATCCGATGTCTTGGTGGAAAACTATTTGCCTGGAAAGCTCAACAAGTTTGGCATGGGATATGAGCAACTCAAGAAAATCAATCCACGTCTTATTTATGCCTCCATCACGGGTAAGATGAAAAGGATGGTGGTGGTGATCCAATCACATATAACTCATTGTGATGATGTAGGCTATGGTCAAACCGGCCCTTATTCAGATCGTCCCGGTTATGATGTGATTATTGAAGCAGAAGCAGGTCTTATGCATATTACGGGTGAACCTGACGGCAATCCTGTCAAAGTGGGTGTGGCTATTACCGATTTGACCACGGGTCTCTATGCACACAGTGCGATCTTGGCAGCACTTATCAAGCGTGGAATTTCCGGCAAGGGTCAATGGATCGATTGTTCTTTGATTGAAGCTCAGGTGGCATCGCTTGCCAATATTGCATCCAATTATTTGATCGGAGGTCGTGAAGCAAAGCGTATGGGTACATCGCATCCTTCCATTGTGCCTTATCAAGTGCTTCCTACCAAGGATTCCTTTGTGATGGTGGGTGCTGGTAACCAGGGTCAATTTGAAAAGCTTTGTGATCGTATGGATATGGCTCATCTCAAGACCGACCCACGTTTTGCATCCAACCCTGACCGTGTACGCCATCGCTCTGAACTCATTGATATGCTCACCAAACGCTTCATGGAAGAACCCACGGAACACTGGCTCGAGAAACTTAATGGTGCTGGCTTTCCTTTTGCTCCCATCAATAACATCCAGCAAACATTCGACCATCCCCAAATCAAGGCACGCGAACTTGTCCAAGAAGTAGAGCATGAACGTGCTGGCAAAATCAAGCTTGTTGGTCCACCTGTCAAATACAGCGACTTTAAACCATCCATTCGCCTGCCTCCTCCTGTCCTTGGTGCTCACACTCAAGAAGTCTTGCGTGATGTTCTTGGTTATTCACAAGAAACCATTGATCAATTACGAAAGGAAGGCGCTGTTGGCTCTCATTAACTAAGATAGATTCATAACATTTCCCCTCCCTCTCTCACATTGTACAGCCAAATACATATACCAAGAATAATAAAATGTTTCTAGAAAAGATGTGCCATGACCCATATATTAATCTGGTTTTACAACTAGCTGTCTTTAATAAGAATGATCATCATGATTGTACATCGATTGTCTCTTCAGCTGAGGTAGATGATGGGGAACTGCCAGCAGTCATTTTGTCTTCTGTATTCTCCAAAGTAGTTTTAGATGTATCTTGTTGTTGTTGGGTAGATGGGGTGGTGGTGGTGTCATCGGCATCTTTTGGTGTAGCGGGTGAGGATGATGATGGCTTTTCTGTCGTCGGGATAGTTGTAGATGCGGTATTGTTGTTACTTTTATCAGCAGATGGCGATGGTGCAGTAGTATCATTGGTGGTGGTGGTAGTAGTAGTAGTGGTAGTAATAGTACTCGTTGTAGTAGTATCATTGGTGGCGGTGGCGGTGGTGGTGGTTGTAGGAGGAGATTGTTGATTATCACGTTGTACATGAGTACGAAGAGCTGCTTGTAACGTATCCGTCAATCGCTTAGCAAGGTAAGGTGGTAATTGAGCGATAGCTTGTGGCAAAAGCTGAGCAATACTTGGAGGTAATGGATATCGAACAGGATCCAATAAATGTTGTCGTATCGTCTCTTGGAGTTGTTGTTGTTGTTGCTGCTGTTGTTCTGATGTTACAGGAGTTGTCGTATTTGTTGGTGATGGTGCATTGGATGATGCGGTATCCGCTGCTGCTCCTGCTGTGTCTGTTGTTGTTGTTGTTGTTGTTGCCATGGATGGAGATTGTGTGGTTGTCGTGGCAGCGGCAGCAACAGCGGCAGCGGCAGTAGCGGCAGTGACAGCTTGTTGTCGTGATGGATCTGATGATGATGAAGGAGATGACGATGATGGTGCAGTTGTTGATGATGATTGTTGTTGGTGTTGTTGTGAAGGAGACGCTGAAGGAGTATTTTCAGGGCGAACTCGTTTTCGAGCGGTTTCATCTTTTGAGGTGTTGGCCAATCGCTTATTGGGCTTGTAGATGCCATTCGGAAATTGAGACTCTGCCTCGGGATCAATGGTCCAATATGATCCTTTACCATGTTCATTCCCTTGCCTAGGTACACGCACAAACGCTTTGTTCAATGAAAGGTTGTGTCGGATTGAATTCTATGTATGCAAACAAGTTATTAATGCATTGACCACAATGCAATGTCGATCTCATGTTGTCATACCTGCCAACCAGCATTTTCCATTTTGAAATAGGGATATCGTTCATGGATATACATGTAAATACTGTTGAGTGTCATGCGTTTCTCAGGGGTAGAATTGATGGCTTGTGCAATAAGGGTGGCGTAAGAATAAGGTGGTTTGGTGTCTTTGTCGTAAACCGGCTCTTCATTCATTGAATTGTCGCACGTTGTCGATTGCTCCGATGATTGCTGCTGTGGTTGTTGTTGTAGCTGATGAGGTTTATAAATGCATGTTGTAGCTTCCTTTTTCGAACAAGTCGTAGCATCTTCAGGATCCATGCGAGGTAACAAGAATACAAATGATACATCGCCGATCTGAATCTTGGTGCTATGAATTATACAAAAGTCAATCTCACTCATCCATTTCATGAACATCCCCATTAAACACTTCTTACCGATTTTCCAACGCTACCGTAACACCCTTTTCAACAAATTGCTCATTGACAAACGCTCCATTCTTGCCAAAAACCATAAACTCGAATCGTTGCGTGGTAAAGTTGTAAAAAAGTCGAGCATGGTGGCGAGATACTGATTTGAGAGTGCCGAGTGCGATATCCACATTATCTGGTTTAGTGACCTTGCGACCCATTGTCACTTGAAGTGTTCGCATATAGTAGCAAAAGCCGTCTCCTTCCAACTTTGCATAGGCTTGCACAGGACCTGAATCGAGGGAAGCAGGTGTTGGGTGTTTGGGTTGCTTGTCGGTAGCAGGTTTGGGTGTATCTGGTTGTGTCATTGAGAGAGATGGTGTTGAAGAGTTGGTAATCGCATCGCCATTCATTACAAAAAGAGTGTGGGGTAACAAGGGTACAGACAAGAAGAAGAAGAGAGAGAGGAAGAGAGGAAAAAAAAGAAGACTGCGCTTCGTTCGTTCAATTTTTTACCCAGCACACACAATCATGCGCTTTGAATCGGGTATCCGAAACTGACTGACTGACTGACTATGACAGCTTTACGAATGGGGGAATATAGAATCGGTTCATCTTTTATCCATCAATGAAAGATCAAATGAGCATAATAGTAATAGGTGGGCCATTTGTTACGAATGAAATAAATGTCTGTGTGTGTGTGTTTGCTAGTGATGGTCTTGTGTGTGTGAGAGAGTGCACGCGAGTACGAGTGAACCGGATCAATGTAGTACACAAATGTGAACAAAAAGGAAGGCTCAAAGAGAAGAAAAAAGGATAGAGAGGAGCAAGCGAGATAAGAGAGAGAGAGAAAGGAAAGAGAGAGAGAATAGATATGTGAGTGAAGGGAAGGGACGACGATTACGGAGTGGGAGACTGAATAGGTGGTGGTGAAGGTGTCCTGTGTAAGGCAGTAGTCAAGTGATTGAAACAACGAAATGATGCAAATAACAATATATAGGTAAGTTGGAAGAAGAAAAAAAAGAGTGGTAACAAAGAGTGAGGGGTGGCCATATAGTAAAACGAGCAGATGCATCTTCAACCAAATCACCTTGAGATGGTCAACTCGTTTTCATCGACGCTTCCAAGTGTGTTATCCAAGATCATCGTAACATCATCCACGGTTGTCAAATCTTCTAGGAACATCACTAGGTCGGTCAGCTCGGTATCATGTGGATCATTGAACCAGGTTGAAACAGGAACAGCATTTGCTGTATGGAAAATATAACTTGCTGGCGAATTATCAAGAATCATTGTCTGTGAAAGCTCTCGTCCAAGTTGGGAAAGGTCCTAAAGAGAAATGCATCGCCTCATTTAGATTTTTTGTTTCCTTGCGTTACCACGTTTTTCTTACCTTGACATAGGTTCCCATGTGGTTAAAGCAAGATTCGCGGAATAGTCGATGCTTGACCACTTTGTGTATATCGAGCTTATCGAGAACAGGATCCGCATACTATGATGATATCTTTGTCAGTCATGATAAAATAGAAAGATCAATGTATATATGTATATACCTTGGATAAGCTTGCAGTGAACACCACAATCTCATACATTTCTCCCATTTTACGCATAAACTCGTCCACGCCGGGTCGCTTGAGGACATAAACGTTGTGGTACTGGTTATCAATCTCCACTGGTACAATGAAATCTGGATTTGGGATAACCTGATCGTGATGTAAAGGAGCGGATGGTTGGTATACATGGCAACAGCAACAGCACCCCGTTTGCCCGATCAATTCCAACAACCCCCTTTTTTTCATACCTTGAAAGAACTGTGTACCAAAGTCTCATCCAAATCTAATACCAAGCACTTGCGCCCTGTGTGTTCTTCAGCCAAGGGTGGCAGCAGCCATACAACTTCATCCTAATCGATACAATGACCGTTAGTATGCATATCCAACAAATAAACATTGCATTTCTCACACCCTCTTCCTCTCCCTCTCCTCTCTTTTTCTCTTTTTCTCGCTCACTCTCTCATACATGACACACCATAGTACTTGATTGATTCATCCATCCATTGCCCACCCCCCCTTTTTTTCGGCCCTAACTCAATCTCAATAATACTCGCGCCTTATTACCTTGGGCGTTTGAGGAGAAGCAATAGACCGCGACGCATCCTCTTCGATTTCGGTGACGATTTTTGTAGGAAAGTTATCCTTCTCGGAAGTGCTGCAAGTCATGGTTGTGCTGCCTCGACTATAGCGTTTTTTGTTGCGATGCCATATCGATGATGATTTGTCGCTGTTGTCTAGCAAGGAACCAGCGCCAAATGTACAACAGAACAAGAGGGACAGGAACCCACCCTTGCGACCTTTAAGCGAACCTGCTCTTGAAGCTGGACGATTGGGTAGTGGTGACTTTACATGGTGTGGGTCGTCTGTTGAATAGAATAATAAAAAGGGAGTTAAACCTATGCGTGTCCTCTTCAATGAAGCCTTGTCATTGTTCATTTCGTACCTTTGTTGCTGGCATTAGCGGAGTGCTCGGGAGCAACTTGTGTGAGATGGCTAGAGACAGACGCCTTGTTGGGTGCTGAAGAAGGGTTATCCGATGAAGTTGATTGTGGTTGAGCCATGGGGTCGTTTGTTGGTGGTAGAGAGAGAATGGGCGAGTCAAAGGGGGGAAAAAGTGGAAAAAAGAAGGTTGAGAAAAGGATAAAAAAGAAAAGAGAACTGTGGGGCTCAAGCCGTCAAACTCAAGCGAGAAAAACGATAGTTGTTGAACGGGACAAGAAGATGAATCGGATCGACAAGAGCGATGAAAAACCCTCAAGTGGATTCCTGGGTCAAGTTCCAAGTTACAGTGGATATAACAGCGCTGCTGGTGTAGACGGAAGCAATCCTTTTGTAACCTACTCAATCCAGAAATGGTTGGCATCTCTAGCTGAAAATCAAAGGCCGCTTTTATTGCACTGTGGTTGTTGTTGTTGTTGCTACTGGTTGCCGCAGTTGCTATATTACAGTTGTTGTAGCCAATTCCCCATTCCCATGGTCTAATTCACGCATAAACATGCATTCAAATCATGATAAGATCCTAGTATTGTTTGATCTTTTTTCCATTGAATCTGCACGTAATCAAATCCCTCACCTGCAGGGTCGCTAGTTGTTGCAGATCATCGGTATATTGCACGTGGTTCACCTTACTTTGGTATTCATCATGCTATTGTCTATTGCCCCGCTCATACATATAGTTACCATGATACCACTATTAGCAACAACCCATTGTCAATTGACAACAACTACTATCGACACCACAGATCACGAAATAACAAATAATGCTTCGATCCCAATTTCCGGTGCTGCCCAATGGCGCACAATGCCTTAAAAGGCACCTTTCCCTGTGTTAAGTTGTCACCCAATTCCTATTATCATCCCTTTCAATCATGAATGCAATACACATATATTTGGAGGATGTATGTAATGAGAGAGAATGATGATGATGATGCTACATATTGCTATTCAAATATGCACTGCCACAAGCTCGGTCTCGGTGAGCAGCATCAGCACCCGATCATTAATAAGTTGTGCACCGAGGATATCGACATCGTGCCCTTGTGTGACATCAATGAGTGTTTGTGATTCGACATCCCGCTTGTCGCCATGGCGGTAGTAAATGTAGGCGTTACGATTGCTCTCGACAATGGTGACAAATCGCAAATCAGGATCGTGCTGGACAAAGCGACTATCACGCTTGGATGCATGGACAAATGCAAATGCATCAAATATCGCAACGTGCTCTGGGGCTATGATGCTGCCTTCGTCGTTGAATGCATAAACCTGCCCATCCACATCCGACTTTACGCAGACCGATGCAAGCCTTTGCTGATATTCAAGTTGAGGTGCATGAAAGGATCCACAAAGCCATTCGCGTCCACTGGATTGAATATTCTGAACAAGACGTCCTGTTGCATTATCGTAAACACTGAAATACACTGGTTGTCCCGATTCATCAATGTCTTCATCGATATCCTGAGCAACGGGATGTTGCATAGCTTGCACAAAAGGTGTATTGCCATCAGTAAACTTGTCAAGGCGACGCATAATATCATCCAATTTGGCAGCATCCATCGTTTCAAGCACACCATCATCTTGATCAAACACGTGTGGCCATCGAGTATGTTCGTCATGCTTGACCAGGAATAGCGATAGAACCCCACTGTCGCTGTCGATTGTCCACGTGCAATCATCCGCTCTTATCGTACTCCATAATTTCCGGAATGGATATGAAATGTCGACATCTTGCGCTCGCACAATTAAGCTCAGGTGGCCTGGTGCAAATTGACAACTCACTGCTGATTTGGGTGTTCCTGAAGGTAGTGCGAATTGTATAGTCATCTCTTCTCCTTCTTGTGTCCATTGATAAGGTGGTGGTGTAGGTGGCTGTGCACGTGTCAATGGCCGCTCTTGCTCTACGGTTTCATCTTCGGGTTGTACATCATCGCTCATAGCAGGATGCACAGTATCATAAGACGTCTCGCTGCCGAGAATAAGTCGACTTTGGGTGCTATGGGTTGTCGGTGTCAATTGGCAATAAACAGGCACCTCGGATCCGCGTAACATATGAAGCAATGTCAATTGGTCATTTGATAAAGATAAGTCAAGGGTGGCAATATTGAATTCGGTCTTGCGTGTGGCTGCACGACTTTGAACCACCAATCGAATCAAAGCATCATTGATAAGTTGCGCCGTCAATAATACGCATGGCACGGGTGATACTCCTTCGCTACCATCTCCTTCATATCGTGTAGACATAACGACTTGTCCTCTTTCCAGATTGATGACTTCAATATCACCAGCGCCATTGGTTGCCAGGAGTAGATCGTTATTCAACGCAATCAATGATGGATATTGTGGCTCGGGAGGAACGTTGCTAGGCGGCTCTGCATAATTGGGCACTCCTCCCAATGGCTGTATCAGCGTTGTCACTTGCTGCAGTTGAGTTTCTCGTGATACCTGCATCATCCACATACACACAATCAGAGATCGTCATCTTGCATAATTCCCTTCTCCCATCATGCTTACCGAGTCGTACAACACACGCATCACATTGTATCCATTATCCACGTAGAAAGCCGTGCCGACAGTTGCATTCAATGGATATCCTGCTGCCAAATGACTGAATCGGATACGTGCTTGCAGTTCTCGAAATCCCATGCGATGATTCTCGCCAATCTTGCCGATCGTCAGTCCTTCATCCGGTAGTCGTGTGCGTCGTAAACACTGCTCCTCTGAGAACGGTACGAGTTTGTACCCTTCAAACTTGGCATTGATCAGATCGTTGTTGGGTGTCAATCGTCGCGTCTCCACCATGGCGTGGTTTGTATTCAAGAGAAAGCAAAACCATGTTGCACAACAGCGCTCTTAAAATTGTCTTGCATGGAAAGGATTGGAACCATTCATTATGCTAGCCCATCCAGTTGATCATTAGCTATATTACCCTTGTATCATTAACCTTTCAATAAACGTCGTGGAGTAAAAATGAATAAGCAAGATAATACAACTGATTGCATTATGGAACTTTTTATTGTTGATTTGAATGAATCCACTACTACTACTGTTGGGGTTGAGGCATAAATCTGTTGATTGCAGCAGCTAGTTCAGGCATGCGTAATGGCTTGCTGACATATTCATCCTATGTAGCATAATATAAATATGAGTGCATCATACATCATTGTATATCTTACCATGTCATTTGACAAGCATTTTTCTCGATCTCCAATCATAGCATGTGCAGTAAGGGCAATAATTGGTACACGAGGTCTCTCATTCTCCTTTTCATACTTGCGTATCAATGCTGTCGCTTCAAATCCACCCATCACTGGCATCTGTAATATATACCCAATAGGTCAATATCACGATGAATGATAGCACGACATATTACACCTACCTGAATATCCATCAAGATGACATCAATCGACTCCTCCTCATACATGGCAACAGCTTCTTGTCCATTTTGTGCGACCGTGACCTCGTGACCCATTTTCTCAAGAAGTTTGACAGCCAACCGCTGATTGACGATGTTGTCTTCAACCAACAATACCGAAAGAGACTGTTGTATCTGTGGACTATTCGATGATGCCATGTTGTTCTCAAGAGTGACCTGCAAAGCACATGCAAAGCTATGAAGGTCGGTTGCATCATTGATGTAGCTGGTCATGCCAATGGATATGCTTTCCTTGACGTCAAGGTATTCGAGTTCACTTGAAACCACCGTGGCAGGCATGTGCTGTGTATCAGGTAAATCACGTAGGCGACGCACCATATCCATATTGTTCACAATCAAAGCATTGAACGTGAGCTTGTTCAAAGAAAGAGGTGATCCATCACGTAATAGATGCAATGCTTGCGTAGCTTCTTTGTATTCAGCAAATACCACTTCCAGCGTTTCCAAGCGGCTGCATTGTTGGGCAATCAATTCGCTAAAGGTATCGGCAGACATGTCGTTCTCATGATATGCACACAATAAACGCTGAGAAAGAGGTGATCTCACAGTGGATGATGCCATTGGATGTGCTGTATCCATATCACCAAGCTCAATTGGAAGTCTAAAATAGAATTGTGAGCCTTGACCAAGGATCGAGTTCACCCACAGCTCGCCACCCATCAATTCAACCAATCGCTTGCTGATCGATAACCCCAGTCCCGTTCCTCCATATTTGCGTCTAAAACGATGGAAAATGAGACTACTTGACGAATATATAATAAAAAAGTACTTACGTGGTGCTGCCATCCACCTGGCAAAAAGTATCAAATATGTCGGCGAATCTGTCTGAAGATATCCCAATGCCTGTATCGCTCACACAAAACTTGATGCACTTTTTGTTGAATGAAGCAACTTCTTCTTCTGTGACCACCGTAAGTTTGACATGACCTTCTTCGGTAAACTTGACTGCATTGCCCAGCAGATTGGTGAGCACCTGCTTCAATCGCATTGGATCACCCATCAACCAATCAGGTGTTGTTTTTTGCATTTCATAAATCAATTCAAGCTTGTTGTCGCCTTTGTATGCCATCGTTCGAAATACACCAAGGGTAGTGCTGCGCAATGAGAATGGGATACGCTCAATATTGAGTCGACCAGCTTCAATCTTGGAAATATCCAAGATATCATCAATGATGGTGAGTAAGCTGAGTGCAAGGGACTTGACAATCATAAGGTTTTCACGTTGTGCCCTGTTCAAATCGGTCTCCTCGAGCGTCAGCGTGGTCATACCAATAATGCCGTTCATGGGCGTCCGAATTTCATGGCTCATATTGGCAAGGAACTCGCTCTTGCTTTTGTTGGCTGATTCGGCTGCCTCTCTTGCCAACGTATTCTTTTGCATGGCTTCTCGCAATGATAGCACCATTTGGTTGATCTTGGTTTTCAGCGTGTCAAGCTCGCCCGATGCTTCAACCGTAATCACTTGACTAAAATCATCCCTTGTTGCAGCTTCAGTGATCTGTGCAAATGCACGTACTTGGGTAGTAAGATTGGATGCCATAATATTCACGTCCGATATGATATGCTTCCATACACCAGACACATCTTGCACTTCTGCTTTGGATCCCAGCTTGCCCTCTGTACCAACTTCCTTGCATACGCGTGTTACTTCGGAAGCAAATAGACGTAGCCGATCCACCATGGAGTTGATTGTCACCTTGAGCTCCAGTATTTCGCCTTCAACTGATACAACCACCTTTTTCGAGAGCTCACCACATGCAACAGCTTTACACACGCATGCAATGTCACGGACTTGGTTGGTGAGATTGCTGGCCATCATGTTGACATTATCTGTCAGATCCTTCCATGTGCCATCCACATCCTTAACGACAGCTTGACCACCGAGCTTGCCTTCTGTGCCAACTTCACGTGCCACCCGAGTCACTTCAGCAGCAAAAGTACGCAATTGATCCACCATGGAATTGACCGTTTCCTATATAAATGTTGATATTAGCATGATGCATACACTTTAATAATAGCATGCCTCACTTTAAGATCCAATATTTCGCCCTTGACATCAACGTCGATTTTGCGAGAAAGATCACCACGAGCAACAGCCTTGGTGACAGCGACAATGGATCGTACTTGAGTGGTTAGGTTGCCAGCCATCATGTTGACATTGTCTGTAAGATCTTTCCAGGTGCCGTCCACATCTTTCACCACCGCTTGGCCACCCAATTTTCCTTCAGTGCCAACTTCAAGTGCAACACGTGAGACTTCATTGGCAAATATGGATAGCTATACATAGATAACATGATTAGGCCTTAGGATCATGGGGAAAGAAGATATCAAGGGACCAAGCTTACTTGTTGTACCATCGTATTGATGGTGATTTTCAAGTCCAATATCTCGCCTTTGACCTCGACAGTGATAGTTTTGCTGAGATCTCCTTTGGCTACAGCTTTGGATACCATGACGATATCGCGAACTTGGGCAGTGATATTGGCAGCCATTGCATTGACGCTGTCTGTGAGATCTTTCCATGTACCACCAATACCTTGGACGACAGCTTGACCACCAAGGTTTCCTTCAGTACCAACTTCCTTGGCAACGCGTGTGACCTCGGTAGCAAACATCCTAAGCTTTTCCACCATGCTATTGAAGGTGATTTTGAGATCGAGAATTTCACCGTGTACAGGTACGTTGATTTGTTTACTGAGATCACCATTGGCGACGGCAGTGGTTACTTCGGCAATGCATCGGACTTGTGTAGTAAGATTGGCTGCCATGACGTTTACACGTTCGATCAAATCCTTCCATGTGCCTCTTGCATTCTCCACCATCGCTTGACCGCCAAGTTTGCCATCTGTGCCCACTTCACGTGCCACACGTGTCACCTCAGATACAAATGTGCGAAGCTGATCCACCATTTTGTTGATTGCCATTTTGAGATCTTGCAGCTCACCACTGACATCCACGGTAATCTTTTTTGAAAAGTCTCCATCGGCTATGGCCACTGTAACTGCAGCAATGGAACGCACCTGAGATGTCAAATTGGCGGCCATCACATTAACCTTGTCTGTCAAATCTTTCCAGATGCCATCCGCATTTTCAACCACGGCTTGACCACCAAGCTTGCCTTCTGTGCCAACTTCAAGTGCGACTCGTGTCACCTCAGTCCCAAAGATACGTAGCTGATCAATCATGAAATTGATGGTTTCCTTTGAACGCATACGATAAGATAAGTTAGTGCCTTGATGATTATATGTAAAACGAATACTCCTTACCTTAAGATCATGGATTTCCCCATATGCTTCAACAGTGATCTTTAAGCCAATGTGTGAGTTTCTTTTTTTTTCATTGTCTCATGCAGCTCATTGTTAACCAACCTACCTTTTTCATCAGGTTGCCTCGAGCAATGGCTTTGGATACACCCGATATGTCACGAACTTGCGCTGTGATATTGGTGATCATGGTATTGATGTTGGATGTGAGATCACACCACACACCACCAAGGTCATTGGGCAGTATGGCTTCTCCACCGAGTTTTCCTTCCACGCCAACTTCAAGAGCCACCTTGCTCAAACCAGAAGCGAGCGTACTCAAATTATCCACCATGTTGTTGATCGTCCATTTTAAATCCAAGAGCTCGCCGTCAACTTGTGCCGTGATCTAATAAAGGCATTTTTAGAAAATGAATGGGAGAAGCTCATTGTTGCAAAGCGAAAAAAATTACTTTGGTTGAAAGGTCGCCTCTCGCTACGGCTTTACACACAGTGGAAATGTCACGAACTTGAAGTGTCAAATTGCTTGCCATATGATTGATGTTTTCAGTGAGCTCCTTCCATGCACCTTGGGCACTTTGTACATGTGCTTGTCCTCCCAGCTTGCCGTGTACACCAACATCAAGTGTCATCTGTGTGACTTGAGTGGTAAATTCAAAGAGCTATCAACCGTATGATGAGCATGGATCGTAAAAAAAAGGATGTTTAAACAAAGGCAATACCTGATCCACCATGGAATTGATTGTCTCTTTGATCTCCTGAAGCTCAGTATTGACCTATATATACACAATGATATGCTTTGTAAAAATAAAATCATTAAAGGAAAACAACTATTCAATGATCTCACCTCAACAGTGACCCTCTTTGTCAAGTCACCTTGGCTCACCGCTTTGCAAACATGCACGATATCATGTAAATCGACTGTCAACGCTTTAATCATACCATGCGTGTGACTCAAGATCATTGACCAAACCCCTGTAGGTTGCCTTGTAGAGCCGGATAGCGATGACAATGGGGACGAATATGATGACGATGGTTGTGGGCTGATTGATGTGAGCATAGTACTGGTAGGCTCGCCTTGACTCCCAAAATGGGCAATGTTGTGCAAGATCTCGGATGTATGCAAGTCAAGCCGCGTCACTGATAAAACGTGTGAGATTCAAATCAATGCATCGAGTAGGGGGGAATATGAATGTATCCAACAACAAGCAATGAAATCGGGACCTTACCCATTTCATTCATTGTGTGCTCCAACGCCACCAAGGGTTTGGTATGTGCATCCAAATTTAGACAAACATGCATGTCACCATCAGCCACTTTGCTCATGATGTGCTCAACTTGCTCAAGCTGCTGCTGTGATTTTGATGATGTCTCCTTCAAGGTGTCAAATATTTCTTTCCATACACCATCCCAATGCTTCTTGTTGCTTTGTTGTTCATTGTCGTCATCGAGAATACCCATGGATGTTGTGCTTATCGCAGATGTCAAATGGCTGGTCACAAGTTGAAGATGCTGTGTCATGGCATTGATAGCATCACAAGCAGGATGATGACAAGCACATGGAACCCTGTCAGCGAGGTCCCCCTGGCTCACAGAGTTGGCCACACGTAAAATGTGATGCATGCATGATTCGCCACCCCAAAGGTTGATTTCCACATCGTGTTTCTACAAATAATAATCAGCTTTACTATTCATGCCATCAACATTCGCACCACATGGGCTGTTGATATCATCTTCATCTCTAGCCCACTTACTTCTAAAGGTGGTGACACAACGGCTGCAGATTTGAAAAATGGTACCATCCCACCTTCATCCGTATGCTGCAGCTCGAGAGCGGATGATGAATGAAGTACGCCGGTTGATGATGAAACAGTAGCTTCCGACACCTCCTTTTCATTTATAGGTGGTGATGCTGATGACGATGATGGTGTTGGATCCATATAGTTTGCCTCGGATACAAGCTGTCCTTGCTGTATCACGACGCGTGCACGGGCTAAATCAGCGTTTGATGTCGACTTATCACGAGCGATTTGTTTCAAAATATCAAGAGCTTGGTTCCACATAGACAACGACTCAAGATCAACATCTTTGAATTCAGCCATGTTGAGTGGTTCCTGTGGCGGTTGTACATCTTGAGCAATCGTTTGTAGGTAACCGATAAGATTAGCAAGATTGGCTCGTTGTTGTGCGCAGCGCTCCAGATCAAATGTCATGTCAATAATCCAGGATAAGGGAAAAAGAGAGGAGGAAAGAAAAAGAATAGCTGATACAGGAAACCTGATTACAATCTGACAATGACAGTGGGGATGGCAAGTGCGCGGTGTTTGGGGCTAGACTCACGCGTTGGGCCCAACGCGTACCATATATTTCATGCATGCTGTGTTGTGTGTCACATCACTAATTTGGCAACGCTTGCAGCAGGTTCTCTTTTATGCAATCCATGTGTGCAATGTAAACAACAGCATAACACAGACAAAGTGGAATGTACTATACATGGAAGATTACAGTTATTGCAAGCATGTCCTACACGTGGTGGACGTGATGAATGGCTGGAACCAAGATTAGCTGTTGATAAAGGATCACGAAAAACATTATCACCTTCATGCCGCTTCAATGCACTTTTATGTTTTTTCGGTAATTTGATATCCTTAAAACACTCGTATCGGGTGAACGATCTTCTTAGGCTGCCGCTATTTCCATCCACGTACTCAGTAAGTGATGGGAGCTGCTACTATAGAGCATACCATCACGTTATTACTGTCGCACTGAGATGACAGCCCTACGTGCATACCGCTTTTCCCCACGCACCAGAGATTACCCCACCCCTTTTTGAGAAATTACAATGAAACGTATGCACAAAGGTGTGTGAAAAAATACAATGATATATACATGGAATAGCTTGGATACGAGATATAAAAAGAGAAAACGCATCCGACTTCTTGGGACGACCACAAGTATGTAAATGTGTCATGGGGAGTACGATCGTTGATGGGTACTATTGTGCTCGTTGATGTACGCAAATAAAAGGGCGATACTACACCGCAAAAACCATTGTAGTATTTTAAAGGGACTCAACCATGAAGCGATCACGATAACACCTTGGCGTATCCCTGCCTTGAACAGCAACTGTAAATGATCGCCCACCATATTGAAAGAAGTAACGATGGTTGTACAACTCGTAAACACCGGTGAAAGAACACAAAGGAAACCTTCATCAGCAGTTGGTGTCACTATAACGTGAAAGGTTTGATCATAAGGCTCAATGCAGCGGATGTCGTTTAATGCTACAGCTCTATCAGATTTGTATGCCTCGCACAATCCAGAACATAATCTCTGCACATGTTCAGAGTCGACGAATCGCATGATAGGATGGCCCACCCATGTTGCTGTGCCGTGCCGTGCACAAATGGCCTCACTCGTCATACCATATCCAGTAATACGAAGTACACTTGGCTCTTCCATTGAACCATCCATGTCGTCCAACAACTCTAGTGCATTGGTTGCTCCAGGATAAACAAGCCATCGGTATGGATCATCCATTGTTGGCTGGATCTTGTCTTCGTAAGATGGCGGTGATGATGTTGACTTGTCGCTTTTGCCACTGACATGATCAATAAGTTGAAGAATCAAGTTACGAGTTATTTTGATCGACATTTTTGGATTTGAGGAAAAAGTAAGAGAAAGATGCTAACATGCACACTGGCTATTACAACAACGTAATGATGATGGGGCGGTAACTTACCCCAATTCCTTATCCTATTGACCCCTTGAAAGTGTAGTATGATTATTATGTGCAAAAAAGCCGTCTCCCTTTGCTCTACTCTTTTTTTGGTGAGAGGAGGGAAAAACGACTCGGAAAGAAAGGGGTGATTGTTACGCCCCCGGTAAATCGTGGCGCCCTGATTTGATAAAGGGGTAAACAGCATACCAACAACGCCTTATTTTGGCTTGTCCACAGCGTCCACATGTTATGTGCATCCAAGACATTGTTACTGTGCCGTTCAGCACATAATAAAAAGACATCGGCTTTTGAGCACATGATGATGTTGTCGTACAGCTGCAGAGCATGATGACGGTGCAAGTGATTTCTTCATCATCAACAATGCCTACATATGGCTATCGGGTATAACTCGGTGTTTCCCTCTTTACTATGTAGGTATCGGGAAAAGAATATCTGGTATACCTTAGCTATAATGATGATGCCTGATTTGACTATATCAGATGTTTTGTACATGCAACAAAGAAAAAGGAGTGATGCACCATCAAATGTGAAGGTGGTTTTTGCTTTAGCAAGTCTAATGTGTGGCCGCCTATCTGCAACATATCAATATCCCTCCTTTGGTTGATGCGTGCATATACTCCTAGGCTGTGTGTAGGTGTTGATGTCACCTACTTTCGATTAATGCAATTCGTCTCACATCCGTCAACAATAGAACAAAAGATAGCTCGTTGCTTCTTTTTTCAAAGATACCAGGGCAAACGCAATATACAAAAGAAGGCGGCTAAAGTTGGGTAGATTAAGCAATTGCACGTACAGTAATAACAAAGATGATCTGCAGGGGGACAACCATGCCAGCCTGAATACAATCCTCGCCTTAGCCAATATCAGCCATTTGCGGTTAACGAGCATAATGACGTATATAATGAGCCATTACTCTAGTAGTTTTTCAGGTATAAGAAGGCACTAAAGCTACCGTGGTCAACCGATACACTGTATCTAAGATCAAGCCTTGGTGGATACTTTATGCTATGCATTGGCAATTGGCATATGCTGCTACCATATTGGTCAATCAGCTCGTATGCGGGTTGACTGAAATATAAGCTTCCATTCCCTGCTTCCTACATGCATATTTCCCACACTGGTAGGTCCCCGTAAAGCAACAAAAGTCGGCTGTATGGCTGTTGGTATTGATAGGCTGTTCAGCTGCTAGCGTTGTTTGTGGATTGCTTTTCCATTATGCGGGTGTCCACAGATCCAGTTTAGAATAGAAATTTATATACTGCAAGCTTGCATATGAATGGGGTTCATTATAATTACTGACTATATACACGTGTATCGTACAAAGAAGAGGTGATGTTACAATAGCTCTACAGGGAGTGGCGCATGTTGTTGTTGATGCTTCTCATCAAATGCAGCGACTTGCTGTTCCACAAGATCCATCTCAAGCAACGTACCATGCATTGCCAAATAATCTTTGATAGCATGGATATCAACAAAGAGGTCAAATTTGATGAGCCCCAAAAAGCTTCTTTCCATGGAATTGATTTCCTTGGGTGTATAAACATGGTCGATCATTCCAGCAACATCTTGGCTTGTCAAAGCTTGTCGTGGTTCGAGCATGAATTTCGAGGCGGATACAATAGCAGCAATGAATAAACGATACGGCGTGTCATGATCACCACGTGCCAGCGGGGATAGTGCTCTCTTGATTCGTTGGAGGTAAATTAGGGATACGAGGCATACACTTGGCGGTAACTGCGAACGTTGGAATAGGTTGGCAATAAAAGTGGTCAATGGTGGTAATGGCCGTGCATATACAGTGCTCATAGATGATAACCGTTGCATCGATTTACGTTTGCTGGTATTGTCTTTTTTGCCCGTGCATGGTAATACCGATGTTGCTGTGGATGTCGTGAAAGCTAAAAGTAGGGATGGCGGCGTTTGAGTGATATAGCTCAAATGATGGCATGATTTAAAGAAGAGTAGCCCACTTACATAATAAGGCTTCAGGACTTCTTGAGCATACGGTTGATATAGTGGGACTTTCTAACATGGGGATGAATGGGGGGATAAAGCGAAAAAAGAAGGAAAGCAAAAGTAAAACTTGTATTAAATCTATGGTGCATCGGGCAACCGGGGGGGATGTGTTAAATGTAAGCGGGGGAGCAGATAAGCGGGATGGCTATGATTGGTGATGGTGGTTTGATTGAGATAAAAAGTGGGGAAGAAACGGGATCCGGCATTCATCCGTACATCCTGATTTGGGCAGTGTTTGTTGTGAGTGATGAAACAAGCCCAGACATAAGCTTCAATGTCAAAAGGGTGTTTGTTGATTATGCAACGTTTTTCCTTGTTGCTCCGCTTCCATCCGGTTTTCTCTTTACTTTGGTTATAGCATGGGTGTTGTTGGGCAGAGCATATATCCAAGAGCCCTTTACTTATTATCCTTATACAATCATCTTTCCGTTATCATCATCGATATGGATATAAAGGGTGATCAGATGACCATTGTGCGGGTGCATGCATGAAAAGCAACCACCAACCGTTTGAAAACAAAGCTGGTCGTGTGTGAATCACACAAGGACACCGCTGGGATCAGGTGTGACACGTGATGCTTCAAAGGCTTTGCTGAAAACCCATTCAAAGGGGTATGGTTGTCAAACAATTCGGGGACCCTGCATAGCACATGATCTCAACCCTTCTTTGGACCAACCACATTTCACGTCAAGCACATGGATGAAGCAGCGCACAAGCATACGCATCATTTTCATTCGTGCCTGACAACCGACAGCAGACCGCCATATCCACATGACATGTTACGATTTCTCATCCACATAGGGTATTTCTCCTACTTTCAAGTAATCATAATACTCCGATGAATGTGTTTTCCCTTGCTCACTTGGTGGTGAGAGAATATGAATGATGGAGTTACAGCATGCAAACACACACTTTCTATATAGGAAGGATCTGGATTGCTCAACGGCAATATGACGTTAACCATTTTCGGATTAGATCACTACCGCCAATAAATGGTGATTCTATCCAATGGGTGTACCATTCAATGTGCCCTCCGTTTGCTGGTCGATCCTTTTCCTTGGACCTGTTCACCACGATCCTGTCACATTATGACATTCATTTCACATTATTACACTCATTTACTTGCTGCCATGGTCACCTATGTAAGGTATGAGATAGGTCCAAGATCGCTGTTTGCTGGCGCTTTTCAATCTTAGATTGGTTTTAATGAACCGCTTCATTTGGCGATGCTTTAGCGTGTGAGGGACATGACACAGGGCATAGCCTATTATTGTAATATATCCTCATATATGTGGATGGTGTTAGCACACAATAGCACGAGTATCAAGCCAAAATGCTGGTGACGAGGTTGCACAATGATGGAAGTGGAATTTGGCAGCTTGCATTGACTGGATAGCTTCCCTCGTAAGAAAAATGGTTATTGTCATGGAAAAAAGGGCGCGTCTGAAACAACATAAAGCACGATAAACAATAAATTTGATGCATTGTCTCCATCCTTTCATCTATTCACACCTTACACTTTTGCTATGAAAGCTAATACGAGTAGCAAGGCATATCAGGTGATGATGGTTTCGAGATCAATGGATGGCCACTTTGTTGGTCGAGATCCAGGTACATAGACGATCGAATTCTCCACATGCTTGGTTTTAATGGATCTATCGTTAATTACTCAAGTATCTTGACAGGCCATGTCTCTGTGGTTTGTGCAACATGACTTTTATTAATGTCTTGGATGTGTTGAGTATAAAAAGAGAGCAATGTTAGGCCGATTTGTCAACAACAACACAACAACATATTTCCCCTTCCAATCTTTTTATATCAAACAATGGTATCCTACACCCTCATTTCAGCTGCTGTGCTTGCAATCGCTGGTATTTCGCCCTGGTCGGCAATGGCTGCTCCTGTCAGCAGCTCCGATATGACAAGCGCTGATGGTGGTCCCCCTGGTGGAGACAATGGTAACCATTGGGGCTGGTACAAGCATGGTCACGATGGCGATCAAGGTGACGAAGGTGACAATCAAGGTGATGATAATGACCAAGGTGACAATGGTAACCACTATGGCTGGGGAAAGCACAATCACACGAGTGGTGGTCAACCTGCTCCAAGTTCGAGTTTTGGTGGCAACTATCCCGATCCCATGCCTACAGCATCCATGTCAATTATGCCACTCCCATCCATGTCAGCATCGCTTACACCATCCGTTTCTTCAGGCTCTTCCTCTTCTACTGCTACTCAATCAGCTTCAGCTTCAAGCAAGCCATCTGCATCAGGATCTTCAGCTGCTCCATCTTCCTCAAGCTCAGCAGCTGCTGGTGATTCTTCTAGCTCTTCGGATCAAGATCAAATTGTGGAATTGCACAACAAGTTCCGATCTCAGCACTCTGCTCCTCCTCTCAAATGGAACGAAACCTTGGCTGAATTTGCTCAAAACTGGTCCGATGGCTGCAAATTTGAACATAGTCAGGTAAATGATTTAGCATGATAACTTTAATTTTGCAGACGACTCATTCCTTGACGTTGATTTAGAATGGCATGTATGGTGAAAACCTTGCTTGGAACTATGGCGATTGGGAAAAGGCTATCACCGCTTGGTATGATGAAGAAAAGGATTACGACTACAACAGTGCTAGCTTCTCCTCTGGCACCGGACATTTCACTCAAATCGTTTGGGCTGATACTACTCAAATTGGTTGTGGTGTAAGCGATTGCTCGAATGGACCCATCTATACTTGCAGCTACTATCCACCTGGCAACGTTCAAGGCCAATTCCAGGAGAATGTCAAGCCCAAGAACTAACTCAAACGTTAGTATCATCATGTATCATTTGATATACTTGTACCCAATATATGCCCATATCATTCTTTATCCTATACAATAAAAAACGGGATCCCACAAAACTAATTCTATGGTATAAATGGCATGGAGATGTGTCTCAATGGATACTGCTCAATTGCCAAAAAGGGTTCTTGTGTCCCAAGTTGCTGGGACCCAAATTTTCGGGTCCTTGATTGCAAAAGCTTCTTTATAGCAAATGATCGAAACTGTACGCCAGTCTATTCTTCGTCTTTCTTTCTTCTTTGCCCCGAAAGCTCACATTCAAAGCACCCAGTATTTTCATACGCAAGTATTACAAATTGTTTTAAATCTATACGGCAGCTAATGTGACAAGTCGATCAGTGTTCTGGGTGCCATGCGAGTGAGGCGTTCCCGTCATCTCCACATGGACGCGACAAGAGCATACCGGACCAACTCGGCAACCACATTATTTCTTTATTAACAATACTTTGGTTGTCGACTGTATATACTGGATGTGTCTTCATCAAAAAATGGCGAGCTATATTATATTGATCGACTACGCGTATTCCAGGGACTACTGACTTGAGGGCGCATGGATGCCGAGACAAAACGATCTTGCTTCAAACGTCTGGTCGACTAGTCGCAAGATGGGTAGTGATGGTGCTTGTTGAATTTGGGTAAGATATGCAAATAACTATGGGGTTCATCCAACTCACATTGTCGTTTTTACCCCAAAGATGTTACATCCTTGAAAAGCGGCTTACCAAACGCTTGCTACAGCCATTCCTTTCTTGGACCATCCTAACAAGGCCGGTGTGTTCTTCCGCGTTACTTTATCGTGGTGGGTGGGGCCTCCTCGTATGCCACTCACGAAGGAAAGGGTAGAGGTTAATAAAAGACAAAGGTAAGGCTATACATATGGATGAATGGATCAAGTATATATATTTACCAATGTCACCTTATGCCAACATATAGAAACCCTTTCCATCGTTATAAGATAAAATAAAAAAAAAAACCAATAAATTGAATTATATGAAAATACAAGTGTCCTGCTACGTGATCATAGTGGTTGATTTGTGCGATATCAATGAACCTAATTCATTATCTCTCGGGGGAAAAGGGGGTAATGTTGTTGATCCAAACGCCGCCCTATGCCGTTACCATTATCCTGGTTTGTGGAGGAGGAGAACAGAATGAGCCATCAAATATAGGGTGTATTGTTTGGAGCTCTATCCCCCGTTCGTTACAAAGAAGGTATGTTTGATGGGGTGGAGGCGATTTGAACTATTAGACACGCGTATAGTAGGGAACAACAAAGGTATATGCATGGGTGTGTGAAAGGAGAGGGGATGACAAGATCTTGTTGCTTGCATAATCTTGGCTCTTGTTTCTCTTTTTTCTCCTCCATCTTTACTTGCCAGGATGTCTTCTCTCCAATACACTGCCATCAATGATATACCCAAGACGATCAAAGAATTGCGCTACCAATTTGATAGTGGTGAATACAAAATGACATTTATTGCTTGATGATGAGCTATCTCTCTAATGCAGCTGCTGCCGTCATTCTTGTCCAACTCAAGGTCTCACAAAAGACATCCAATTCCGGAAGGACCAGCTTCGAAACTTTGCCCGTTTCATCGACGAGAACCTAGTGGGATTACAAGATGCGCTTCATCAGGATCTGCGTAAACACGAAGCCGAGAGCAGTGTTGGCGAAATCATACCTATACGTAACGAATGCGAGTTCATGTTGAAGGTGAGTTCCATTGACTGCATGTCGAGTGTCTCCAAAGAGTTGACGTTATCTTGCGTATATAGAACTTGGATCGCCTTGTGAAACCAGACTACCCTGCCAAGCACTTTAAGATGTTTGCAACGGATACAACGTATGTACGAAAGGAACCCAAGGGCGTGGTGCTTGTTATTGGTAAGTTGCCTTTATGCAGTGTACGAACAGGCGATACTCATAGTCTCGCTCACTTAGGTGCTTGGAACTACCCTGTAAGTCATATGGAATATTGCGTAGCTCGCGTTCGATGCTGACTCATGCGTATGCATCATGTACGTAGGTGCGTTTGCTTTTATTGCCAGTGGTTGGTGCCATTGCTGCTGGAAACTGCGTAGTACTCAAGGTAGGGTCTATCTGTTATATCAGTTGGATAACAACTTAAATCTTGGTACATAGCCATCTGAGGTAGCAGAACATACTGCGAACTTCATCACAACTCGGTTACCCGATTACTTGGACAAGCGGGCTTATGCCATCATCAATGGAGCTGTTCCAGAAACCACTGCATTGCTTGGTGAGTATTGGTTGGCTGTTTGAAAACACGTGTGTATTGACAATTCATGATGCAAATGATTTAGAGCAGAAATTCGATCACATCTTTTATACTGGTAACGGCGCCGTTGGCAAGATTGTCATGACAGCTGCTGCTCAACAATTGACGCCCGTGACACTTGAGCTTGGAGGCAAATCGTAAGTGGGTTGCTTTATGACAACATCACGATTGGTATTCATCACTTTGAAATATAGACCAGCATTCATTTCCTCTTCAGCCGACATTGAATTGACAGCCCATCGATTGCTCTGGGGGAAATACTACAATTGTGGCCAGGTACAGCATAAGGATTTCGGAAGTGGACAATGAGATTAATTTATGAGGAGAAAATTAGACATGTATTGCTCCAGATTATGTTTTGGTCCTTGAGAACAAGGTGGATGCGCTTATTGACGCCTTTCGCAAAACGTTGACTGAATTCTTTGGAGAGGATCCCCAAGCAAGCGATTCCTATGGCCGTATCATCGACACACGTAAATTTGACCGACTCAAAAACATGCTGGATAAGGTGGATTCTACCAAAATTGTTGTTGGAGGACAAGTGGATCGTGCAGATTTATACATCGCCCCTACAATTGTCAGCCCTGTGGGTCCAAACGATCAAGTTTTGATGAGTGAAGAGATATTTGGTAAATGGATAACGGTCGTAGTATTATATAACAACACTGAAATGGGATTGCTTTGTAGGACCGATTCTCCCTGTTATTGCTGTCAAAGACATGGATGAAGCTATTAGGATTGTGAATTCCAAGTAAGGAGTTTATTAGGTATCTGTATATTGTTGCTAATATATCATTGTTGGGTTATATAGAGAAAAGCCGTTGACGCAATATATCTTCACCGATGACGACTTGGAATTACAACATAGTAAGTGAAGAGTGAGACAAGTGGATTTGCGAGCAACTTATATGGCATCATGGATTTTCAAGTTCTGGATAACACCATGTCTGGAGGAGTCTTGGTAAACGATACGCTCATGCATCTGGTATGTTTGGAAGCAAGTGTAATCCTAATATGCAAATGTTTACTGAGTGATCCATGATTATAGCAAGAGACTTCATTACCATTTGGTGGAGTTGGTGCAAGTGGAATGGGCGCTTACCATGGAGAAAAGACGTTTGAGACCTTTACGCACGAACGCTCAACAATGATTCGATCCACAGCTATGGAATCCTTGATGAAGGCACGATATCCACCCTACGATGAAAGAAAGCTTCAAATCTTGCAAATGCTTGTTACTGGACTTCCTGGAGGGATCACCGGGAAAATCAGATCGGTTGCTAGTGTGTGTAGTTCCATGTGGGAGGTGTTGTTTTCGGGAAACAGACAGAGCAAATTGTAAATGAGAATGGATGGGGAAATAAAAGGGCGGATTTCATGCACATACCAAATCAATCAGGGTGACTACCCAGCAGTCAGCTTTGTTTCCTTCTTGACAACATACAAACTATGTCACTGCGCTGCCTATTTAGAAGACGGCTCTTGACATGCCAACACTATCGCCACTATACCACTGACTTCCGTCCTCGTCTTGATTATGCACGCATTGCCAACCATGCATCGTCGGTACAAGAGAACATGCTGAGTCGAAAGCACTGCCCTGTCGATGCACACCACATCAAGTCCTTGTACGAACGCCGACTCGCTGTTTACAACACACTCACCGATTTACGAGCAACCCGCAATCAGCTTTCCAGACAAGCCAAGCGTGCTTCCGCCAACAAGGATACCAATGTGATAGAGGCTGCCAAACGTGTCAAGCAAGATATCAAACAAAACGAAGCACAGTTAGCAGAGCTAGAAGAGCAACTGCTTGCATTAGCACTACAAGTCCCCAATGATACGCATCGAGATGTGCCTTCAGATACCCCACGTGTACTCAAGGTTGTTGGCAAACCTCGCGAGGAAGACAAGTTGCAAGATCACGTGACAATTGCACAGCGACTCGGATTGATTGATTTTGAACAAGCAGCCATTGCGAGTGGATCGAGTTTTTACTATCTACAGGGCTATGGCGCGTTTCTTGAAGCAGCTCTTATTCAATATGCAATGCACAAAGCAGCCGAACGTGGATACTTGGCAGTAATGACGCCTGATATTGTACGCACTGGGATCTTGGAAGGATGCGGATTTCAACCACGCAGCGACGAGAGTTCACAGATTTATCGTGTTCGGGGAGGAGAAGATCATGAACAACTATGTTTAGCTGGTACAGCTGAAATTCCTTTGGCCGGAAAGTTTGCAGGTCGACTTGTCGATGAAGCTACTTTACCACAGCGCTTGGTGGGATTTGGACACGCATTTCGAGCTGAAGCAGGAGGTCGCGGCACTGAGACCAAGGGATTATATCGAGTACATCAGTTCTCCAAGGTGGAACTTTTTGCAGTAACCACTCCGGATCAAAGCGAAGCCATGATTGATGAGTTTAAGGAATTGCAAGAGGAAATGTATACCGAGCTAGGCTTGTGCTTCAGGTAAAAAGATAGAGGGAGAGAATGAGCATTGGTTCAAAGTACTCAGACGATGCTCATAGAATATTGGATATGCCTCCTGATGAATTGGGTGCGAGTGCCTATCGAAAATACGATATGGAAGCATGGATGCCTGGACGTAGAAAATGGGGAGAGGTAAAGTTAATGGATGGATACCACATGATGCTTTTTACTAATCATATCAATACGATAGATCTCATCCACGTCTAATTGCACAGATTATCAATCACGACGACTCAACATTCGATATCGACCCACACACCACAGTGGAAAGAATACGTTATTTTGTCACACGGTCAACGGTACAGCCATTGCAGTCCCCCGCATCATCATTGCTATTCTCGAAACATTTCAAAAGAGTGATGGTTCTGTGGAAATCCCCTCTGTATTACGACCATGGTTACCAGGCCAACCCAACATATTAGAATGAAAATGGATATAGAAATGAATTAAATGTACAATTGTTTCATGCTGGATGTGACTCTATTGACGTCTTGGGTTGAGTTGTCAGGGTTGGATGGTGTTGATGCTTCTGCTTGTAACTTGGCAATCTTGTTTTGCTTTTGTCGCTGTTTTGCCAACCTCTTTTTCTCGCGTGCTGTCAACTTCTTTTCCTTTGGCTTTTTGGTGTTCTCGGGTGTCGATGCTAATTGATTGTCTTGCTCTGCAATAGGTGATTCTTTGGATGGCTCGTCTAACTCTTTCTCGTCCTCTTTTGATTCCATGTCTTTTTGCTCGTTCGACTTGTCATCAACCACATCAGGGGCGCTCTCTTGATTGATAGACTTCTCCTCTTCCTCTCCAGCATCTTGAGCTGCTTGCTCTTCGAACAAGACATCAATGACCTTGTTGGGATCCCCCTTGTGTTTACGCAATAGACGCCGCACCCTCCGTAAGCTCACATCGGGGCAGGATTGCATCACCACTTTTTCCTTTGAATCAATTGCATCCTCCTCTTCCTCCTCTTGGTGCTCGTCGCCATTTTCCTTTTCATCTTGTTCATCCAATGATATCTACCGTTCAGGGAATCAGTTAAAATGAAAAGTAATGCTCCTAGGTGGACAACTTTTACCTCTTTGATCTCTGGAGGCCCTGAGAAAGGACCATCAACGTTGCGAACCGAGCTGTAATGTTCCCAGCTGTGATACCTTTTAAAATCATGCAAGTATTGTAAGACCCTATGTTCAAATGATCATCTTCGTGATGCACTTACGCGATATGCAATGTGTCTCTCTCCTCATCATCGTTGTCAGTGCCATTGATCACATATCTAATATTCAACAACCAATGATTAGCTTTGAAAGATACATGATGATATCGTCCCGCTTTGTACTAACATTAAACCTGGTTGATAGACCTTGATATCCACTCCAGTGAGTCGTGCAAATGCTGCAAGTTCCATGTTTCCACCATAGGTGCCATCTCTCTCCATGCATGATACGTGGTGCTCGAAGGATTGATCATCTTCCACAAAAAATTGGTATTCTTCCTCATTGTCGCGTAGGTACTGACAAACCTGCTGCCGTACCTCTCGATGTTGTTTATCAGAACCGTGATATTGATCCGATAATGCACGAAAGAGACAGTTGCCGTCACCTGACATGTCTTTGATACAGAGTTGCAGCTGTTTGAGTTGTGTCTCCAGGTCTTCACCAGTATCGAAATGCCATGACGTCTGTAGTGTGGATCGTATAAGCTATGGTGATCGTCCCATCGTCCACGCCATCGATAAATGACATTACCTTGCGAGCTCGTCGTTTGTTTTCTCCTTTCACTACATTGCGTTGTAAGCTTTTATAAGACGTTTAAAAGTAGTGCTTGTTACCTTTGCCACCTGCTGTCTTTTTGGTACGTCTTCCTTTGGCCATATGTGTGGATGATGGAATACAGAAATGGGAAGAGGACAAAGAAGGGGAAGAATCTCAGCACATGGATCATTGTATGCTTTATTCATTGCTATCATTCAGAATGTTCCTCGATAAACTTTTTCAATTCGGATGTTCGACACATATCTAATGGCGTTTTTCCTTCACTATTGGGTTGATCCGCATTGCCACCATTTTCTAATAGCAGTACAGCAGTGCCACCATGTCCTTCCTCGCATGCCAAATGCAATGGCGTATTCCCCTCGCTATCCTTAGGATTCACCCGGCACTTGGATTCGAGTAGAAGCTTCACAATTGCCGTGTAACCATGAACAGCTGCGCGATGTCTACATCGATTGGAATAATCAATCATCCATTCCCGTATCCATGGAAACAATAAAAAACTTACAATGGTGTTTGCTTGATGTTGTTGAGTTGGTTGGCAGGGACACGTGGTAACAGCAACTTTACAATCTCGATCCAATTTTTCGATGCTGCATAATGCCTAATAACAACCTCCATCATCAATCACAGCTGTTCACGAATCCAACAACAAGTAACCTACAATGCACTTTGTCCACTTTCATTTTGTAAAGACGCATCAGCTCCATGATCGATAAGACTTTGAACAGCTTCAATATGGCCAGAAGAAGCTATATTCTTTGTCAGCAAAAAGGAAGATAATCATGCCACGTATGCGCACTTACCAGCAATCATAAGAGGTGTCCAACCCGACTATCACTCAAAACATTAGCTATATTGCAATACAATAACACCAGTATAAAAGTTGTCCTTACATCGTCCACAGCATTGACCGATGCACCATGGTCAAGGAGGTATTCAATGATATTCTTATGTCCACCAGACGCAGCCCAATGCAGTGGCGTACGATCGTCCTAACGGATCACGAGCGATTAGAAGGAATCGACCGAGTATATTCGAGTATCACAATACCTCGTCCTTGGAAGTAGCGGCTTTGGGCTCCTTATCTACCGTTTGTTGGACAACAAAGAGCTTGCCTTCATAAGCTGCAGTGAATATATTTAGCATGAAAGAGAGAGTGAGAGTGAAACATCGGAACCTCATCCTCCGACCCTTTATACATGGTAGATCTCCACAGCATGAAAGATAATGAAACATCCGTGTCTTGACCCATCCATTTAAAGTGTGTATATTCCCTTCACAACACGTTGTAGATAATGTTGTTATTATTATATCAATACAATTTGAAAACTATTTACATATGCTTTCGTAACCATTCCTGTGGATCTTCTACACCAACCAAGTCTTCGACTGTGTCAAGAAGATACTGCAGTTCTTTGACAAATGCAGAGCTAGTGACAATATATGCACTGTAACTCAAGAACGATGGATGAGTGATGTCTTCAGAGCTAAACTCCAGCCTATGATTAAGCGATTGGAGAAACCGATCACGTGCGTCGCCGGGTCCAATAAGATAGGGCGGTAATGCCATCTTTGCTGAAAGCGTAGTTGCAATCAGCTTCATGGTTGTCATAATGGATGCAATCTGTAATATGATTCATATGAGATCTTGGATGATGCATGTCACATGATTATCACTTACATAGTCGAGTCTCTCTCTCTGTAAGGTATTTGCCATCTGCTGACGCCAAGATGGTCTTATATCCTCTAGGATATAACCCTACATATACCAAACACGACATCTTCAGCATGGAGCCTGCATATTTTTCTCTCATATCACCATTTACTTACCATTCCTGCTACTAGGTCAGCCATAGAGTCCACTGTTTCAAGCACTGCCTTGTACCGTTCAGCAGGGAAGCGTCCTCGGAGTGGTGGTTCATAGGATGATAGGTGCATATACGTTCGCTCTTCTGCAATTTGCCGCCTTAAATCCAACGTAAGACGTCGAAAACCTTTCTTTTGTTCCTTTGTTGGATTAAGCATGGCAATCTCTGGCACCAAAAATTGGGACGTTAAGATACCATAAAGCCTTCCTACGTCACGTACGGTATGAGCCAGTGATTTACGCAGCTCAACACGAGCCATGATCGGTCTAGGTATGATGGAGAGAATAGCTGCAGCAACCACACCAATACACACAAGCAATATACGCTAACCAAATATTGGTCAATAATTTCTCATCATGCTTGTTTACTTCTACCATACCTTGCCGGCAATTGTCCATACAGGCGAATTCCCTGGGAACACGCCCACCTTGTAGTTGTATGTGTAAATAGCCACCTGTCACATATATACGGATTTAGTGATACTAAAGTCCATTCATCCAACTGACAAAAAGACTTACCAGAGTCAAGGTTACCACGGTGAGGATGCAAAACATGCGTGTGTTTGGGTTGGTCATGAGGATGTAGTAAAGGATGGCATAAGCGACAAATAAAATGACAGCAAGTCCATAAGGGTTTCCTTGAGCAATTTCCCAAACGACAATGCCAAGCACGCCACCTGCCACGGTCCCCAAAAGCCGCATCACGGTGGCATAGATAAACATTCCAGAAGCTCTGCTCAGCCAGATTTGAAGAATAATAAGAGCCCAGTTGCCTCGCCATTCCATGTACCATGCTGCACTATTGGCGATATAAAACGGTAGTGCCATTAACACAGTTCCAGCAGCTGTTTTCAATCCCATCATGCTATTGGAGGATACAGCCCACAAGATCATCTTGTGGACGGTATACCAGAATCGTTCTCGGCGTGAAGCAGGTGGATCAACATCAGGATCACGGTAATACAGCTTGCCTGATGATGATAATACATACGAGGCTTGTTCAGCGGGGTTCTCAAGGTCACCGAGCGCTTCACGACGGGTGTTAGTGCGCACCAAAGTCAGATCGAGTGGATCCTCAGGTTGATGATGTTCACTCTCGTTGGGTTTGTTGGAGAAAAATCGCTTTTTGAGTGCCTTGATTGTAGGAAACCAAAATCGTCGTCGGGTCCTTTTTTGCTCAATTTCCTCAACAAACTCTAAAAGCGAGACAATCCTTTGGGTATAATGTCTCAGCTGATACCGATATTGTCCAAAAAGGTGTAAGCTACGTTCATGGTGATTGAGCGAGTGTTGGACAGCCAATGGCCACATAGTGTTGTCAGCTTCTGCAGCCATTTGTATAAGCAACTCTTTAAGAGATCTGGAGGTCGTTCTCTTTTCTTCAATAACATCATTGTTGGTGGAAGCACCCATGAGCTTTTTGATATAATGATGAACATCGAATATACGTGGAAATGGCCATAGGATGCTGTTGAGGATAGACCGTGGTCGATTACCATGGAATGGGCGTAGCCGTTCAATAGCTTCTTCCGTTGCATTGTAGCATGCTTCTGTTAAAGGCTGGAATACCTTAACCAATTCTTCAATGGCACCTTTGAGTGCATCTTGTTCCATTTGTGCTGATTCATCCTGCAAGATTTCGCGCTTGATGATTTGACTGAGACCAATACCATGTAATGGGGGACGCAGCTCCTTGATCAGTTTGGTAAGTTTACTGATATCTGACCCATTAAGCCTTGAATAAAGAATATCGCGATGCACGGCACGTTTACAATCGATCAAAGTTAACATGCATCCCTGCAATCGATCATGAAGCGAAGGTAAAGTGGTAGCCACTGATGCTGGTGATACTGTAAAGAAAGCTTCCGAGTGCTCCTTAAAGAATGTGTTGTGTCCCTCAAGACCTTTCAAAAACACGTTCATGTAATTGGTCATGCTATCGTCAGGCCATATAAGCGCTGAAACTGCCAAAGATATTCCGGCACCAACCGTAACTGGTATTAAGAATTGCCACTGCGAATATAATGCAAGCAAAGATATAAGCATTGATCTAGTCATTTGAAGATACTTGCACACATACCACAAGAGATGGATGAAAACCAGGTGTCAATGATGAATCAGTGAGAGTAAACTAGATCTACAATTAGAACGGGATATCTTCCTTTTTTCCATGGTTCATTGTCATACCGCAAAAATGATCGCCGCATGGATACATGCAAAATTAGCTATGTAACACAATACACATCACCATTGTCAGTACTCGCTCTTTGATATCCAAGTCCTGACTGCTTTATACCTCTTGGGACACTAAATCGTATGACTGTCATGACGTAGACGCCAATAAACAGAAACACAATGAGCACTCCACTCGATTTGGGCTGCACTGGATAGGGAATGTTTGGATCTCTTGCCAAGTTCGCACAAAAGTTGCCTATAAATCATTTGTTGTCAATAATCCAACCTTCTCGTCAAACAACAAACAAGACGAACCAAGCAACGAGTATAAAGATGCAATAAGCGCACCAAGCGTTCCATATATAACGTCCTAAGTACTTTCATTAGCTTACTTGATGTTTATTTTCCCGCTCCACGGCTATTTTCGACCCGACTTTTTACTCACCTCAAATACGACACCAAAAGTGCGTGCAGGGAAGAAAAAGACAATGACAATAGCACATAACAGTGAGCCTTGCCCAATGCTATGACGGCAATTATCACTTAGCGTCATGATGGAGGCAATCATCATGGCCAGTGCTTGCTTGACAGGTTTACGCCATGTCTCAAAAGGGGGAATCTTGATATTGGCAACCCAATCATGCATGAACTGCTTTATTTTCGAACGTCTCGGTGTCGGTGATGGTTCTCGCGGCAATGATTGTGTATTTTGTAGAGGTGTATCATCTTCACGCTTGCTCATTTCTGAGAGCTGAAGAGAGCAGTGGTAGTATGGTAAGTAATCTAGTAGAGAAAAGAAAAAGAGAAATAGCCTGACCTGGTGGTGTATGTGCCAGAACCCCAACTCCGAGGTTTCATCGACGTTTGTGATGCATGATTCGCTCAATTCCACACGTTGTTATTTGTTTGCCCGTTACAACATCCGAAAACGAACACCCACAGACACGTACTAAGGATGTGTGGCTTCCGCTTTTATTATATAATAGTTTATTATTAAGGAAACGCTGACTTTTAGTTATTTGCGTGGACGCTCGTGCATGTAGCGCATGCCAACTTTTTCTCGTATACTCAATTTCAACGTTTGCGTAAGCGAGCAACCTCTCCAACTCAAAAACAATTGTTATAAACACACGCGTTTTGTGATGCCAGATGGTTTGGTTTATGCAGCTCATGCGTCATGGAGGCGGTGGGCTGGTACCCTGTGCGACAAATCGCGTAGCTGATCATGTGGTATTGTGACACACACAAAGGCCATAAAGCAGCTCCGAGCTGTCGGTTGCTGCGCGTTGCTTTTTCTTCCTTCTTTCTCCTGTTCCCTCTTTTGCGATATGACACAAAGCCCAATAGCCAAGCGTGCAGCCACTGACGAAGCTACATTACGAAGACGTATCGCCTCGATAATCAAACAAGAGTACGTTGCGGAAAAAAGTCTTCTGTTATCGGAATTGACATGGACGTGTGATTACTAGTACTGGGGATATTACTGCGCTTCCCGTAGAAGCCATAGGTAAAGAATCAAAGCATGGACGTAAAGAGAGGTAAAGTAGTATTGATGATATGATGCTTTTTAGTTTGCCCAACCAACTCTGCATTACAACCCGGTGGAGGAAGTAAGTCAACATGAAAATCCGTCCTGCTGCGCCTTGTTTTTGGCTGATTTGACTTATCAGATACAGTAAGTGGCCAGGTTCATGCGTAAGTACATTATGATCAAGGATCTTGGAAACCAATTTGACTGAGCATGAATACGTAAATGGGCGACGTTTTTAGCAAGGGCGGTCCTATGCTAACAGAAGCATGTCGGCAATTACATGGTTGTCAACCAGGGGTAATGTAATAAAGTGGACTGGGTCATGCGTGTGCATAGGGTACGCTTACACGCGTCATATTATATACAGGAAGCGAGGTTGACCAAAGGTAGTATATGCACGATGGATTATTCTGGATGATTGCCTTACTCACCCCTCTTAACAGGTTTTTTGCTTCCTGCCAAATGTATGGTGCACAAATGGAGAAAACATACAAACGTGTAGCTACTAACAATGATGATAGATGTCATCCACACGGTTGGTTCGAGGAACAATGAAAAGCAAGTCTTGGCAAATTGCTATCGCCATTGCTTAGAGCTCTGTCAGCATCACAGGATTCGCACCGTAGCCATACCGTGCATAGCAACTGGAGCTTTTGGTTTTGACCCTGAGGATGCTTGCAAAATTGCATTGCGTGTTGTGCGTGCCTTTTTGATGATGGATATTGCATTTGGACGTGATTCGGTATGCTTCGATATGGGGATGATCCATGTTTATTGGTATTTACATGCGTCCGCTTTTTTATTCTAGTTTGACCGCATCATTTTCAGTACATTTTCCAGTAATGATACCAACGTATATCGAGGTAAGTATAATCAATAAGGTGTCTATGGATTACTTTGAAGCAATATTGATTGAGAATACTAGAACTACTCCCGATCTATTTCCCTGGATATTCTTGAACGTCGAAGACAATGAATGTTTACCAGCGAAATGAACATCTACACCATTACAGCAAATTATAATAAACACACTATGGCACATTGTCTCTATACTAACGCCTCATGTTTCATGCAGCGGCTACTCTTACTGCGAGCGCTTTTTCTTACCAGACCACTATAAGACCCAATTTCAAACACCTTCACCCGACGCGGCTGCCTCTGTTTTCTCTCCTACTTTGCACCCCTCCCATTCTCAACTGTTGCCCCATTCAAGTACAACTACCACCTGTGGACGATTGTCCTGCTTCGACCCATCATGTCAATCCTACAACTGCATTGATCCGATTGTCTTTGACTGAATGGCTAGCTCATCGCGTGTACACAGCCTACTACAACACCAGCCTCCTTTGACACTCCACGTTCTCTTGTACAATCCTCTACCACCATCAAACGTAACAGCATTTATTCCAGCAGTTGCTATTAGCGTGCCCTTTACACCATTATCTCAAACAGCGTTCACAGCCTTGTCGCTCTACTACAACACACGCTCTTGCACACTCCCCTGCCACGACCAAACGTAGAAGCCGTTGCTATTATCAATGTCTTTTACTCCATTGTCTCAAGTAACTGCAGCAACTTGCTTTGATACATACGGATGACAATAGATGGGATGCCATATCAGCTATCATTATACAAGTAATCTTAGCCTGTTTGAGCTACGATGGAAGAAAACGACCAAGAAAGGATTGACCAGCAAGCCGGATGGAAAAGGAAGCATACCAACAGCGATCGCATGAACCAACATGGTGGATTTGATGGATGGATGCAATCAAGTGCAGTGATGAGATCTCCTGGATGCTGCTTTGGTTACTTGGAGCGAGCGTCGTCCGCAGGAACGATCACGTGGATACGACTAAGGATGATGATGGATTGGATGGGATCGACCAAATGGCTGATATCTTGGTGGAAGGTGCTTTACAGTGATGGACGCTTTTGGAATACTCAAGTCAATGCATGCAGCAGCTATTTTACAATCATGGGTGAAGGATGCTTATGACGGCAGCAATCGAGAATACAATGGCACAGTTATCTCTGTCGACTCGATGTGACACACCTGTAGCTTATCAATTTACAATGCTGTTTCCTTATCATACTTTCTCGATAAACAACATATACCCTACCATGTGCTAGTCTTCAACTTTTCCATTAAATTCAACATGTTATGTAAACGACCATCATGCCATCAGTTCATATACTTAAGCTGTGGATCACTGGGTAGTTTCTGGATTGAAAGGAGGGGGAATAGAAACTTGAAGGTTGGAAAGCGAGATTGGATCATTTACATCATCGTATCGAGAGGCTTTTTTCTTTTGTCACAGATCCTAGTTCATGTAATGATATACGAAAGGCAGGAATACTTCTCGAACGCATGCATTGCAAGATATTAATTCAGAAGTGATGATTTCCAACATGGTGCTTGATTCATTGTAACTTGATTCACTCTGCTCAAGAAAGAATGAGCTGTTGTGATGCAACGATTCACGAGTACATGAACGTGCCATGCTTACCTATGATAGCTTTCAGCTACGCTAATTTTTACAACATTATATAAGAACGAATAAACCTGTAGGATAGTATAACCGGACCTTTCTATAGGCTTTCAGGGGGAAAATATCCATCATGCACCTTCCACCAATAGGATAGACCCTTCCACTCTTGACCTCGCAGCTCAAGTTACACACACATGCCCCTCTGCACCTCTTGCTCTACCAGAGTCTGCTGCTTGACAATGGACAAAGACCTCTTGTCATATAGCATACATAAGGAAAACATAAATACTCTCATATCAACATTGAAAATAGAAGCGTCTACTTAAACATGTATACAATCAGTTGTTGGCACTACCCATCGTCTAATCAGCATATGAACAATGAAGCTTTAATGAATCTAATATGACAGAAGGAACAAGAGCGTCTCGATACAACTTCCGGCCTTCAAATTTCTATTCCTTTCTTTCCTTCCAGATGCCAACCAGTGGATCACAAAGAATCAGCAGGGTCGTTGTGTCACTGTATTCTTGGTTGCTGCCATCATAGCATCTTCATCCATGATTGTAAAAGTAGCTGTTGCATGCATTGACTTGAATGTTGCAATATCATCCATGGTGGTAAATCCTCTCTTGTCAAAGATATAAGCCCTCGTTTCCATGCCATCCAACCCATCCAACCCATCATCATCCTCAGCCGTATCCACGTGTTCGTTACTGCTGACGACGAGCCAAGTAGCCAAAGCAACATTCCAGGATTCCACATTACTGCACTTGATTGCATCCATCCATTCATCCATACCCGTTGCGAGTCCAATACGAAAGAGCCTCTATGATCGCTGCTGATATGCTTCCTTTTCCATCCGAGTGTTGGTCTCTCTCTTTCTTGGTCATTTTCAGTGCAGCTCAACAAGGCGAAGAGTACTTGTATTGCGGGATACTTGATAGCTGATACGGGGTCATCCATTAGAAGTCGTATGCATCATTGCAAGTTGCCACACGTAAATAAAGCTGCTTTTATACAATGGCTATCAGCTGTCCACGTGAAGAGGCCGCAAGTAACTTGAGACAGTGGAGACCTTGCTAATGGCAGCTGCTGTTACGGGATAGTTGTGTTAGAGGAGCGTGCTGTAGTAGTAGAGTGACAATATTGTGAACGCTGCTTGAGACAATAAAGTCATTGCTAATAGTAACTGCTGGAATGAATGCTGTTTCGTTTGATTGTGGCATTGGTGTGTGCAAGACAGTGTGTGCTTTCAAGAAAGGCGAGTGTTGTAGCGAGGTACACACGCCATGAACTAGCAATTCAGTCAAAGACAATCGGATCAAGACAGTTGTAGGATTGACATGATGGGTTGAAGCAGGACAATCGTTCGCAGATGGTGGTTGTACTTGAATGGGGCGACAGTTGAGAATGGGAGGAGGAGGAGGCAAGAGGCTGAGAGTGGAAGAAGTGGAAATCAAATAGATCAGGCACTACTTGCACACTGTAAAATTGATCCATGATCTTGATTGCCTTTCTCAAACCTGAAACTTTCACACAATATGCTCTAGGGCTTGCTGAACAACTTTGTCTTCATAAAGAACCCACACTTCATTTGAAAATTTCGAAAGGGAGAGCATAATGTGGGGTTTACTATGATGGGCGGAAATTGGGAAAGCGCCGGATTTATGAAAAAGTCAATTAGTATGTAGTTTCTTGGGATTCCCGATCTCGCACTTGAAACTTGATCAGAAGGTACTCTCGCACATGCTGATCAACTCCATTCATTTAAAAACCGCAGGGTTCATTATGAACATTTTGAATGCCGGCTAGCCCAAATGTAAGAGAAAAGTAGGGTAGACGCTCCTGCTTGCCGAGGTTGCCCACCTCGAACCTGAAACTTTCACACAACATCCTTTCGACCACGCCGAGCAATTTCGTTCTCATAAAGTCCCCAGAGTTCATTATGAAAACATGAATGTAGGAGAGACGACGAATGGATGGTAACATAAATAGGGTGTACGGCCGTGCGCGCCGATATTGCTGGTGGGGACGTCGAAACTTGGCCAGGAGGTGCTCTCGGTCATGCTGATCAATATCGTTCTCATAACGCCTCTAGAAATCATTATGGAAATTTGGAGTTACAGGCACCTTTGTGTTTTTACATATGCTGTAAGCATAATGCTATATGACAAGTGGTGTTTGTTCATTGTAAAGTAGCTGGACTCTAATAGAGCGGAAGATGCGCAGGGGCGTGCTTGTGTAACCAGCTCATTTGCATGATACTTCACAATGAACAAATACCACTCTCCATATAGCATCATGGTTACAGCATATGTAAAAACATAAGGTGCCTGTATCTCTAAACTTTACAATGAAACGTGGGGTCTTCAATCGAACAAAGTTGCTCTGCTGGATCAAGCGCACCTTGGGTGCAAGTTTCACGATCAACCTCGTCGATCCTAGATTTCGCAATGTCACCACCAGCCAAAGTGGATCGTGGGTCGACCTCTTGAATTTTTTTTTCAACTTTGGCTGGTGGTGACATTGGGTGAATCTGAGAATGGCCACGACGATCGTGAAACTTCTACACAGGGTGCGCTTCACCCCGACGAGCAACTTTGTTCGATTGAAGACCCCACGTTTCATTGTAAAGTTTAGAGATACAGGCACCTTATGTTTTTACATATGCTGTAACCATGATGCTAGATGAAAGGTGACCTTTGTTCATTGTCAAGTAGGAAGACCCTGATAGAGCGGAAGATGCGCAGGGGCATGCTTGTCTAACACACCTCATTTGCATGATACTTCACAATGAACAAACACCACTTGTCATATAGCATCACGGTTTCAGCATATGAAAAAACGAAAAAGTGCCTGCATCTAGGATTGGCAAGCTTGATCGTGAAATCTGATTGACAAGGTGCGCTCTACCACGACGAGCAATATTGTTCTATGAAAGAGCCCATGTTTCATTGTAAAGTTTAGAGATAAATGCACTTTCACGTTTTTACATATGATGAAAAGCATGATGCTATGACAAATGGTGTTTGTTCATTGTGAACTTGCTTGACCCTAATAGAGCGGAAGATGCGCAGGGGCGTGCTTGTCTACTAACACAGCTCATTTGCATGATACTTCGCAATGAACAAACACCACTTGTCATATAGCATTACGGTTTCAGCATATGTAAAAGCGTAAACGTGAATGTATCGAGGATTGGCAAGCGTGATCGTCAAGCATGACTGACAAAGTGCGCACTACCACGACGAGCATTATTGTTGTATGAAAGAACGCATGTTTCATTGTAAAGTTTAGAGATAAATGTACTCATACGCTTTTACATATGCTGAAACCGTGATGCTATATGACAAGTGGTGTTCGTTCATTGTGAAGTATCATCCGAATGAGCTGTGTTACACATGCACGGCCCTGCGCATCTTCCGCTCTATCAGGGTCAAGCTACTTCACAATGATCAAACACCACTTATCATAAGCATCATGCTTTTCCGCATATGTAAAAACGAGAAAGTGCATTTATCTCTAAACTTTACAATGAAACATGGGCTCTTTCATAGAACAATATTGCTCGTCGTGGTAGAGCGCACCTTGTCAATCATGTATCACGAGCACGCTTGCCAATCCTCGGTACATTCATGTTTCCATTTTTACATATGCTGAAAGCGTGATGCTTATGATAAGTGGTGTTTGTTCATTGCGAAGTATCATGCAAATGAGGTGTGTTAGACAAGCACGCCCCTGCGCATCTTCCGCTCTATCAGGGTCAGTTACTTCACAATGAACAAACACCATTCAACATATAGCATCATGCTTACAGCATAGTAAAGACACAAAGATAGCTGTATATCTAAATTTTACAATGAAACGTGGGGTCTTCAATCGAACAAAGTTGCTTGTCGGGGTGAAGCGCACCTTGGGTGCAAGTTTCACGATCAGGCTCGTCGATCCTAGATTTCGCAATGTCACCACCAGCCAAAGTGGATCGTGGGTCGACCTCTTGAATTTTTTTTTTCAACTTTGGCTGGTGGTGACATTGGGTGAATCTGAGAATGGCCACGACGATCGTGAAATTTCTACACAGGGTGCGCTTCACCCCGACGAGCAACTTTGTTCTATGAAAGACCCCACATTTCATTGTAAAGTTTAGAGATACAGGCAACTTTATGTTTTACATATGATATAAGCATGATGCTATATGACAAGTGGTGCTTGTTCATTGTGAAGTATCATGCAAATGAGCTGTGTTACACAAAGACGCCCCTGCGCACCTTCCGCTCTATCAGGGCCAAGTTGCTTCACAATGAGCAAACACCACTTGTCATATAGCATCATGCTTATATCATATGTAAAACATAAAGTTGCCTGTATCTCTAAACTTTACAATGAAATGTGGGGTATTTTATAGAACAATATTGCTCGGCTGGGTGTGGCGCACCTTGTGTAGAAGTTTCACGATCGTCGTGGCCATTCTCAGATTCACCCAATGTCACCACCAGCCTCGTCGAAAAAAATTCAAGAGGTCGATCCAAGATCTACTTTGGCTGGTGGTGACATTCCGAAAATCTCGGATCGGCCACGACGATCGTGAAACTTGCACACAGGTTGCGCTTCACCCAGCCGAGCAATATTTTTCGATTGAAGACCCCACGTTTCATTGTAAAGTTTAGAGACACATGCACCTTTATGTTTTACATATGCTGTAAGCGTGATGCTATATGGAAAGTGATGTTTGTTCATTGTCAAGTAGATAGACCCCGATAGAGCCGAAGGTGCAGACGGACTTCTTTGTGCAACACAGCTCATTTGCATAATACTTCACAATGAACAAACACCGCCTTTCCTATGGCATCATCGTTACAGCATAGGTAAAACATGAAGGTGCCTGTTTCTTTAAATCTCCATAATGATGTATAGAGGCTTTATGAGAACGATGTTGATCAGCATGACCGAGAGCACCTCCTGGCCAAGTTTCGACGTCCCCACCAGCAATATCGGCGCGCACGGCCGTACACCCTATTTATGTTACCATCCATTCGTCGTCTCTCCTACATTCAAGGTTTTCATAATTAACCCTGGTGTCTTTATGGGAACGAAATTGCTCGGCGTGGTCGAAAGGGTGTTGTGTGAAAGTTTCAGGTTCGAGGTGGGCAATCTCGGGGAACAGGAGCGCCGACCCTACTTTTCTCTTCGTCTCTCCTACATTTGGACTGGCCGGCATCCAAAATGTACATAATGTATCATGCGGTTTTTAAATGAATGGAGTTGATCAGCATGCGCGAGAGTACCTTCTGACCAAGTTTCAAGTGCGAGATCGGGGAATCCCAAGAAACTACATACTAATTGACTTTTTCATAATTCCGGCGCTTTCCCAATTTCCGCCCATCATAGTAAACCCCACATTATGCTCTCCCTTTCGAAATTTTCAAATGAAGTGTGGGTTCTTTATGAAGACAAAGTTGTTCAGGATGTCCTAGAGCATATTGTGTGAAAGTTTCAGGTTCGAAACAAGCAATCCCAATATCATGCACTGATATCAGTGTATATGGATATGTCTGACTGCCTGACAGATTTAATTTCCACCTCTTCCACTCCCACTTTATTTCCCTCTTCTTCCCATTCTCAACTGTTGATGCATTCAACTACAACTACCATCTGCGAAAGATTGTCTGCTTCAACCCATCAGGTCGATCCTACGAATGCCTTGATCCGAAAGCCTTTGACTGAACGGTAACTGCATGGCGTGTACACAGCCTTCTTGTCATACCACGACAGCACCTGCGCTTCTTGATGCTACCCCTTCTCTTGTACAATCCTCTGTCAACACCAAGCGTAACAGCATTCATTTCAGTAGTTGCAATTAGCAAGCTCTTTTCTCCATTGACTCGAACAGCGTTCAGCAACCTTGTCACTCTATTATAACACGCGCTCTTGCACAGTTCTCTGCCGCGACCAAACGTAGCAGCTGTTGCCATTAACAAGGTCTTTACTCTATTGTCTCAAGTTACTTGCAGCAACCTGTCTTGCAGCCTTTTCACATGAACAGCAGATAGCCATCGTAAATGTAGAAGCAGCTTTATTTACGTGTAGCAACTTGCTTGAATACATATCACGTTTTAGGGATATGGATCTGAATATTGTTTGGGTATATGGGATGGCAGGAACTGGGGAGAGGATTGCTAAGCATCTATTTTACCTTGGTAATGCATTCATTGTCAAAGTTGGTCATTGTGCTTGATACCATGGTCCTGAGTGATTGATGAAATGGTTACGTTGCTTATCGCATCATTGAAGCTTCGAGAAAAGGTATAAATGGGTTCTTTATCATGACAAGGGAAATCACTTATTGTACAATTGCTTCGGTTCATGTCAAGAATGAAGAGGAGAGTTGATGTGACAACTCTTCCTTCCACCTGGATGAACGATAATATTACCCAAATGTAGCTTTTTTCAGTATAGGATCAAATATTCTCTGTGCGTGTGTCCTCCACAAATAAAGGATCATGCCAATACTACTATGAGCAAAACAAGAAAACTGATTGAAATCATTGCCTATGAGTGCTATCGATAGAATATGAATAGCTGCCTTTAGTGGTATTTGTAAGCTTTAAGAAAGAGTTTGATCGTTAGTGAATGAAATCTCCTTTGTGTATATATATAAACCTGTCATCCAACCCCTTCCTTCCCCTTTGTTCTCGACTGCAAAAGTCGGCTTGCATATTATACCCAGAAAAGAAAGCTGGCTTGGCCTCGGGAACGCAGGATCATTTTACTCCTGACCTGTGGCTAGCTCCTTAAGTCCCGATCCACCATTAGCAAGCAAGCAAGCATTTTCTTTCTTTCTTTCTACTACTGCTTGTACTTTGTTGTCTTTTTTTTTTCTACCACTTATTCCATCTCTCCGATTAAGGATTTCAGTAGCATATCAACCAACGACTATGAGTGATGATGGGGATAATCACCAAGGTTAGCCATCGACAACATCATCAGCAACGTTATTGATGCTTCGACTGACACATCACATGCACATGCTTTGACAGCTGAAACGATATGCGGTGCTAACGGCAACACGGACACAATATGTTCACCCAAACATGACGCTGTCTGGAAAAACGGCACATGGTATCAGATAACATGGAATCCAAGGTATTGATACCACCACCACCATCACCATCACCATCATCCACCCCTTTCTTTGCGGACTTATCTGAATTCCTATGTATGTAGCTATCCGACCTATGCTGCTACAGTAAGGGGAATGCATAATATAGCATATCTTTGTTTAATGGAAGATTGATTATCCCATCACTTTTTTGATCAGTCTCTTTTGAATATCGTTTTATATCGAGTGGAGAACTATCAGAATATCCGGATCAAAGAATGGAACAACGTGAGCTCGACCAAAGGAAGTTTCCCAGTACAAGTGGATGATACATGGTTTCCGGGATCGTCATCATCATCATCCACCCCGAGTGATCGATTGCTCTACCTCGTTGGTCCCGATGTTGAGGATCCCGATGAAGAAATGAATAATCGGTTTTCAGATTATCCAGCACCTGTTCACATGACCGTTGAACGCAAGTAGCCGATCAACCATTTGATAATCAAAGTTATGCTCACGTGCTATATTTGTTTATCAGGGCCCAATACAAATTCAAAAGAGACAACAGTACAAGGGGTGAAGGCAAATGATAATTCGGCGCCTAATTCAAGTAACCAGCAGACAGGATTACAGCCATGGTTGATTGCTGTGGTCATCATATCATGCGTTGCAGCAGTAGCCGCTTGTATTGCTATGATATGGGCTATTCGACAGCTTCGAAAGCGCAAGATGGTGGGTGATGAGAAAGGAAGTTTTGATCCAGGTACTATACACGACATGCATAAAAGGGAAGGGACCCATTAATCAAGATGATGTTCCAGCAGGCACTGTTATTGTTGGTGATGGTGGAGGTGATAGTCAATTGATGATGGCTTCAAGTAGCATGCCACCATCTTCTATTATGCTAGCCGCAGCTGCTGGAGGAAACCCCCATCCAATGATGCATACTTCACATCATTCCTTGAGAGATAGTAGTTACATGCTTCCACGATTTGCACCAGATGGCTCAGTGAGAAGTACATTACGATATGGTGAAATTGTACGACCACAATCTTGTAGCAATATTTCCACCCGTTCGGATGCTGCAACGCCGCCGATTACATCCACAGACGCACTCATGATAGCCGATACCTTTCGTCAACGTATGCGACGACCCGATTGGCAACAACAAACGCAGCAACAAGAGCATGAAGATGAAGATGAAGCGTGGGAAAGCAAACGAAGGCAACTAAGTGAAGAGCTTTTGAAAAAGGAGCTTGCAGCTGAAGGAACACTCATGAAAAAGGTTGGCAAACGAGCCAATTTATTGAGCACCCTCGTGGACGAGGAAGAAGAACAACAACAGCATCATCATAGTAGTAATATCAATCATAATAGCTAGACAATTGCTTCTTCCCTTTTGTACATCTACAAAACAACATATATGCCTTCAGCTGTATATCGTCATTATAATTTTATTGCGTTGCTGTGGAGAAAGTATTTCTATGGATGCATTCTCTTTACTACATTTGTATTCAACGTCTTGCACAACTTGCCGACCAAGACCTTGACCTGACCAACATCCCCTTTGACCCCTACCTCGACGATCTCCTACGTGCAGCATTCCGGTTGCGTAATATACGACTCATTCAAAGTGCATTGGAACGTATTGGTTTATCCCATGGCAGCCATCTTCGCGACAAAAAGCATCGACATGTAGCTTCCGTGTGTCTTGATCCTGGTTATCGCTGGTACAACCAATCGAAGCTATTGAAGACCATTGAGACACGCTTTCCACATGGCATTTGCAGCCTGAACCTATCCCATAGCGATACTATTACCGACGACCACATGTTCAGCTTTAAACAATGCACCAACTTGCAAGTGCTCGACCTATCATACACGGCCATCACTGACGCGGGAATCGCGACATTGGCGCGTATCACCAAACTCAACGAACCGCATTTGGGATTGAAGCACCTGGAGGTATTAGGGATAGCAGGCAACGATCTCTCCGATCGAGTATTGAAGCATTTGGGAGCCATTCAATCCTTACAGGGGATGGACTTGTCATACACAACCGCTATCAATGCAGACATTGCAACATCGTATTTGGCAAGGTCCGGTTATGCAGTGCTGCCAAAGAGGATCTATCAGCTGATCGGTTGGGATGGCAATGATCAAGATAACGACAGCTGCAAGATACCCATTCATAAGAGCGAGCTGGCGAAATTGATGCAAATGACCATGTTCCCCGCAAGAACACCGGATATGAAAACAAGGAGGCAGGGTAATAATAGCGGAACATCTCTTCTATGTCTTTTCCGACAACAACAGCAACACGATCCATGCAAGAGGAAGGCAACAAGTGACGAAAAGACAACAAAACATGGTACAACAACAACAGCTCAACCTGCAAAAAAGAAACAGCGACGTGAACAAAGTTTAGAAGATTATTTGCTTGTAATAGAACAGGAAATAGGGTCATTCTGAATAAATAACCTTGTTATATTGGCAGTAGTAGCAAAGACTAAAATCGGGTTTCGATCATGTTCGTCATTATAATAATGTTCTCAATGCGAGATGATTAGTCATGCAATTGCTTCCAAGCAGGGCAACGGTGTCCAAGCTGTAATAACAATAACACTATTTGAATGGAGAGGATCAGCTACTACTACTACTACTGCACAAGAGGTATGCATTGCATATATAATGTTTCATCCTTATCTATCACACACGAGTGTATAATCTGTCACTTGAAAAACAAAGGGGTCAAGTTTGAGCTCAGCCTTGAAAGTGGCCTGAGACTAGCATGTGTATGTGCGTGCGTGTGCGTATGTACCCGAAACCAATTAGGCTGAAGCATTACTATTGATCGTGTTCCTGAATGAGATGATCATTTAGCTTATCTTTACTATTCCCTTTTGTCTCATCACTCTTTCAACAACGTCCACCTTGAACATTCCAGCCAATATATCATCTTATAAACTGTGCATATTTTTGGTGGCGCATCCTCAAAGAGGCAAAGAAAGTAAATTTGGAATTAAGGCTTCTATTCCTTGGTGCAACCCTTTTTTACTCCTTCCATATTCGTCATTTTTCCTTCCTCTTTCTCAATCTTGTATTTCTCTTCGATTCGCAGTCCATGTAAGTGGTTGGGAGTAGAGGGGAGTGGGTGTGCAAACACGAGCATCAGGGGAATTCAAGGAGATTGACCTTTATATATATTCTTTTCTTCTTTAGACGTTTGTGTGTCTGTCTGCGTGTATATAATTCAGAATGCTGCCCTCGGAAACTACAGACGATGACCTTCATTCCCATGTGGAGACATTGACAATACGCTCTGAAGAGTCTTCGATTCAACAACCACGGCAACCACAGTCGCCTATTCGACGAGGACAACGACCCACAGCCAGTACTCGAAGAGCTTCTCGATTACTTTATGCTGAGAAATATGGACTCAATTCGCCTGTAAGCGATGATGAATCCCATGATGATGAACCATTGGGACAAGCTATGAAGCGTGTTAGTCAAGGGATCAGTAACCAAAGCATTGCAGCTATGGCAGCAGCATCATCACGGCCAATTTCTGTGCGCAACATAGCAGAAGTCAATAATCCAGCACGGCCCGCTCAATTTGTGAAACCTGCAGCATCACAGAGTACGAGCTTAAATGGAGTGGGTGCCATACCTAGTGATATGCAAGATATTCAGACACTCTATGAGCATTTCCAACGCAAGGTGTACATGGAAGGATATCTCAATCGAATGCATGATTTGACAGCCGAAGGCCGTGTCTCTACTGATCGTACTTGGGTATCTCGTTATGTCGAATTATGTGGACCGGTGTTGATGCTATGGGATGCGAACATGACCAATACGGGTGATAATGGAGAGGATGATCAGCAACAACAACAACAATATCACCATGAACGCTTACCAGAATACATGAATATCACCGATGCACATGTGGAAGGTTTACCAGATCAACCATTACTTTTCAGTGTCAATTCAGCAGGAGCCAATCGATTTTATTTTCAAGCTCCTGATCAACCCACTGCAGCCAAATGGATATGCGCTATTCGATTAGCATGTTTTGAAGGAGCACGCATTCATGAGATTTACACACGACGATTCATTTCCCGCTCAGCATACTCGGATGTACTTCTCAAACGACCCGCCAAAGTTGAAGGATGGTTACAAGTACGACTGCCTGGTGACACTGGTTGGAAGAAATATTGGGCCGTGGTAACCGATCGACGTATTGAAAAGAAGTTATTCGGGAAAAAGTCGGTGCCTACACGTGGTCAGCTTATGTTTTATGAGAGCAAGAAAGCCAAGCATCCCGTCAAATCGATTGTTAATGTTGTGCAAGCATATACTGTGTACCCAGAATCACCACAACTTATCGATCATGCCACGCTCATGAAGGTGGAAGGCAACATTTACAATGTATCACCCACGACCGGAGAACAGCACCTCTTTCGTTCGTCAGCAGGTGTCCTCGTCATGGCAACGGATGCACGTGTATTGGTTCAATGGATGGTGGGCACTTTTGATGCCTTCAAGTTGTATGGTCGTCCGTCAAAATTATTGGATGATCCCAGCTCGATTCAATCTCTCAACTTTGGTGAACCATCCTATGGCACGAGAAATCCACAGCTGTTTTTGGATTTGGTAGACGTGATGCATGTGAATGTTTTGGGAGAGACATTATTGGATAACAAGGTGGCATTTGCTGCTGTCCTCGAGAATAAGCAACGCACAACGAGGAATCGACAATCGGTGGCTAATATGATGGGTCCTCGCACGAACAGTATGCCCTTGATTGCCGGTATTCAAACAGGTGGAGCACCAGTCCCAGGTCCTGCTTCGCCTATCAACAATAACAACATGCGTCGTCGTACACTTTCCAGCACTCATTTACCGCAACAACATCAACCATCGTTGGCTAGTCCTTCTTCAACTCGTCTTTCTACTATTCCACAAGGCCGTCATTCTCGTATGCAACAACAACAACATCATACATATGCCAGTGATGATAGTTCTGAAGAAGAAGAGGAAGATGACGATGACGATGATGAAGATTCTAGTGAAGAAGACTCAGTTTTGCATATCAAAAAGCCTTCTACAGCACATGTACAACAGCAATCATCAACAACACATACATCGGAATCATCTGCTGGTAGTACAGCTCCAACTACGCCAGCGGATCGTCGTCGTTCAGAATTAGCCTTGCCAGAGATATCAGAATCAAACGATTTCGCTTCGTCACTCTTGGGCAACTTTGAAACGAAAAAAGATGAGCCAGCCTCTTCACAACAAAAAGCTACACCACCGCCACCACCTATTCATGGCAATACAACACCCGTTAATCCAGCAACACAACGTCGTGACAGCAATGCTTCCCACAGCACATTAACAACAAGCAGCAACAGTAGCCAGAGCAACAGCAGCAATATGAATAGCAAGCAAAAGGGAATAGCAACCCCAACACCTGGCAAAAGCGTGTCTCGTCCTGGCTCTTCTCTTGGCTGGGGTCAGCGTTCGTCGACCATGATTATGCCATCTGACAGCAGTAGTGAGGATAGCCATTCCGTAACCAGCAATTCAAGAGCACCTGCAATGACATCACGTGGTACATCTCGACCAGGATCAGCCATGAGCAATACCGGTTGGAATCGAAGATCATCTGCCATGTTACCTCCCAACAGCAATAGCAGTGGATCTAATCACAGTAATGGTGCCATGGGTGGAAATATGAGCCGTACAAGCATCCACAGCATGTCGCCTATTGGTGGTGCATCTTCCGATGTGAGTGGTGGTGGTGGTCATGGATACCCACAAATGCCTCGCAACAATAGCAGACCTTCTCTTCTTGATGGAAGACGTAGTTCGAGTGGAATTCTATTACAGCAGCAATGGGATGCACCTCAAGATTCACCACAACAACAATTCCTTCCTGATTATTATTATCAACAGCCACACAATGTTGACGATGATGATGCACCTATTATTCCTCAATTGGGCACCCACTTTGCCACACAAAACAGTCTTCTTGACATGTATCGACCTGATCAACCACCAGCAAGAATGCAAGAAGAATATGCACGTTCGAGTGGTCAGCCATTAGTGAGTCTCTCTAGCAAACCAGTCCAAGATCGCTCAGGCTTAGTTGGGATGATCAACAATATTGAGAGTGAAAAACGTGAACGAGAGACGTCTCGAAGCAAGATGATGGAAATGGATAAAGAACGTGCTCTTGAACAAGAACGAGAACGCTACAGAGAACAACGTCAATCGATGATGATGATGTCGTCACCGGAGCCACCATCCGTACCGCAGCAAAATCGCCAATCGATGATGATGATGGGTGGTTATCAGAGTCCAACGCCCTCTTCGTCACAAATGTCTATTAATGATCAAATGCAGCAACCGATGATGATGCAAGCACCCGTAAGTTGGTATACATGGGATGAAATGAAATAAGGCCGCTGATATGTATATGTATGTAGATGATGGGAGGACCACAATATGGGATGATGATGGTTGATCCAAGAATGTCCATGATGGGAGGACCACAGTATGGAATGATGATGGCTTCACCTCAAATGATGCAGACGCCCATGATGATGGATCCAAGGATGATGTCGAATATGCCAATGATGTACATGATGCAGACTCCCTATGGTCCACAGATGCAGCCCTCCATGTACTACAATCCAATGATGCAAGAAACAAACAAAACCACTGCTACAACGGATGAAGATGATATTCCCCTTGGATCACAACCTCGTCGACGCAGCAACGCCAACTTTTATTAAACAACGCCACACATTGCACGCCATCTTTTTCACTCTCACCAACTCATCTCGTTACACACTCTCTCACACACACACATTCACAAGTCATATATATACACACATATATCTGCTTCATCTCAAGAGGAAGGGTATAATCTAGCCAGCTTGATATCATTTTTCTTTTACTGTACAGTTTTCTTTTTTTACAAGGTTTCTATTTTTTCGTTTTTTATCCCTTTCATCCTCCCAAGCTTGTGGCTGACAATGATGCAAAACCTGGCAATCCACCATTCTAATAAAGCCTTGCGTGTTAATACTTTATGATAATTGGGGGCATTCGTGATACTTACTGAAAGAGGACATGCAAAAGATGTTGATCCGGATAGGTTAGGATGAATGGTGACAAAAAGAACACGTGCTGCGAGTTGTATAGTGTATTCCACGTTGATATCGCTTTGTTCACCGCCATACAAACCACAATCGGTTAATAACGTGTTGAGCATAAGGGAAGAAGATGCCGATTGTGTATCGTATCGAATAGTAAAAGGGAATGTGAAATTGTAGTCGCTGTTGGTAGGAATGACTTGTTTGTTCAAGAAACCTGAGCCTAGATAGGCTCTTTCATCGTCAGAAGTGCGGATATTGGCCTATATAAGGGGGATGAGATTAATGATGATGATGGGCTTGTCGGTGTACGACGTACCGTGGCTTGCATGTCGGATAGATGGATGGGAAGCACATTCGGGTTTTGAACATTGACAACCAAGCCGATATTGATATCGAATTCAGTGCCATTGTAAGTGATCTGCGTCTCGTTGCTACCAGGTGAATTGGTCACATCAAGCACTTCCACCGTAGGCATCTTGAAAGAACCGAGTATTCCACCAATCACAATGATACAAATGATAATGCCAATAATGATGAACCATACAATGTAACGTGCCCAGACGGGTAAGCAGCATGCACAGCACAGACATCGGCAGCATTTGTTGCGCTCGGTAAGTGGGGGTCGTTTTCGTTTCTTATTGCCTTCCTCATCAAGTTGATATTGCTTTTCATCGTAATGGGCAGGTGGCGGTGGTGGCAGTGTTGCTGCACTAGATGTGGGTAATGTAGTTGGTTGCTGCTGCTGCTGTGGTGGTGATGATGATGCAGTCATGATAATATATGGAGGACGTTCAAAGTCTGGTAGAGAGAAAAAAAAAGTAGAGGGGTAAAGTAAGAAAAAAGTAGCGGGGAAAGAGATTGATAATAGATGGTTTGGGATTTCCCTTTTATACGAGAGCAAGATACACACCACTAAGGCTCGCACATTATTATCATTATCGCGACAAAGTTGTAAAGGGATCGGCCCGACATACCGTATCCCCCGTTCAAATCCCTCTTGGTTCCACGTGTGCCACATATATACACACGATTTTTTTTCTGCTCTTGTTGCTGCATGTCTAGTGCAGGTTTCAGATTTATCGAGTCTAAACTCGGTGCACGTTCCCATTCTTGTTTCTGGTTTCCGGCGACGTGCATATATGGCTAACTGGCGTCATGGGTCATTTGATCTCATTTGGGCTATCATGACTTGTTGCTGAATAACATCAATTGATATCAGACGTATCGGGCCTATTTCAACCGATAAACCAGCATCGTGTACCATTGCTTTATGTGCATTGATATCAGGGTGAAAAGGAAAAGGGGGCTTGCATGATAATCTCCAAGTGCACAGCAGCTCATGGTATCGGACTAGTGAGGTCGGATCGCCAATTGGTTGCTTTTTGGCAAAGAACAAAAGGAAATAGAACACCGCGAATAATGAGACAAAAGAGCGGATATGGATGGATCAGGTAATTATTGCTGCATCCCATATCAGATACATTTTTCTGACACTTGGCCATCGAAACATCAACGGTAGCACAACATGGACAGACCGACACGTTGGATTACACTGTGCATGTAAGATATGTACATGTACATTTTGTCCTCTGGTTGGGTCAAATCAGATCTAGCTATAAGGCATGTGTGTGCTACCTCGATTTTTTATGTCAACTAGCTTCCGCTTTTAAGCCTAAAAATAAAAGGCATTAGGTCTGGACTACAGGTAGACATCATCCACGGTAGCCCCTCCCCCTTTCCTTCTTTTTTCAATTCTCAAACTCAAATGCACCCCCTTTCTTTTACATCTCGTCATCATGACAGTAATAAATCATGTGGCTATGCGGGGAAGATAAACATGTGGTGTCATGAACTTGGGGGGGGTTGTGGAAAAGAGAAGGTTACTGTTTCCGATACACGATACAAACGCAGGGATCAAAAAGAGAGCAGAGCGCAAAACGCCAAGCAAACCCAATTATCGAAATTGCGTTTGTGTAGGTAACTGAATCAAGGCAGACAAGACGACAATGATGATCCCTTTGTTTGCTTTTTGCTTTGTTGTGTGCTTATTTATAAAAGGCAAACCGAGATTTTCGCTGCATATCGACAATCCTTTCCGCATGACGCACTATTGTTGCTTGTAATAGGTGACTATCATATCATATCCAGGGTTCGAAATGGTGTGAAGATCAATCAAATCAGATGACGATACCAAACCCAATAGCGCGAATCCATCAAAATTCATGCAAGAGTAAGAAAGAAAAAGTAAGACATTTTATTGGTATGGGTGATTGTGAATATGGGTGTGAGAGCGAGAGAGACAATCGAATGTTGGACGATAGACCCGTTTAGCTTTGTGTTACGCCAGCCACAGACCTTATTCACATTGCTATAGCAACATTGTCCAGCGAGATTATGCGCCGCAGCCCAGCAACAGCAGTAGCAACCAGCTTTTCTCCACCGCCACTTTTCCTTCCTCCACATATACTTTTCGAATGCTCAAAGTCCTCCAACGAAAGCTCGTCGTCGTAGGCGATGGTGCTTGTGGTAAGACCTCTTTATTACTGTTCTTCAACAACCGCCAATTCCATACGGTAAGAAACTACATCAGAGCAATGAGTAGCAAGCAATCACGCCCAAAAGACCTGATCCTTATTGACGCTCTTGCAAACAGGCACATATACCCACAGTCTTTGAGAACACTGTAAAGGATTTCGAAGTAGATGGTCAACATGTCGAGCTTGCGTTATATGATACTGCAGGTATGATAATACCGTGTTGCTCTGCCAATTAATCACTTTTTCACACACACATACAACCATGATCTAGGCCAGGAAGATTATGATCGTCTACGACCCCTCGCTTACCCTGATACACACGTTGTCTTGATTTGCTTTTCAGTTGATATACCCGATTCGCTTGATAACGTCAAAGAAAAGGTATGAGCAATGGGTTGATTTATGCAATACGGGATTCTTACGCATGTTTGTTTGCTAGTGGGTGCCTGAAATTCTTGAACACTGCCCTAATGTACCTTATTTATTGGTCGCATGCAAAAGAGACGCACGAGATGATCCAGACGTGGTGAGCCGCTTGGCGAGCATGTCAGAAACACCCATCACCTATGAGCAAGGCGAAGAAATGTGTCGCAAGATAAGTGCAACAGGATACGTTGAATGCTCTGCTAAAACTGGCGAGAATGTCGATGATGTTTTTACCGAGGCTGTGCGTGCAACTGCCGAGAACGACAGCAAGAAGAAGAAGGAAAAGTGTCTCGTGATGTAAAACAAAGAATACCGCATTGAACCCATTATTCCTGCTACCCCGCTCCCATTACACATCCTCCTCCCTGTACCAATTATTTTCAAAGTATAAAGAACATTGATTGTTTGATATGTATTTGAGTCTACTACAAGTCTATTTCTTATCGGGCAAAACCTTTCCTGGGTTCATAATTCCCTTGGGATCAATAGCGTTCTTGATTGTCCACATTAAATCCACCGTATTGTCGCCGAGCTCTGAACGAAGATACTTCTTTTTGCCAAAGCCAACGCCATGTTCACCCGTAATTGATCCTTCCATACCAATGGCACGTTGAATAAGGTTCTGGTTTAAGCGTGTTGCTTCCTCGAATTCCTCAGGCTTGGTTTGATCAAACACAATGAATAAATGGAAGTTGCCTTTAAGGGAGCATCACATGTGTCAGTTGCCAAGTGTAATCATATCGACTCCATGCCAGTGTACTTACCATCGCCAGCATGGCCTGCAAAGGGACAAGGAAGAGATGATCCTTCCACATCTTTTTTGGTCTCATCAATCAACTCTGGTAATCGCGATACGGGGACCACCACATCCGTTGTCCAAATAGATGCATTGTCCTTGAGCATGGTAGCTGCCCATAAGCAAGTCTATAAGGAATTATCGTTAGAATTCAATCACATTGTCGAAAAAAAAAACAATATAACATACCTTGCGACCTTCCCACAGCTTATCCTTCTCTGCTTGAGTGGTTGCATACTTAAATTTACCGCCGCTGTGCTTCTTGACGAGCTCAGAAACCACCTTGATCTCGTGATCGATTTGTGCCTTGGATCCCACAAACTTGAAAAAGAGCGTTGGCTTTTCCTCATATCCAAGACTTGGATCGGAAAGTTGCACGGCCTTCATCATTACGTCGTCAAGCAACTCGACAGCACCAATCTGGACACCAGCACGCGTCAAATCAGGCACCACAGCAGCTGCATCACGAATGGATGGGAAATCACAGACGGCCACTACATATACATTTTCCTGATTAAGTAACATGCATCAGGTAGATACAATGAAGCACGTTTATCATACCTGTTTCCTCCTCTGGCCTTACCGCCAACTTGAGAGTTGCCTCTGTCACAATACCAAGGGTGCCTTCTGATCCAATGAAAAGCTTAGTCAAGTCGTAACCAGCCGATGATTTTCTAATATGACCATGATTAATGTTGATGTATATGGAGCTGTGTATAAATATAATTTACCTTGGTCTTTGACGCGTCTTGATAATTTGACCATCGGGCATGACGACTGTCAAATTGATGACCCATTCACGCATAGTACCCCAGCGTACAGCATTGGTACCTGAGCAGCCTGTGCCCACCATACCACCGATACATGCTCTATTTCAATCCGCATTTTCCCGATGTTAGTTACCGCAATATCCTTTTTACCACACACACCCATACGTTACCCAGGTCCTGGATCCATTGGGAAAAAGAGACCATGTTCCTTGAGCTTATTGTTGAGATCTTCCCATTGTACACCAGGTTGAACCACAATATCCAAATCATCGGGATGGAATTCGACAATATTGTCCATGTGCTGGGTAAAAGATATACAGATGCCGCCTTGAGGTGCTGTGAAATGGCCTTCAAGAGAGGTACCACCTGAGAATGCAATGATCGGGACACTAACGATAGATAAAATAAGCATATCATCATCATCATGCCACATGCTGCTTGCTTACCTAAGCTTATTAGCAATCTTGACAATCTTGACTACATCCTCAGTGCTTTCAGGATAGACAACGATGTTTGGAATGCCTTCATTGTGATAACTATTGCTCGAGTGACCATGTGCTTGCAAAACATCTTCGTCTACAGTGACGTGCTCTGGAGGCAAGACAGACTGGAGTTCGTGAAACGCTTGTCGGATAGCAGACTTTGGAGCACGACCGGAAGCCGATGCAGCAGTAGCAGCACCACCACCACCACCATGAGAGGAAGAGGCCTTGATTTGCTGTTGTTGATATCCAGTGACTGCAGCGGCTGATGCCACACCACCCGCCATGAACCAAATGGCAGCGCGTGAAGCACTTGGTTGACTACTACTGCTGCTATAAAGCTGACGACGTAAATGTCCTCCCACGCGTCGTGATGCCTGGCGACCAATTGCAAACATGAAGAGAAAGAGATACGGGAGAAACAGGGAAGATATCACGGGATTTATTCCACAAAGGGGATAAACTTTATTCATGCAACGACGCGATCTGCGAATCAATGTACTACGACGACTACTATTGGTGATGATGATGGTTACGATGATAGCGCCCCATTCCAGTAAACAAGATACCACCTCCAATGACACCCACAAGGAACGAATTCACCTTGGTTTGACGTGGACAATGGTAATATGCATCATTGGTCATGCTTCTCCGTGATTGTACATTAATCATTGTATTCCGAATACGAGGTGCAACGGTTCTTGAAACGGTCGTCAACATCATGATTGATAAAGATCGTGTGAGAAAAATATAATAAGGTTGAAAAGAGAGATAAAGCAGTAGAATCGAGCTTCTTAATAAATGGGATCCTTTCTAATTCACACGCACAACACACGCATGTAGTCTCTTAAATATGCAATCAAACCCATGTCAAATGTAATGATTACGTCAAAAACGAGCGTCGTCTAGATAGAGCCTGTGGCGAGCGGGCAATTGAGAATTTGGGATGTATGACACTTACTCAGATTAGATTTCAGAAATTGCGGGGTAAAAAGCTCCAGCCTTTATAAAACTTGCAAGCTGTACACAAAGTCATATGTAAGCAACCTTAGTAAAACAGAGAAAGGGAGACAAAACAACGTGGGAAAGATAATGCAATGCATTTGATGTGTGGCTGTCAAATGTGTGAGGAGAGATCATCATCGCTGGCATAAAAGATGGCGTAGGCCTCTGACAATTAGATGAAGCTCCTCCTCCTGCTCACTGTGACCCAAATGATCCCCAGCCCTTTGAACAATACAATGCACAACACCATCATCTTGCCAATGATTAGGATATGTTTTGGGTAAAGTTTCCATTATATTCAAGACGCAAATGTACAATTTTTTTACGAAAGTCAAAAGAAGAAAAAAACAAAATAGTTGTCAAATCAACATTGGGATCTGGGGAGTTGCTTTTAGTCGATATAATCGCTTGGATGTAAAAACATGCATCGGTTGCCGAAACTGCATCCATCGCCAACACTAGAATACAAAAAAAGAGTAAGCATCATCACGTGAACGCTAATAAGATGTAACTTACCGGCAAGGCTTTACAGGGTGTATAAACTTGCAGTTACGGTTGCTACAATAAGGCCAGTAATCGCATCGAGATTTCATGGTAGGCTTGTGAGTTTGACGTTGTTCCTCGATTCTTTCAACACGGTTCAAACGTTTCTTGACACGACGTCCCTTTTTGCCTCGAGGACGATTTTCATCTTGACCAGGAATGGGGTTACCGGCTTCGTTGGAGTAAAAGCTTTGTTGGTTTTGCTGTTGCTGAGGTCTAAATTCTGGCACGGGGATCAAAGTGGGCCAAGCAAAACCATATTGAGACATTGGGTCATTGTTGGGTTGCTGCCAGTATGTGGATGATGACTTGGATGCACTGGGTGTTGTCAAAGTGGAGGTGGGGTATGATTCATCCATTTGCTTGGCTGATCCAGATGACGAGGAAGTAGTGCTTGAAGAGTCTAATGGTGATGATGGAGCGGCGCCTTCCTCAGATGGCTGTTGTTGTTGTTGTGTAATATTCTCAGCCTTTTCCTCAGCCTTTTCTTCAACCTTTGTATCCTTTTCAGCAGTCTTTTCCTCAACCTTTGCATCCTCCTCAGTAGTAGTGGTAGCAGTAGAAGATTCAACTTGGGCAATGTCTTCCTTCTTGTCCTCGTTTTCAACCTTTGTATCCTCTTCAGCAGCCTTTTCCTCGATCTTTTCATCCTTGGATTCAACAGGTGTATCAGCAGCAGATTCGATCTTGATGGGTGCAGACTCGATTTCAACAGGCTCAGGCTTTGCTGTCTCTGTTTCAGCAGGCTTCATTTCTCGGGATGTTTGTTCCTTGGTAACAGGTTCAGGAGCAATAGTGTCATCCTTGGTCGATTCAATCACAGCAGCCTTCTTCTCAGTCTCAACAGCATCGTGTTGCTGCACAGCAGCAGTGGATTCCTTATTATTGATCTCTCGGTCGTTCAATGGTGTCATTTCATGTGGTGTAGCATTCTTTGTATCATGTTGTTCAGGGTTTGTGGCGGATGCGTGTTGTGTCGTATTTTCGGGAGTCTCCGATGCCTGTGGAATGTGTCAGTTGAATATGTCGACGATTTCTTTATGACATGTATATATGTATACCTTGTCTTTTTGAGTATCCTTTTTAACCGAAGATATAGAACGAGTGTTGTCTTTATCAGAGTCTTTTGGTGCAGGTGGTTCTATGATACAAAGTATAAAGCAATGAGTCCATGAGATCGCATGAAACCCACCCATTTCAAACACTCACTTGATAGATAATTGTAGCAAATCACGGTGCCGACCGTCAGGACCAAAGCACTGACCAACAAAGTGGGCCGTGTTAAAATAGTTTGAGTGAATGCCATTAGGGCAGTTGGTAGCAAGTCCAGTGAAATAAACAACTTGAAGAAGAGTGGGAAAAGAGAAGAAAAGAAAGCGATATCTTCCGGTTGATTGGGAATATGTTGGGTGAGTGAGTGCAAAAAAAGAGTGTTTATCAACCGGTGTGTGTTTGACAGTCCGACAGGGTGTTTTTTTCTATCGTCAAGACACACACAACAGCAGCAAGCGATATCCAGTGGTGGACGTATATTCAAGACAATCAATTATATAAGAAGAATGTCAAATCAAAAAGTGGTGCTTTGACAATGAATAAAGAAAGATTGCCTTTCAGTAACATCCAAACATGAAAACAAAATTTTTTGCAGTGGTGGTGGTGTGCAACCGGAATATTCGATGACGTGAAGAACGCTCACTTACCCAGCTGCTGTTGCTGCTGCTGCACCCTGCTATTCCTGCTGCCGCTGCTGCTTCTACTGCTGCTGCTGCTGCTGCAGTTCGTTGTGGTCACAGGTACGTGCAACCCATTCATCCGCTTTACACCAGTTTGTGCCCTCCACTTTTTTCCTTTTTTCCCTTTCTTCCCCTTTCTCTCTCTCTTGTTCTTTACTTTTATCGATCACATCCCCATCATGAGCCGTGAAGACGAATACGATTATCTTTTCAAAGGTAATATTCCTCCTTGACATAGGATCAGTCCATCTCTTTTGTTCACAATCCTTGGTTTTAGTTGTTCTTATTGGAGACTCGGGTGTCGGCAAGACCAACTTGCTTGCCCGCTTTACTCGGAACGAATTCAATCTGTAAGGCAACAACGCCGATAGACGACAACGCACAATGCATATACATATCCTGACGATAGTCATGCATATTATCAGTGAATCCAAGAGTACCATCGGTGTCGAATTCGCTACTCGTAGCGTTCAAGTTGACAACAAGACTGTAAAGGCTCAAATCTGGGATACGGGTAAGTGAGGGTCTTTCTTTGTGTGCACACAACTTTTTTCTCTTGAAGCATGTGTAACCTAACTCTGTAAACCTTACTTTTTTCTCCCTTCTTGAAGCGGGTCAGGAACGGTATCGTGCGATCACGAGTGCGTAAGTTTTTTTGCACACACACACACATTTGGACTAGCATAATGGACTCCGCTCTCATTGACATGTTATGAACCTTGTCATCGTCACAGGTATTATCGTGGTGCTGTCGGCGCTTTGCTGGTCTATGACATTGCGAAATACGCTACATATGAAAATGTGACTCGTTGGCTCAAGGAATTACGAGATCATGCCGACTCTAATATTGTCGTCATGTTGGTGGGCAACAAGAGCGATTTGAGACACTTGCGTGCTGTCCCCACTGAGGAAGCAAAACAATTTGCTGGTAACTGCGAACATGATGGGATAAAGACATGATTCAAAAAAGGCTAATGCATCCCTGTTTTTTCTTTGCGTGTCAAGCTGACAATGGACTCTCCTTCATTGAAACATCCGCTCTGGATTCAAGCAACGTTGAGCTTGCGTTTCAACGCATCTTGACAGGTAGCGATCATGCAGCAAACAAGGTTTATGTGTGTTACTCATCATGATGATCCATTGTACCTCTTATTAGAAATCTACCGCATCGTCTCCAACAAGGCGCTTGAATCATCGGGTGAACAAATCAAACCCACTGCTGGTGAGACCATCTCAGTGTCTCAACAACAGAATGAGCAAAAGCAAGGTGGTTGTTGCTGAGTGATCATGTTCTCTCCCCGACCTACCCACCCCTATAATATACACCATCTACAATTTCAGTTACCCGGACGCTGCCCTATATACGATCCAGATCTCTTTTATCTATATCTTCTCCTTTATGGAATAATTGTATCTACTTTGAAACTATATAAACGAATCGACGATAATCATCGTGAGGCTGCTGTATCGAATGAAAATTGATAGAAAGGGAGTGATCCATTGTCAATGGGTTTCTTATCCGCTGCTGACTTTTGCAAAAAGCTCTGTGAAAGGCTCTTTTGAAGTTCTGCTGGTATCTCTTCAACGACCAAATAATGGAGTGCCTTGATCCATGCTCTATGAGCGAGAATAGTGAGGCATCGAATCTTGATTTCACGTGTACGTGTCTCGATTAAAATACTCGGTGGCTCCAGACCATCAGGTACAACTCTAAACGAGACGATCGTGGCACTCTTGGCATTGTCTGCATTGGCACCTGGTTCCTTTGGCCCCCAGTATAAAGTGCGTGTATAAGGATGCACCCAAAAGAAACGCTTATGCTTGTTCTCCGACATGCCTGTACCCACACGTTTACGCATATACTTGATCATCCAGTCACCGATCATGGTGCGTGTCACTGCTGGTACCAGATTGGTATTGGTGGCCAAAATGTTGCCTGATAAATTGTTGGTGTCGGGATGGCTATCATCATGCTTGCTGGCAAATGCAGGGTCAAAATCGAATGCAGTGGCACGCGCAGGGCTGATCAACGGTTGTTCACTTTGCCGAGTCGCCGCATAAATGTAGGATTTGGGGTTCATCAGGAGTGATCCATAATTCTCATCCTTTGGTAATCCTGCTACTACAGACTCTTTCTCTGCCCCTTGCTCTTGATAATGTTGGCTGCTTGCTTCCATGTCTGCTCCTGTATCATCATCGTCATCATCCGGCGACGTCGATGGTTCTTCATTCAAAGTATTGGAAAACGCTTCTAGATTGACCACCTGCCATTCTTTCATGGATAAATCATGTTCAGGTGGTACTTGACTCGATGGTAAGTGTTGATGCTCGAATAAGGTATCCTCTTTTCCAGTCCTTGTAGGAGGAGCAGCAGCCTTAGCCTGCATCAATTCGTCACCCAGGGATGCAGGCTGATGATCCCAGAACGTTTGTGATGCAGCACACTCTTGTGCTTCTTGCAATAACTTGTCCATATTGGCGTGTTCCATTTGCTCAGCATGTAATCGATTCTCAAGCTCCTTGATAGACGCATGTGCATGGCCCAAAGACGACTGGAGTGTTTCAATCTCAATCTTCAATGATTCCTCGTATTGCCGCTGCTGTTTTGTGTTGATCCCTGGCTGTGCTGCAGGTGCTGGTGGGGATTGTTCACGATGATGAATAATGCTGTTCTTTTCATTTGCCAATTTCTTATTGTCACGCGTGAGCTGAGACACCGTCTTCCTCATGGCAATCATTTCTTGCTCGTATTCATGACGCATCTTGTCTCTTGCTTCAATGTGATGATGTTCAGCAGTGCGTAATCGATCCAACTCATGCAGGAGTGCCACCTCATTTTGAGCCAGACGTTTTTGTTCAGCGATAGTACGAGATAATTCGTGCGATGTATCATGCAACTGCTGCGTCAAATCTTGTTTGGCAAGCTCCAAGTTCCAGATTTCTTCATTCAGCTGTTCTGATATACATGCAAATCATCATTCATTAGTGATATACTTCCATGAGTACATGCATACAAGGATTACATACACACCTTCTTTATCACTCTTTTGTTTAAGCTGCTTTTTGAATGTGTTCATTTGCCGTTGATGTTCAGCCTTTTCTTGTTGCAATGTGCTGACCGAGTCTTGTGTTTGCTGCAAAAGATAATGCATCCTTCGTATTTCACCCAACAAGCCCTGGTTCATCTCGGTATCTGTTGCATCCTTCTTATTGCCACGATCGACACGCTCCAGGTTGTGTGTTTGAAGGCTGACAGATTTCAACATACGCTTCTTTGCGATGATGGCAGGTGGAGGCGATGTGGTGCCATTGCTGGTGATGATTGGACAACCGGACGTGGGTGATGAAACTGCCGGCTGCTGTATGGATTAACAAATGCGAGTGAGCATACGTGGGGCGTAATCAGATATAAGATGCAAGCTTACTGACTGTGGTATCTAAACTCTTTAAGATTGAGTTAGCATGAGTTAAATGAAACAAGGATTATAAAGAATTACCTGTTCTTCACTCATCCTTTCACACAAAAGAGAGAGAGAAAAGGTAAAAGTGGATGGTTTCCATGCCGACAATAGTATTTTAAGGAGGATCATCTGCCTGCCCTGTCAAGCAACATCGGAAAAATATACGTGTCCTATCACAGGAATGTAAACTTGTTGCCAGGGCTACTCTCTTTCCTCTTCATCTTGCTACTTGCACTTACATAGACCACCACCATACACGTCGTAACATGAGCGATTTTCCTCCAAATCATCCAATGGCAGCAGCAACCAGTTCCAGTATGTAGCAATAAAGGATAGCTTTTGACCCTTATCTATTAGTTTCACGATACGATGGATCATTGATTGAATGTCTTTTTACCTTTGATGTAGCCTCTTGAACCCGCCGTTTCGTCATTCGATCGAGTCGTCTTATGAATGAGCATCACGTGAACGACAAAACGCTGTATTTCCACTCCGGTCTTGTGTCTACTTGGTTGGCGACATTCTCATCAGCATGATCAACACCTTCTCCAGACCCATTGTTCGACGAGCACTTACTTCAGTATGCCGTAACAAGCCAACCAAATCTATGGGACAGCCTCGATGTTACTCATCGCAACCTCCACCACCGACGTCAAGCAAGAAAAAGGTGCTTACTACTCTTGGGTGTTGTGCTCTTACAGGCGGTGCGGTGTATGCGACCATGGCAATACAGCATGCCGATGCTTTGGTTGACCAGAGAATCTCCTTGCTTGGAACCACCGAGAACGACGTTGCTATCGCTATTGCGGAAAGAGAAAACTTGCCTGTTGTGCGTGCTGCAAGAGAGAACCCTGACATGTTTGAATTTGAAGCTTATGCATACCTGAAAGGCAGTGCCAAAGTACAGTCATTGACAGCTGCAGTAAGTAATGATCCCATACATAGCAAGTGTGCTAGTGATTGATATGGATTGTCATTAGACATTGCGTGGAAAAGGCAGGATCATTGTCCCTCCTGTTTTATTTTACAACAAGGATCGGACGGAAGCTATGGCAGTGGTGCATCTTGGCAGTGATTTGTGTGGTCATATCGGTATTGTGCATGGAGGCATGATTGCAACTTTATTAGATGAAATCCTTGCATGTGTGGTATGTATGGAAAAGGATGGTATGGGTTGATTGTTGTTGTTGTATTCACCTTTTTATCTATCTAGGCTCTGCCTGCTCTTCCAAGATTTGTCGGATACACTGCCAATCTCAATGTCGATTATCGGAAACCACTCAAAGCTGGACAATGGGTTGTTCTCAAGAGTCGATTGAATCGTGTTGAAGGTCGCAAGGCGTTCGTGGAAGCATGGGTTGAAAGCGCTGATGGACAAACCAAATTCACTGAGGCCAAGTCGCTTTATGTGGGACCAAAGATGCCATTCTGAGACATATATAACACAGTATAGAGATTAAGATAGACATACAAACAAAAAAATTATCATGATGAAGGGAGAGTGGTGTTCAAGTGATGAATGGATACAATGCGCATAGAAGATAATAAGAAGAGGATCGACAATGAGTTAGCTTTGTACCACGTGGGATTGTAGTATCTTGTGGGACATGGCGTGTAATGTTTTCTGTGCTTATTGATAGTAGCTCCGTGCTAAATGAGCGGGCAATGCTTGGCTGGATAATTTATAAAGATGTAATAGTGGCACCACAACAAAGGTGGATACAATAATGAGCACAATACTGTTGACGCTAAACTTTTATATATTTAACTAGCAGCAGTAGGCAGGGTGTGGCTGCACGGGACATAAAAAGAGAGACATGGTAATTATAGTAACAAACAAGGCTTTGTCGGATGTGCGGAAGTTGCTTGGCCTTAATCCATCTAAAGACAAACAGGTTCTCGACGCTTATATCCCGCTCTCTCTCTCTTTCTTTTTCTTTCTCTCATTCTTTGTACTCATCAGCTATGCTCTCGATACCAAGAGTCAGTGCAGTACTGGCCCTTGGAGCTCTTTGGGCAAATACATGTTCTGCATTCTATCTCCCGGGAGTGGCTCCAAATGACTATGCCATCGATGACCCTGTTGCCGTCAACGTCAATTCATTAACCCAGATGTCCAATCAACAAGTCAAGTCTGTCATTTCCTATGACTACTACGATGAACGTTTCCATTTCTGTAAACCCGAAGGTGGTCCACAGACGCAATCCGAAAGCCTTGGCAGTATCCTTTTCGGTGATCGTATCTTCTCTTCTCCCTTCGAGGTAATCATCATCATCACGTGCCTACTTATAGTTTGTGCGTTTATTCACAATTAAACTTGATAGCTCACAATGGGCCATGATGAAGAATGCAAGCTATTGTGTCAAACCGAGACTATTCCCAAGGAAGATGCGGAATTTATCAATCAATGCATTGCCGACGACTATGCCATCAACTGGGTGGTAGACGGCCTTCCAGCAGCACATGTGGAAAAGGACGAGCATACTGCAGAGGAATATTACAATATCGGTTTCAGTTTGGGTTTCGTCAATGGCGGTAAAGCTGCCCTGAACAATCATTACAAGATCTTCGCGTATTACCATGAGCGATCCGATAACACGCGACGTGTTGTCGGTGTTGTGGTCCACCCTGCAAGCAAGGACACCAAACTCAAGGCTGATGGCACTCCCGATTGTAAAAAGGAAAACTTGGCATTCTATCTTAAGGCTGATAGTACGGATAAGGTCGTTTACACTTATGATATCTCGTGGGTGGTAAGTATCATTTTCTTGGATCATACAAGACCTTTACTTAAAACATATCAATAGGCCTCTGAAACTGCATGGGCTACTCGATGGGATATGTACTTGCACATTTTGGATCCATCAATTCACTGGTTCTCGCTTGTTAATTCGATTGTCATTGTTCTCTTCTTGACTGGTATGGTTGGCATGATCTTGTTGCGTGCGTTGCACAAGGATATTTCACGCTACAATGCTGTGGAGGCACAGGTAAAACAAAATTCTGGAATCTCACGGCAAATGGATATTCATGGGTTGTAATAGGAGGATGTACAAGAAGATTATGGCTGGAAGCTCGTTCACGGTGATGTGTTCCGACCACCCACCCATCCTATGTTGCTCTCAGTTTTGGTTGGTAGTGGTATGCAACTTGTAGCAATGACGGGGCTGGTTCTTGGTAAGTATGAGGGGAGGGGAGTGTAATTGGATCCAGAGTTTAATGCTTTAATATAGTCTTTGCCATTTTGGGCTTCTTGTCACCTTCCAACCGTGGTTCGCTCGGTACTGTGATGGTCATCTTTTTCATGGTCTTTGGCTGTATCTCTGGCTTTGTTTCGGCACGTATTTACAAGATGAATGGAGGCGAAGCATGGAAGACCAACATTATCTTGACTGCAAGCTTGTTCCCTGGGTAAGTGAAGGATTGGTTCTACTACTATGATGGGTTCTAAGAAGTTTGTATATTATCCAATAGCCTTGTCCTCGGTTCGCTCTTTGCTCTCAACTTTTTCTTGATTGCATCGCATTCGTCGGGTGCTGTTCCTTTCGGTACCATGGTGGCCGTTCTTGCTTTGTATTTGGTTATTTCTTTCCCATTGACAGTAGCCGGATCATACTTTGGTTTCCGAAAGCCTCGCATTGAACACCCTGTGCGCACCAATCAGATCCCGCGACAGATCCCTGACCAACCAGTTTATCTACGTTCATTGCCATCGATCTTTATGGGTGGCATTTTACCTTTTGGTGCCATTTTCATTGAACTTTATTTCATCATGAACAGCATTTGGTTCCACAGAATTTACTATGGCATCGGTTTCTTGTTCCTTGTATATGGCGTTCTCTTGCTCACATGCTCCCAGGTTACGATTCTCATGTGCTATTTCCACCTGTGCAACGAAGATTATCACTGGTCATGGCGCGCTTTTCTCACTGCTGGTGCCTGTGGTTTCTACGTATTCTTATACTCGATCTTGTATTATTTCACCAAGCTTCAAATCCAATCCTTTGTTTCAATGGTGTTGTATTTCGGATACTCTGCCATCATCAGCATGTTGATGACCGTACTCACTGGTAAGCATGGTTGCTATTTTTGGGAGAATCATCAAAAAGTGGTGCCTATTTCTAATGCACACTTTCATGTAGGTGCTGTCGGTTACGTGTCGTGCCTCTTCTTTTTACGCAAGATTTTTGGTAGCATCAAAGTAGACTAATCATTAAATAAAAAAAAACTATCTTTACGCTGCATATTTTGCCTACGAGGTATTGGTTTAAAATGGAGTAGAATGTCAAAGGGGTATGTATGGATACCATAACCATGGTACGGGTGTTGGAACAGAACATATATGGGTATGACTCAGCTGTTTGTCACACCCAAAAAGCCTCAATGAAGCAGAGTGGGCGCAATAAGATAAACAACCAGCAATCGGATGGATAAAGCAGGATGAAAGGATCCACAGCAGCATGATGTCACACAAAAAGTCATTCATTTCATACATCAAACGACAAACAGTGTGGTGGTGATGAGTCAACTGCCAAATGCATATAGCAAGACAAACTGTGAGGTGAGTCAACTGCCATAGGCATGTAGCAGGAACATGTACATAGAATCTCCAATCACTGAGAGCTCAAATGGTGAAAGTGTAAAAAAGAGGTGGTCTTCCAATATCGATATCAAGATTTTTGGTTTTATTCATGCATCAATGCATTAATGCAAATCCCGATCATTTGCTACGTAGACTAACTTTTATTGAAAAGACTATGATGAAGTCTGGAATCCTATACTATGACACATTTTCCTCGGCGGAAATCGCCAAGGGACAGACAGCATACATACGTCAATGGGGTATTGTGTTACCTTGATTTCCCATGGATCCTTCCTGGGATTAAAGAAATTGATTTCCATTGTCTTCCAATCTTGAAAAGTGCAATACAAGTTTAGAATTCATTCCAATGTTTTGAAAAACAATGGCCACTTACCAAAAGGGAGGTGTAAAAGGATTAATTTGTGGTGCGTACTGACAAGACCAAGTGCTGCCGCAGCAACGGTGGTCTGTGTGTCTGTGTGGAATCTTGGCCGTCCCAGAGATTTGCTGCGGAACTGTGTGTAACTTTGTACATGTCAATCCCTATTTAACATGATCGTCAACGCGTGTTCCTGTTTCTTTTCTTTTAGATATATCAAATGGCAGGTTCTTCTCCACCTTCATCATCATCTACATTAGCTATTGAGCTACTTCCGGAATTCGGCTGGTCGATCCAAGGTCAACCTGCATTTGGGCCAGGATCCGTTTTCCAAGGTATAATACAGCGTATATGACAAGTCAAAGAAAACATCATTGACACCAATGTACTAGGCTTTGTTAGGGTGTCCCCTAGTGAACCTACTATCCAAGCTGACCAAATAAGACTATCCTTCCAAGCTATTGAAGCTGTTAGGCCCATTGAGATTTCCGCTGGTATTGTCAGCAATACAAAGCGACAGCAGCTATTTGGTGTTCAGCACATTATGTGGAAGGGGGAAACACTTGGCGCTGAAAGACTACCATTCACCATCCAGTTACCCCTTGTCCAATATCCCCCATCGGTTGAAGACCATGAATACTACCAATGCACTTTTCGGTTGACAGCTACCATTGAACGAGTTGTAGAGCGACAGCGTTCCGTAGTTGCCCAATGCCATCGAGACATTCTGTATCGTCCTTTTATTGAAACCTGTGCCTTGAAGAACCCCTTGGAAACGTCACAGCAAGAGTTACGTGTTCAGGCACTGGATTACGTACCTGGTGATAGCATCTCGGTGCGTGTGCTTCAATCCTTGCCACAAGGCTCGTCAGTCACACTTTCATTGTATCAGCGTTCGAGATTGTATGCTATCGCCGATGTCCCGGAGCTGACACAACTAGTAGCTTCAGAGAAGTGGCATGATGCTTCCCACCTTCCTCAACTTACACTTGCTCTTCCGCGCAATCTTTTGCCGTCTCTTGGTTACAGCCCAATGTTGTCCATATCCTATCATCTAAAGATCACTATCAAGCAACGTAGAAGGCACCTGTGGGCAACCACTGGTCCTACATATGAATACCCTATCAACATTGGCACTCTTGGTTATGGTGTACGTGCTCCCGATGCTCTTCAGGTTTACTCGGCATTGAGCCAAGAGCAGCTTCGCCAAGAGCAACCCAAGTATATGGAAGCAGTACAATATGAAGACAGTCTTCCTGCATATGATCCAACACGCCTTCCTTCCTATGGATATGCTACGCTCGTTTCATGATGATTACTATTGTTCAGATTCTTTCCTTCATCTATTATGCCCTTATCACTATCATTTGCATTTTCATCATTTGTTCACATATGTCCATGTAGATATCAATCATTGTACGCATTATTGCATTTCCCCTTCGATTTTGTCGAGTCATATAGAGATTGTTTTCATCTTTCATGTATACCTTTTCATCATTGGATATTGCTCCAACCGAAACATTACTATTAAAAGGCATGCTTTTCATGTGGGACAAAAAATAACGAAGGGATGGCTCAGTTGTAGGTCGTGTACGGGAAAGGGGAGGAGGCTCATCAATGGAGGTTACACGCCCTTATTTCAGGGCTCCTCAGGGTGTCAAGTTGTTGGTTATTCTCCTGGCAATTGTGCGCGCTGTTAAATCAAGGTTCATTGTTGTCACTCGTAACACAACAAATGCTCGCGTGGTGGTGTTCATTATTCCGCTAACTCCCAATGCCTTGGTCCCTGTTCGCAGACAGCCCACAAAAAAAGATATGATATCATGAGGAGCCCATGATCCCAATAGAATGATCATGCTGAGTATAGCATGTAAATCAATTCTTCTTTCCCATATAGCTAAATGCGTGAATAGAAAACAATCAAACTATAAAAGTCAACTCTTATTCTACTTTATTCCTTATAACCATGCCAACTATTCTGATTTCTTTTGCTTAACATCAACCATCTTGTTGCCCCAATACAAGAACACCTGGATAGCCAAGATACCATTGAGTACGCTAGCCAAGACGCTTCCTGTGAGCATCAATGGATCATCCAATTCGGTCATGGTGGTGAAGACACGTGCAGTTGTGCCAGCAAAGTAGTTGATCACAGCGAATACTGAGAGCTGACCAGTTGATTTGTTGGCAAAGTTGGTATAGATTTGAGGTACTTTGCTTGCCAAACTGAGAGGGATCGTAGCAGCATATAAGCTAGACATTAATACGGACGGCACCATGTAGATAAGTCCATAGATCACAGCAGAGAATCCAATGAGAGTTCCAGCAGTGGCACCATATTGTCGAGCGTAATAAAGGATCATGAGGGTGATGATGATATCTTGTACAGTCAAGAAAGCTGTTTCTCCATAAGTGCTAAAGGGGTTGCCATGTCGGACGTTGTAGGAAAAGGTGATAATGCAACTGAGCGTTTCAAGCACATAAGACATCAATGATAATCCACGAGCAGAGCCACTAGACAAGATGGTCAAGATCTGGGGAATCTTGACAATGGAACCACCAACGACGATGCCAAGTCCGAGACCCTTTGATATCGTATACTTGATGCAGTCGACATTGGACAAATCGAGCTCTTCCACCAGGGACACGTAGCATTGTTCGCCGATAAGGGCAGTGGCAGAGTTTTTGATCGGTGCTGGAAGTTGCATAGCAATGGGTGAAGAGAATGAGTGGAAGAAATAAAGGACCAACACGTGGATGGATTACAGCAGGTGCTTTGTACGACTGAACTTAAATACGCGTTCTTCACTAATTGATTGATCTCCTATAAACACACGCACCTACTCCATCACCCATACGTAGATAACAATAGGTTGCTTTGCGTAATAAATCAGCAGTTTGCATGTTTCTAGTTATATGATGCCAATGTTGTTTCTATCATTTGAACGTAGTCATCTTTCCTGAGCGATCGTTTTTACAAGGCAAGATGTAGTATGGTATGGCAAATGCAGGATTGTAAAAGTATATCTATTTGTATACGCTGTAATAAGGATAAAAAGATGATTCATTGTGCCTTGAACAAAGGCTGCCTACAGTTGATAGTATAACTCCTCACCCTTGTTTGTGATTACATCTTGGTTGACACAAGTTCCCCTTTATTGTGATTAAGATAGCTATTTTTCTTATATACGATGGGTGTCAAGACGTCTACATTTCTTCTGGATATTGATGGGTGATTGTTTTCAATGAATTATGGTATAGCATTCGATTATTGCAAAGCAGTCAATATGTCAGCAGTGGAAGGCATTCACATGATGCATAATTTTTATGGAAGACAGGATTCCCCGATGGACCACCCTTCTCGCTTTATTCTCAACCAAACACCACCATGAGAGCGATCGCGACCTGCTTGAGATACAGTAGCAAAATCCCCAGCATTGCTTCACGCGCAGCTAGAACAACAAGACAACCAACACTACTAAATACTGCTTCACGGTCAACAGCGTCATGGCCCCTTCGATCGTCCATTGCAAGCGATGCTTTCGCTATTAGAAACTTACACGCGTCGGCTGCTACTCGAGCCGCCATTCCAAAGCAAAGCAATCGGTTGATCACGGAGAAGAGTCCTTATCTTTTGGTTGGTATCTTTGTATTTGCTTCACGTTTTATGATGATAGCATGCTAACTTTTACAGCAACATGGTATGTAGTAAAGTGGAACAATGTTCATGCGATATCCCATGCTTACTGTACTCCTCTCGCAATGCTATCCTTCTCGATACATCCACAGCAAAAAACCCGGTAAGGCTTGGAATAATGCCACCTTCAGTGATAAGCAATTGTATGTTGATTAGCTTCTTGATATATAGGTCGATTGGTATCCCTGGGGGGAACAAGCCATTCAAAAGGCCAAGACTGAGAACAAGCCCATTTTCCTGAGTATCGGCTATAGTACTTGCCAGTGAGTAATTGATTGTTTTACTTGTGACTATGAGAACAATGACGTTGTAATGATGCTCTTTGTTTAGTTGGTGTCACGTCATGGAGCATGAATCCTTTGAGAATGAAGAGACTGCCAAGTTTATGAATGAACACTTTGTCAACATCAAAGGTAAGGCGTTCATTGAAGATACATACGTGCCTTATACCAATGTGGCCTTTTAATGACTATAGTGGATCGGGAGGAGAACCCAGCGGTTGACAAGTTGTACATGACATACGTGCAATTGCTGACAGGTCGCGGAGGTTGGCCACTTTCTGTATTCTTGACACCCGAATTGGAGCCTTTCTTTGGTGGCACTTATTTCCCTCCTGGTGATCAATATGGCTCACCTGGTTTCCGCACCTTGTTGGCTCGCATTTCTGAGATTTGGGAAGCAGCACCTGACAAGTTGAGAGAGGATGCCCAAGGAACAATGGCACAGATGAAGAATTATTTTGAGTCCAAAGTGTCCGCTGGTGAAGATGCAGCAAATAACTTGGATCCCGATACGTTGATCAAGACTGCCTTTGAACACTTTAATTCATCCTTTGATGCTGAATATGGTGGCTTTACTCCTGCTCCCAAATTCCCCACTCCCGTCCAACTTGGCTTCTTGTTCGATTACTATGGTTACTTTGCCAAGGATGCAGTTCATGGCGAAAATGCTAAACAAGCACTTGATATGGCTCTTTTCACTCTCAATGTAAGTTGTGCAGCATGGCTAACATGATATATATATATCTGAGTCTGACATTATTGGTAGAAAATTGCAATGGGTGGTATCCATGGTAAGTGATTTCCAATGTGCACCTTATTAAGGGAGGTGACTAATACGGTTGATTGTCTTCAAGATCACATTGGAAGCGGTTTCCACAGGTAAGAAATGGTTAATATTGAAGTTGATCTAAGGACACTAACGGCTCGATCATTCTACAGATACAGCACCGACAAGTTTTGGCACGTTCCTCACTTTGAAAAGATGCTTTACGACCAGGCACAGGTAAGATAACAAACACTAGGTTGATGTTGCTTTGACACCAATATATCTTACACTGGGTGATAGTTGCTCTCTGCGTACGTGACAGCGTACAAGGTATCACGAGATGATGGTTATGCAAACGTGGCTCAAGATATTATCCAATATGTTGCCCGTGATTTGCAACATCCTGCTGGTGGCTTCTATTCAGCTGAAGACGCAGACTCTTATCCTGAAGACGATCCTTCGAAGAAAATTGGTAGGTTTCTCAACCAGAACTTTAGCTCTTGTACTTACATATGTTTATAAGAGGGAGCATTCTATGTTTGGGAAGAGGAGAAGCTCGATGAGATATTGGATCCCAAGGAAGCCAAGGTATTCAAACGCTATTATGGTGTGACCAAGGATGGAAATGTGAATCCTGCTCTAGATCCTCAAGGCGAGCTAGAAGACCAGGTAAGAAAGAGGAGAAGGGACATAGTTTTAAAGAAAAAGTCATGCTTACCATGGTACTTAGAATGTCCTCACCGAGGAAATCCCTGTTCGGGATGTGGCTAAAGAATTCAACCTCCCAGAGGGTGAAGTAGAGGAGCTACTCAAGCTTGCCAAGGAGAAGTTATGGAACTACAGAGAGGAAAAGCGAGCCAAACCTCATTGTGACGATAAGGTAAGCTGTTTACAGATCCAAGCTAAAACATACAATGAACACTCATCCACGTGTTGTATAATTTTTAGATTTTGACATCTTGGAATGGTAGGTTATAATTGCATTCACAAGGTAATGGAAGACTAATATTGCGTAACCAGGGTTGATGATTTCTGGCTTGGCATTGGCTGCTCAAACTTTCAAAGACAAGCCTACTCTTGATCTCGCTATCAAAGCTGCAGACTTCATCCACAAGGAATTGTACGATTCTCAAGCGCACATACTGCGAAGAAGCTACAGGGAGGGCCCTTCGAATATTCCAGGATGCTTGGATGACTACAGGTAATGTGGTGAATGACAGCTGCAGAGAAGGGGTTGCTAATACAATGTTGCCAGCTATTTGATTCAGGGTCTGCTACACCTGTACGAGGCTACATTCGATGAGAAGTGGGTCCAGTGGGCATATGATTTGCAGCAAAAGCAGAATGAACTTTTCTACGACCAAGAGAAAGGTGGCTTCTATAACATATCACAGGATGACAAGAGTATCCCCATTCGAATCAAAGATGGTAATGTGTTGTGGAGGTCATATTGCGTTTTGGAGTTGTTAGTATTAATCGTTGCGTAACATAGAGCAAGACGGTGCGGAGCCTTCAGCGTGAGTAATATCATCTCTTGAAATGTAGCGTGTATACTGATGTCTTCACAATGATAAATAGCAACTCTGTGACCTTGGGCAATTTGGTGCGTCTTGGTACTTTGCTTGAGCAAGAAGAATATGTCAGCATGGCCCGCAAGACCGTTGGATCGTTCAGCACAAGCTTTAGCCGTTTCCCTTACGCCATGCCAGCACTACTAGGATCGTTTATGTTGATGGTCAATGGCATCAAACAGGTATGTGATATGCTTTATACGATCCTGTAGCATCGCAAAATGACTGATTGAAAATATCATAGATCGTGTTGACTGGTCATGATGAAAAAGAAATGGAGCCTTTCGTTCGAGTGGTATCAGAAAACTTTATGCCCAACAAGGTAGTTGCTCGTGCCAAGAAGGATGGAATCATCGCCGAGAAGAATCCTATCATTGCCCAACTCAGCCTTGAACCCACAACACAAGCCTTTGTATGTGAGAATTTCAGTTGCGGATTGCCTATCCAAAGTGCCGATCAGTTGCAAAAGAAAATAGTAGACAAGCAATAGTGATATTCGAACAATATTATATAAAGCATTCGAATCGCTTCAAAAGATGGATATCAACATTGGTTCAACAATAGAGTAGACAAACAAAGCAGTTGGGCTTTATTTATTGATACATATTGAGCTTCAGCTGGAGGAGATAAGAGTTGGTCTTCCACATTATACGTAGACACCGGTCCGAGCTTGCTTAACTTAGCAGTTGAACTTGATACCACAATCGCGGCACCTAAATTCTCGTGTTAAATGTCATATTACAACATTGTATGGCAAACACTCTAGCTTACCAGCCCTTGCAATCACCAGAGCAGCAACCTCTGTTGTTGCAGCTAAGAGGCATGCAGTCACCTATAAACGATAAATTGTGTTGATTAGCATATTGATTTATAAGACGTTTGTTGTCAGCTATACTTACGATCAATGAGATGGTGAGAAGGAGCCTCTCCAGCAGCGGCAGCCTGCGAGACACCAGCGACACCGAGGAAAATGGCAACAATAGTAAGGAACTTCATGATTAATTTGCTTGAGAACTTGGTTGAGATATCAAAGAGTTGTTGTTGATGAGATTTTCTTTGCTGCCATCCGACCTGGCCTTTTTATATTCGATGGAGAGGTCCCAGAACACGAAATACATCGCATGAAATCACTTTTGGTGTTGGTGGTGTATCGATTATGACCAAGCTAATGGCAGCACTGTGATCCTTCTTGCAATGCATTATCCTGTCACCAGACCCCTTGAAAAGAAGCTGAGGCACAGCACCACCATAACACTGGATCATGCGGTAGGTGATGTACAGTACAGCCTCATTTCGGCATCCATCACCGTTCGCATACATTCGCAAGGATTGGATTTGTCGTTAGGTTCATGAAACCCAAAACCTTAAAGCGATGCTGGGAGACGTGGACAAAAATAGTCAAGTTGCAGTCATGGGAATCCTGGAAGCCTTTGGTTCAACGCGTCATCATACAGTATGCTGTATTTCGTACCGATTTGATGTATAACGGACAGCGTTCATCATATACACTAAAACCATGCGTGATTAAACTTGAATTCGCGTACACTGAAGGATACGCGATATCGCATTTACAGCTGATATTCTCAGTTGGGCCCCACACGCATGATGAGGACTGCTGGATAAATTTAGTATTGGATGCAGTTCAATTAAAACATCACCATCAAGCATGCTTTTGCATCGAAGTGGGTACCTCTATGTCTGCATTGCAATATAATAGGAAACAACTACTAAATCAAGGTGTCCCATGGTGATAGGGGAAGCTTCTTGAAAGTTAGAAGCAGGATCTTGGTAACTCAATTCGGATATATTTCCGCTACTGTAATGCTTAGTCGATTTCCTTTCACGTTGCATAATTGCACAACCTGTCATATGTAGTCAGCAAGCAATATCCACCAAAAATTTGATCTCTACTGTAGTCGTGGCGGTGGTAGTGGGTTGCAGGATTTGTGCAACAAGGGCCGTACCACCTTGATCCATGCACGGCTCTTGGGTGGTGACAGTGTGGAAATAAAAACTAATTTGGTCATATGTCATACCCTCCAACAACAACACCCATCCTTTTGATTATGCAGTCATCTCTACCAATCATGGTGTTTGCATTTCACTTAGACCCAAGTCGATGGATACGACTTGAATCAAATTATCATGAGATCTCAGATGAAGATGATTCCTGCACTTTCAATTTAGGTAATTGGCAAATATCCAAGCCCCATTTCAAGCATCACCTTGACAATGAGAGATGGGACGATGTCTCCAAGTCAACCAACAACAGCAAAGTTGTAAATGCCACGTGGGAACAGATATGCAACCCTTTCCCCTTTTTACTTTTCTTTGTCTAATGTTTCACCATTGCGCCATTGCCATCAAACTACCAAACATGGAAGGATCAGGGTTACTGGTGTACAGCTTGTGGATACGAGGCGTGTCATTGATGATCTATGTGTATGGATGAATAATAGTGATATCGTTTAATAGCGTAGGATGTAATATTATCTACAATGCAGTATTCTAAATTTTGAAGCCTACAAATAGCTTTTGAGATGTGTTCTATGTATATGCATGAGAGGTTGGGGGAGGGATTGTTGTTATTGCTACTGCAATAGGATAAAGGGTTGGGAAAAGGAAAATTAGACCTCTTCTTTCTCACGAGGCACAACGATATGGTTCTCTTCCTTGGCAGCCTTGGCATCACTTGCACCATAGCGAGTGTTTTTACAAATGGCAGCACAGATCACAGCAACACCAGCGGCTACAAGTGGGAAAATAAAAAGCGAGTGCATGGCGCGCATGTAGGCTGAAATGATTTCAGGTTGGGCATCATCGGGCATATTGCGGATATACAAGTAGTTGGAAGTAGCACCGTATTTAGCAGCAATGGCCTGTGAATATCATGTGCTCCATTAGTATATGCATCCAAGGTATACTGATGCAAAAGGTCACTACTTACCAAGATGTTGGTATCAACCTTGGTGAGCTGATAACGCAGGAATTGAACAAACAAGGTCTGATAAATGGCGACACCCTATTGAAGATTGATGTATCGTGTGAGAACCATAGTAGCATAGAGTGGATCATCCAGATACTTACAATTGAGCATGCAAAAATCATAAAGAAGTTTGTCAATCCAGTAGCGATGGCAATGTACTTTTTATCTGCAGCGCTCTGGGCACCCATAATAGTGTTTTGTTGTGATAGACCAAATGCAAAGCCTGTACATTGTAATATGTGAGTCATTTGAAACCATAGTGCATAACGCAATAGGATACATTACCACAAAGCATAAGGTAGCATGATTGCTGAGCCCAGCTGCTATTGAGACCGACAGTGTAAAAGAGACCATAGCCAATAATGTTGGTGATAGCACCGAGACCAATGAAGGCTTTGATATAAGGGAAGATGGGTAGCAAGTAACCACTGCTCAAAGAGGCGACAATCAACATGGCCATGTAAGGAACAAGGCGTACACCGGATCCCATGGAATCAGCACCAAACACGGATTGGTAAAGGATAGGGCCATAATACAAAGTACCAATGACTATTGAGAGAAGAAGGTTTGAGTAATGTAATCTTGAAAGTCACGTGCCCAATGGATACTTACAACAGAAGCCAAGGCAAATGATGTAGAGATAAAAGAGCACGACAGCAGGATTGAGGATGACACCACGAGGGAACAACTGTATGAAAAGAAGCCATAAGTACGCGTTGATAGGGGATAGCGTGTATACAGCTACTTACAGGCTCTTTGGCGACCCATCCTTCAACAATGATCAAAAGCACAAGTGATACACCAGCAGCAACAAAGGAGCCAATAGCATGACCACTTCCCCAGCTATATACGAGAGTAATGAGCATTCAATTCCATAACAATGTGAGTGCAATGACGTACCCGTAAGATTGACCCCAGCTAAGGGCAAGTAAGATGCAGCAGACAAAGCCAATAACGAAGACGGTACCGAGCCAATCGATGCGGCGAAGCTTGGTGAGAAGGGAAGACTCGGCGACTTTGGTAGGTTCTTTGAGAAGGAAGATGACGATAATGAAAGAAGTACCAGCGAGAATGACGTTTAACCAGAAATCCTATATTGCATGATATGAGACATATTATCACGGAAAGAAGAATGAAAGCAGGGACTTACCCATCGCCACGTGAGCTGATCTACAAAGACGCCACCTATTCAAATTCAATTTCAGTTGACACATTCTCATTATGGTAACTGAGTTCATTATGGTAACTGAGAGAACTCATGAGATCTTTACCGATCAAGGTGCCGACAACACTGGCAAGGCCATAAACCACGGTCAAACCAGACTGAAACCGGGGACGCCATTTGAGCGGAGCAAGATCAGCAACAATGACATAGGACATTGTCATCACACAACCACCACCAAGACCTTGCACAGTACGACCGGCAATGAGGCCCATCATTTGAGGAGTAGTGGCATTCACAAGACAGCCAACGAAAAATACGAGGATACCAAACATAAGGACGGGCTTTCTATAAATTAGATTTCCTTGTCAGATCGCATTATTTCGATTATAAATCATGTGCCACTGATTGTACCTGCCAAAAATATCGGAAAACTGCTCCGTTTCATTTGTCGTGAGTAAAAACATGCTGCACCACGTTTTTCATGTTGTATTTCCTTACCTTTCCGGAAAGTGGCTGAGATGAGTTGAATGCTAAGAGATATGCAGTAGCAATCCATGTTTGTTCTATATATCTATTGTTAATAAAGGCTTCTGACAAGCGGTATAAAGTAATAATCACCATCAGGGGCATCCATGTCAGTAGCAATGATGGACATGGCAGGTGCGATAACCGTAGTGTTGAGCGAAACCATAAACAAAGCCAAAATGATGCCAAACATGACAACGACACGTTTAACATTATCCCATCGGCTTGGTTGTGCCTCTTCAAATGATTTTGAATCAAATTCTTTTTCTTTTTCGAATTTGCTCACGCCTTGTTCTTCGTGAATCGTTTGCACCTCATCAACGATGGTGTTGGTTTCGGCTTGATCATCGTAATCGCTATGCCGTGACATATCGTGCATGAGTGTATGGAAATAAGAAGAATGGAATGGATAGACGAAGCACTATAAGCACGCAAAGAAAAAAAAAGAATAGGTCGAGTCGATTCGATCAGCCTTTAAAGGGATCTGTTGGATCCAACAGGGTAAACTTTTGCATAGAAACTTTTCCCCGCCTCGGTGCTCCGAGCTCATGGAATGTGATCCTACCACACCAATCGATTAGATTATTGTACCAGGTTAATGCAAGATATATAACACGTGTTTGGTATATGCAGTAAATCCATAGAATCCATCCATCACATCATAATTGATGGTTTGCATACGCCGATCGAAAGTTGTTCCATGGTGTGATTTGTCATGCATCGACAACGACATTATGTGATCAGCTAACAAAGGTGTCTCCGCTTGAGGCGGGATGAGAACCTTTTACTCGATCCGGTAAAGAAGTGGTATTCTGAGACATTCTAGGTAGCTACTAACCAGGAATTTGCGGTAAGTTCTTTCGGTCGCGTCTCCCCGAAAGCGGCCCGATCTTGCCGCTGACATGTAAATTTCATCTAGATTAACATAATTTAGGTACCAAACTTAGAATCTGTATTCATTGGACAAGTGGAAAAAAGTTGCAATTTTGGTTATAAGGTTTTGACAGCAGTCAACCAACAGTGAAATATGCATCTTGCCGCGGATGTGAGCTGTTCAATGAATCATGCCAATGGATGGCTTAGCTGCCATTGATTCAGAGCCAATGCTTTTTTTGTGATCCATGTCGCAGCAGCCGTTGTACTCCATCCATGATGTGCTAGTCTATTATACACATGATAATCTCGCAGCAGCTAGATTGCTAACGCTATCAAGTAATCCCACTGTACGAATACATACTGCGAGTTTTTATTGTAGAAAGTATATATAGGTCTATTGTATTGTATTGTCTAATAAACACCGTTTCATTGTTTGCTACTCTTTCAGCATTACATAGGCGGCGTTACTACTCCTTGTCGTTTCCATTTTCAGCACACCTGCACCCTATATGGCTGTACCAATCGACATTACCTTCTTGGGTACAGGCAGCGCCCAACCAAGTGCCACTCGAAACCATCAAGCCATAGCATTCCGTGCCAATGGCGACATTTGGCTTTTTGATGCAGGCGAAGCTACTCAACATCAGTTACAAAAGAGCGCATTGAAGATGGGGCGTGTCACTAAGATATTTATTACCCACATGCACGGCGATCACTGCTTTGGACTTGCACCTTTGCTCTGCTCAATGACTGAAAACATGAACGCGAACCGAGTGGATAATGACTCTATTGTTGATGTGTATGGACCCTCCCCTTTACGACGTTGGCTAAGGACAACATTGCTTTCAACCTATTCACGACTTGGACGCAAATACCGTGTGCATGAACTTTTACTCGATGAAAGCGAGCGAGACAATGATACATCATCTTTACATCCGGATGAAGATCCTAACGGTAAAGACATCGTATTACCAAAGACTAGTGGAGATGCGTATTATCGACTTCCTGAGATTGCTGATGGATGGTCTGTACTTGCTGCGCCTATCAAGCATTCAATTCCGTCCCTGGGTTTTCTCATTCAGGAACCTGATTTGCCGGGGAAACTCGACCAAGCTGCTTTGACACCTTTGATTCACCGCAACGCCGAAGCCTTACGACAAGAACGAGGATTCAAGAACCCATTGCAGATATTAGGAGAACTCAAAAAGAGCAGTGAACCTATTCAGCTTCCAGACGGCACCATTTTACACCCTCCAGAGACACGCCAAGGTCGACAGATTGTGATCCTTGGTGATACGTGTGATGCAACAAGTATGCTACCACTCCTCAATCGGCCGCCTGACGTACTGATACACGAGGCTACAAATGCACTTACATCGCTGGATCCACAGGGAACAACATATGAAGAGGTTTTGGAACGCACATTATCGCATGGTCATTCAACTCCACAAATGGCAGCAACATTAGCACGTGATATGGGCGCAAAGACTCTTTTGATGACACATTTCAGCGTTCGCTACAAGGGAAATGAAGAAGGATTCGAAGTTATGGAAGAGATACGGAAGCAAGCTGTACACGTGCTGGGTGAAGATCGAGATAGCGATGTACACTGTGCTAGAGATTTCTGGTCATTTGACGTAAAAATAAAGGGTGCTTGAGGCTATACATAGATCGGTTGAGCCGTGTTGTGGTTTGCGATAGGGTTGGGTACATGAGACGGATACGTTTACAACTATGTCGGCTTGATCCACGTGCTTAAATTGAACCTAGAATCTTACTTTTTTAAATGTGTCATATCCAATGTAGACCTTAGCATTGCCTTTGCTTTTCAGCTCTTATATACAGAGGTTAGCAATGAATACCCCTCCAGAACTAACAAGGGCTCTTTTTCCAAGCCTCCTATATACCCATATCCTTCCATCCCATTACCAAAGCAATACAGTATTCAGAACACATATCCATAGGAAACCTTATGTATTAAAGTAATTCGTTGTGCGTAAATAAAGCTGATTCTATATAATGGCTATCTGCTGCTCACGTAACGAAGGCTGTAAGTCAAGATGCTGCAAGTAAAGGACGCTCCCTGAGACACTGGAGTAATGGCCTTGCTAATGGCGTCTGCTGTTACGTTTGGTCGCGGCAGAAAACGTGCAAGAGCGTGTGTTGTAGAAGAGTGACAAGGCTGTGAATGCTGTTTGAGACAATGGAATAAAGGCCTTGCTAATGGCAACTGCTGGAATGAATGCTGTTACGCTTGATTGTCGTAAAGGAGCGTGCAAGAGGGCGTGCAGTGTCAAGAGACGCGTGTGTTGTAATAGGCAGTGTCCACGCCATGAAGTTGCCCGAGTTGCCATTCAGTCAAAAGCAACCGGATCAAGGCAGTCGCAGGATCGACATGATGGGTTGAAGCAGGACAATCGTTCGCAGGCGGTAGTTGTACTTGGATAGGGCAACATTTGAGAATTGGAGGAAGGGGCAAAAACCTTGAAGTGGAAGAGCTGGAAATTAAAAGACGTTGACTTGCCAGACGCATCCATGTACACTGTAATTAATGCATGACCTTGAGATTGCCTCTCTCAAACCTCAAACTTGCACACAAGGTTCTCTAGGACATGCTGATCAACTTTGTATTAATAAAGAACCCATACTTCATTTGAAAATTTCGAAAGGGAGAGCATAATGTGGGATTGACTATAACGGATGGAAATTGGGAAAGCGCCGGATTTATGAAAAAGTCAAATAGTATGTAGTTTCTTGGGATTCCCCATTTCGAACATGAAACTTGGTATGAAGGTTCTCTGAGTCATAACGATCAACTTCATTCATTTAAAAACCGCATGCTTCATTATGGTATTTTATGAATCGGACGGTCCAAATATAAGATGGACGGAACGCAAGTAGGGTGCATAGTGCACACCCCCGCCGTCGCCCTCCTCTATCGTGAAACTTGGTCAGACGCGTGGGCTTCGACATTCTGATCAACTCCATTCATTTGAAAACCATATGCTTCATTGTGAGAAATAAAATGGGAGCGTCGAACGATAAACGAATGGGAATATGAGTAATGTGGACGGCCCATAACCTTGAGAATGCCTCTCTTGAACCTGAAAATTTCACACAAGATGCTCTTGGGCATGCTGATCAACTTTGGATTAATAAAGAACCCACACTTCATTCAAAGATTTTGAATGGGAGGGTATAATGTGGGGTTGACTATGACCGACGGAAATTCCGCACCCGCCCAAATTCATGAAATGTCATTTAGTATGAAATACCTTGGGATTGCCCATTTTGAACTTGAAACTTGGTAAGCAGGTTCGCTGAGTCATGCTGATCAACTCCATTCATTTAAAAATCACACGTTTCATTACAAACATTTTGAATGCAGGCAGTCTAACTGTAGGATGGACGCAGGAACATAGGGCAATGTCATGAAATTCTGGCAATAGTATGCTAGAGTGTGATCCAGTACAACTCTCCCGTTAACATATGACCCAAACCGACCATCCTTTAATGCCTTATGGAAATGGTTTCTATGAGACACTGCATTTTATGCTGTTGCTATGGGGCCAGCAGCAACAAAGGCGATGGGCGGAGTTTGTTGTAATGCCACATTGCCTGTGATTCTGGCTGTACACACCTCTTGTGCAGTGGTTGGAACAATATGGTGGACTCGTAAGTAGCCTATTATCTCACACTATACAGTATCAAAGGGTTACTGATAATGTTATGTATAGACAAATGATTCTCGACCCTGGTGAGCTACTCGACATCGTTTATTGTACGCGTACATGTCTCTAATCTAACGCCTTCAATAGCCATTAGGGATTGGGTCCTTATTCCCATCATGATTGTCATGGTGCTCGTTGGTGTGCTTCGCCATCATATCACAATGCTCTTGACAGGCCAGCCAAAGAAACCCCAAATCAAGGCAGTTCGTGAATCGTAAGTTGCAAGCCAAGAGGTTTTATCTGCAGCAGTGAGCTCACTATCACGTGTATACATATAGTAAAGCGCTTTTACGAGGTTTTCGCTTACGAGCCTTTGGTGACCATATCCCGCCTTACGCGTTTACAGGTCGAAAGAGCTACTTAGCAAATGCATATGAGGATGGCAGATATCTCAAGAACCCTACTCCCAAGGAGGGCGACACCCCAGCAAATCCTATGACAGATCCTGATATGATGGAGGGCATGATGGAAGGCATGAAGAAACAGTTGACCAATATGGTGCCTCAAATGCTTATTATGGGTTGGATCAATTTCTTCTTCAAGGGCTTTGTTGTCAGTAAGTGCAAAGGATTGCCAATGTAAAAGGAAATCAGGCGACTGATGGATGGTTTATATGATAGTCAAGTTGCCATTTCCCCTGACGCCTCGTTTCAAGACCATGCTCCAAAGCGGTGTCAATACACGTGACATGGATGTCACTTGGGTATCGTCATTGTCATGGTACTTCCTCAATCTCTTTGGTCTTGGCAGTGTCTTTGCTCTTATCTTGGGTGATAATAATGGTATGTATGTGGTGGAAGGTGGTCATGGATGCAAGACTAATGGCTATCTTATTGGGAAATAGCTGCAGGAGTGGATATGGCAGCAATGAGCGCAATGCCGGGCGCAATGCCGGGTGCTACTGGACAACCTGGACAACAACCTGATTTTGCAAAGATGTTTTTGGCTGAAAAGGAAAATCTGTTGATCACTCCACACAAATGGGACCTTGAGGATGTTGAAGTACGCTTATTGCAAAAGTACGGTAAAAAGACGGCCGATGTTTCCGCGAACAAGTCAACCAGCAATAAGAAGGGACCACAGACGATTCGTGACAAGATCAAAGCAAACCAACAACAGCAGAGCAAGGCAGGTGCCAGCAACAAACGTCGTTAGATAGAATCTCTCTCTTTTGCTAGTTACCAACAATAAATTCAATAATCAGAGCAGCCGCTGTGTATATACAAATTACACATTCAATGGTTGGGTTGACTAGGGTGATTCAACTTTTTAAGATTTTGATTGGCATATCGCTTTCATCGGATTCAGCAGCAGATTTTTTATACGTCAAATAGTGGTTAATTCGGTAGGCGATGGGAATCGCATGCAGAACCTTCCGTATTGAGATCAAGGTGCATTTGCTTACTCCCACGCTTATACCGCAAGTGGATTTACGTTGGCACCATCACATTGCCGTGTAGACCAGCTGATGTCCCATGTAATAATGTTGTGTGGTATGACGTTTTCATTATTCGAGAGGGTGGGTTTCGTAGTACACGTACTTTTCAACTTCACCTTTTCCATAGTGAAGGCCGTACAACAGTAAACAAATACAAGGTGTACCTTTTATAATGTTTGTTATCATGTATCACATGGCTGTGGCTGAGGTTGAGATTCCAATTATCCTTTGTACCGTCTCAAAAATAGGATGCAAAGTATTTCGAAAAGGTGGGGAAGGATCGCATACATGTGTATATGTATTGAATGTGTGGCAATCTTAGGATTGTGCAACTTTATCTCTCTCTCTCTCTCAGATGGGTTTCCTTTTCAGTTTTCTTTTGTCATTTACGGTTGTACCTTAACCCCGTAACCGACTAAAAAGAGCGGGGATAAACACAGATCAATCGAACCAGGTAGTGAAAGGTTTGTGACATGCTACTATCAATCAACATTAGATGTTCTTGGTAAAGGTGATGCCAATGACTAAAAAGAAGGCGGTTGATAATGATGATGATAATGATGGTGCTGGATGATAGAATAGCCGCTGATTTTATCATTGATGCAGTGAGGATCTACGGAAATGGTAAATAAAATGAGATAATCGCAAGCAGGGAAACAAAGATAAATGAATGGATGTTTATATCTATATGTGCATATGTGCATGTGTGTGTATAGTCTAGAGTACAACTACTTGGATGATCGCCCTTTGGATGTGTGTTGTATAGGTGTCTAGGTGGAAGGGAGGCGGGAAGTGAAAAGTAGCTGCGGTAGCTTACTGGCCTGCTCTCTCTCTTTTGACTCAATCTTTCACACTCCTTGTCCCAAGACCTTTCTCTCTCTATCTCTTACTTCTACTCTCTCTCTCTCTTTCTCTTTCACTCTTTGAGATCGTGACTTTGCACCGCACAAACTGGACGAGATCTCTGCTTGCAACACTTGATTTTCTGACATGTCGTCTGTTTTTGTGTCTGACAACGGTGCATTCTCTCAATCGCAACCTCCTAAAGCACCAGAACCAGCACGCCCTAAACGACCACGTCCCAGTCTTGCGGTAAGCGGTTTTATTCTTTTTTATAACAACACTATAGTATGGCTGCTGACAATACAATCCTCTCTAGTGCATTCGATGTAGAAAGAAAAAAGTGAAATGCGACTTTGTACAGCCAACATGTGGACGATGTGCGAATGCTGGATTGCCTTGCAGTTATGCGACTCCTCCTCGACGAGTGGATGGTCGAGCGTTTGATGAACTTGGAACACATGTGGAAGAGCTCAAGGAACGTATGCAACGAATGCAGTCCGAGTTGGCGATGATTAAGAGCAATCTTCATCCATTTTCTGGAGGATCCAGCAGCGGTAGTGGTGGTGGTAGTAATGGGACAGCAACAGCAGCAACAGCGGATGGTATCAACTCGACGATGGGTAGTGAGGATGATCCTCATAGCAGCATTTCACCGAGTCCAATGATGGTGAATCAACTCTCTGTGGCTCACGACAGAGGCGGTGGTGCGTTATCAATGGCAGATCCCTTGTCACAGCAACCGGTTACTTGGAAACTATCACTATCTCCTTCTGGTTTACGCATTGATACCAACATTGCTAGTGTGGCGGATTTGTATCGCATTTTACTCAACGGCATCAGTCAACTCAACATCAGCAGCGAATCAACCACCAACTTGTTCAGCACTGATTCCATCCGTGGCGATAAATCACGGCCACATAAGGCTTGGGGTCGCTATGGGCAACGAGTGAAACCCCTGGAAGATGGCAACACAGCTACAGCAAATGCCGGCCATAGCAACAGTAATAACAGCATTGGTGGAATGGCTGCCAACACTAGCAATAGCAGCAACAGTGGTGGTGGTGGAGGACGACTATGGGAGGTGGACGACAATGAAGCACGCAAGATTATCCAGGAGCGTCAAGTTGGAATGGATGACACAATCCCAAAGGAGACATTGGACAATTTGATGAATACGTGCTACCATCATTGCTTCTTGGCTTATCAGATTGTTGACAAGGAGGCTTTTATGCAAGAATACACTAGTGGTAATGGCCTTGATCCTTTGCTCGCCAATTCAATCAGTGCTTGGGTTTCCAAACATGGCTGTGTGTATCACAATGCATGCCCAGGTCGCAATCCATCCACCATGGGAGAAGCTTATTTCAAGAATGCACGTCAGCTGTTGAAAAAGTGCTTTGATATTAGCAATGCAACCACAGTGCACGCGTTATTGAATCTGTATATGTATCAATTGAGCAGCGAACGATCGAGCTTGGCATATCTCTACATTGGTCTTGCTATTCGTATGGCGCAGGACCTCAAGTTCCACAAGAAAGAGCATATGCCTGCTGATCCAAAGCAACGGGAGACAAGCAAGCGTTTATGGTGGTCGGCATATTGGCTTGATTTATGTGCCGCTTTGGAATCGAATCGCCCCACGATGGTTGATGACAAGGATTGTGATCTTGAATATCCAACGAAGCTTGATTTTGAGGATGACGAGACTGGGTTCCGGATCGACTTTTGCGTTCATTCGATCAAATTGATGAAGATTCGCAAAGATATCATGAAGCATTTGCCATCTGAGCAATCGGGACAGTCGTTGCTTTCAGCTATTTCACGTTTGGAGAATGCGTTGACCAATTGGTTGAACGAATTACCACAGCATTTACGATTCGAAGCTGAGGACGTATTCCAAAAGACTGGCACGTTCCGTGACGAAGCCATGCTTATTCTCAACATCCAATACCAAACCACATGGATCATGTTGCACAAGTTCTTTTTGCCCAAACAGAATCAAACTGCTACGCCCGTCGCATTACTCTCACTCAACATTTGCACCAAATCAGCCAACTTCATCACAAAGATGCTGGATATCTATGCCAACAACTTGTGCTGGTGTCAGTTCTTTTACACCCTGGATGGTGTCATTGCAAGCGTTTCGATTCATCAGAGCAATGCGTTATCAGAAGAAAAGGACGTCGCTTTGTTGGCTCAACGCAACTTGATCCTCATTGCTGAAGTACTTCGCAAATCACCTCTTGTTTACATGGAAAAGGTCAATGAGATTATTGAGAGCATCGAATCATTCTTGAAGCAAAACAATCTTCCCACGGATATCAGCAGTATGCCAGCTGTCAATGAAGACCTTGTCAATCAGCAATCGATTTATTCTGTATTCCATCCTGGTGTATTTGACAACAACAACAACAGCAGCAACAGCAACCGAAGCGATACACAATCAGCAACCACTGGTACGAGCGGCACTGGTCCCATGAAGCAGACCCCAACAGTATCACATGCATCACCTGTCGTTTCTTCACAACAACAACAGCAACATACACCAGCATCCATGCCTGTACGCACCCCGGTGGTGCCATCAGCCAACCTTACACCTCACATGCAACAACAAGCAGCCATGTCAACAAGTCCATCACCTTCTCCTCAACCATCCATGTCAAGTCAAGGACACCCACATCCACGACAACAACAACAGCAGCAGCCAGCAGGTGTACCATCACAACAACAACAGCAACCACTTGCAGGATCGCCTATGGGTTTTGCCAATCAGCCACTTCATGGACCAGGATCTGGTAATATGATGTCTGGACCTGGAATGTTATTCAGCAATCCTGCATTGATGGGTTTCCCAGGCGTGGGCACGGGCCAAGTGGATCAGATGCTTTTCAGAGATATGAACTTTGCTGTTGACCAATCAGCCGCTGTGGGTGAAGAGGCATTAGCACAACCTGACGTATTCGCATCACTCGGTTCCAATATGCTTGGTGGCAATGGCAACAATCCTGCAGCAGCAGCAGCAGCAGCTGGATATAGTACCAATGCGACATCGGCAGGCACAACAGCACCTTTCACATTCTCAGCCGATTTGACACCCGATTTGTATAATGCAAGTCAATTGCGAGGAGACAACAATTTGTTTGGTAACCCAGCAACCATGTTTGGATTGCCAGGTCAGCATCAACAGCAACAACAACAACAGCATCCACAGCAACATCCACAACAGCACCAGCAACAACATCAACAATATGGTGATGCTTCGGGATTCGATCCGGCAAATTTCTTTGGTGGCATGGATCAAGCAGCCATGAATGCATTACTCTATGGTTCCGGAAATGCTGGCAATAATGGAGCTGGAGGACAAGGGGCTATGCCAATGGGATTTTCGCAGCAGCAACAGCCTTCATCAGATAGCTTTGCAGCAGCAAGCATGTACGCGGCGGCAGCATCCAACAGAAAACGCACACACCGTGATTGGGAGGAACCTTCATGATTTCAACACAATCTTTCTCTTTTCAACATACCACATCATTATCCTCTTTTATCTGTGTGTGTTTTGTTTGTGTCCTACATCAATCCATCTCTCTCACTCTCTCTCAGAAAAAGAACCCCTTTCTCCAAAGTCATCTTTGTTTCTCCTAACTTGTCCAACTCAGTATCCTTCCCATTGTTCTTTTTGTTGCTTGTCTTTTTCCTTTTATAGTGTTTTATTTCGTTTCTCTCTCTCTCTCTTTTTCTTGTATACTATATGCCTCTTCTTTTCGAGATGGAGCAAAGCATGACATGTTGTTATGTGTGTCCCCTTGTTTCTTTGGCCTGTTAGTTGTTTTACTATTATTATCATCATCATCAATAATGAAGAAGAAGAAAAAAAAGACATTATTATGCAAGCGTGATTGAATGAGCATGGTTGACACGTATATGTAAATTTGGGGGTGGATGGAAAGGGGGATAATGATGTCGGTGATGATGGTGATGCTATGGAACGTGTGTCGTTGCTGTGGAAGGTTCCAAATGAATTTCAAAGCGACCTCGTTTGATAACAATGGTATTGTGGGTCCGCATCTCGTGAATAATTGGGGGTGGTTCATGGTGGTCCTTGCGAGGGTCTCGCCAAAATGCATCTTCCCATATATGCGGCTGCTGCTGGTTATCATTATCACTCTTTGTATCTCCTATCGTGGTGGTTGTTTTCTTACGATAGTCAGTAGTAGTAATAGTATCTTGTTGCGGTTGCTGCGGTGTTGCAGCGGATAATGTAGTTGGTGTAACAGGTTCATCCATGCTGCTGACACTGATGGCCGAAGAGCAATTGCAGCAGCTGCAATGTGATGATTGTTGTTGTGGTAATTGGCTACTTCCACTACTGGTTGTTGCTGATGATGCACCACCTCCTCTTTTATCCACCAATACCAATTCATCGATCAAGACCCTGCTGCTGCTGTCGATGTTCGAGGAGGTGGTGGATACTAAAGATGACGACAGCAGAGGTGTTGTACATGTTGAAGTCGTTGTTGGAACCAAAAGCAGCTCATCATTAGGCAAAATCTTGATGCCTGCCATATCGGCGAATTCCTTGGCTGTAAGCTCACCGGAGGAATGTACACCAATAGAGGGTCGCATGGTGATGGCAGTTTTGCTACGTCGATGAGTTTTTCGTCCTGGTGATGGTGCATTTTGTGTGGGTTGTTGGAATAAGCTATGTGTATGTCGATGGTGACCAGGTCGTTTATGGGATGTCGAATTAACAAGGATGCCCTTTGTCGCTGCATTATTATTGCCTTCACTAGGTCGTCTTCCTCGTGGCTCTCGTTTCAAGTCGAGAGTCATGTTGGATAATGATTGCTTTCGATAGTGATATCGTTCAAATGCTTCATCGTTTGCAAAACGTCGTGTGTTGTTATCTTGTACATTGAGATGGCTGCCAAACAGTGCCAATGAAGATTTTAATTTGCTTGACAAGCTGGTAGTGGTGCTCTGATCATCCGATGATTGCTTATTACCACCACCTGTGAGTGAGATAGGTAATGAGGGTTTTCGTTTAAGAGCTGCAATCATATCTTTAGTAAGAAAAAGTGGATAAAGAAAGAGAGGAATGGGGGAGAGAGAGAAAAGAACAAGTTGTAATGTGTTCCTTTTCAGAGTTGTTGAGAGGAGGTGAAAAAGTATAAAGATGAACAATCCGAGTCGGTTTGTCAGTTATTGGTCTGGATTGGAGAAAGGGTCTATTTCTTTTTGGGGGGAAAAGGGGCTAAAGATCACAATGAACATGTCTTTTTTCTCTCTTTCTCTCTCCCTCAGGCACGTGCGTCTAACAAGGGATTTCCGAACGAGCCATCCGACTCCTAATCGGCTTGCCACCACTATAGCAAGTCAGTCATGATGACCATTGGTCTGAAAAGGAATATGTTGTCGTGTATGTCTTTCAAAGTACAAGATATGGATGATGGTGCAACAACTACGAGGTCAACCAATGGCTGGAAATTCGAGTCACTTTCATGTGTTGGGCTTAATGCCGCGTAAGCATTGACGTTTGCTCTCTCTTTCTTTCCACTCACACACATACAACAATGTCAAACAACTCGCTGGATCCCGCTTCGATCTTGCACACACTCGCACAAATTACACCTGGAACGCTACAGAACCCATACGATGCACTCGCTGCCACCACCCATGCCATCATGTTGAGCATCGGTTGTAAGTTTGCTGGTCTTGGAGACGACGCCCGACAAGGTAAAGTAGGGGAGGCGGTGTTTTGAGTTGCATGAACCATTCAGAAACAAACCTTGTTTTGTATTGCATGATTTGAGTAGAAGGCGACGGCACTGTTCGAACACTACCACAAGAATGGAATTCAAATGGTCCTCATCACTATGCATTTCGTTACAGCCATCCACAATCAAGTATGACTCTTGTCATTAAATCCATCAGGCTTGGTGATAGGTGGATTTGTCATGGCATTGGTATTGAGGTAAGTCTTGTTGTCTCTATTTCATAGACTTGGATAGCATATAGTAACCTCGTATCGATAGGATAACAAGACTGCGACTTTGGATATCGTAACATCACAGTTTACTTCGGCTGCATTTTTCCCACATGATCCATCAACAAGCCAAGAACCTCTCATCCATGGTTTCATCTCGACAAGCCAGTTCCAAGAGTTTATTTCCTTATTCAAAATCAACATCTTGCAACGTATTCTTCCAGGATTGCAAAAGGAAGGCTATGATAATTCTGGGTAAGAATCAAAATTACAGATTGAACGACTTTGGAGATATTCATGGATGCTATTCTTGTCCTTCTAGATCTTCATCACAGCAACAGCAACAACAACAACCTCCCTCTTCTTCTTCCACAACTCAACCACAAAGACGTGATCCTCCACCTTTCCGACCACCACTTTATGAAGATCCTATTTCAGCTGATGATCCCTCCTCGTTCGAGTAAGTTGCAACTTTGTCTGGTGGTTGTTTATCACTAACCCCCAACATTTTCCCCATTTTAGCCCTAGCAATCCCTTTAGTGTAGGTCGTTCTGATCTGGAGCCCATGGGAGGTGGTCTTCGAATGCCAGGGTAAGTTATGCTTCAATTGCTATATACATTGCATATATTTACCAGTGAATGTATGCATAGATCCGGTGGCGGTATGTTTGTTGGCCCTGAGCATCCCATGTTTCGAGCACGTCGTGACGAGGAGCAATCGCCATTTAGTGGTGAAGGTCCACAGCGTTTACCAAGGTAACATCTTTATACAATGAAATTTTATTCATTCAATCGACTGATTTATTTTTGCTTAAATTAGAGGTGCTGTACCACCTGGTGCACGCTTTGATCCCATTACACCCACTGGCGGTAGTGGTGGTATGAGACCTCCTCGCGGTCCTCGTGGTGGCTTTTTTAGCGGTGAGCCTGATAATGATGAATTACCTCCTCCAGTAAGTTGTGTAACTAACGCCTGCATGAAAACAAAAGGTGGTCCATTCTAAGCGTGGGATTTTAGGGAAGCCATGATATGTTCTTGTGAAACAGTGCATCATTATATACACACACAACAAATAAAAGAGGCATGGATCGGATGATGGATTTGATCAAATTAAAGACCTGTTCGGAGCCTTTTTTTGACAAAGTTTCTTTCTTTTCTATTTTTTCACCTTTTCTTTACTCTCTTGCATGTCGGTTACCACGTCGTTTGTTGTTATTTCAGGAGGTTCAGGTTGCAATGCTATAGGTAAAAGCGCTCATTCCAATTACTTGCGGTGACGTATCACGATCACGTCTTTTTGCGTATCCACAACCACCAACTCACGGCTTATAATGCACACACACATACACACACACACGCACACACTTTTTCATACGACGAAAAGCACCTGCGTTTCAAAATTTCAATGCAAATGTACATTACGTGCTCGCTATATCCGATAATGGTGGATCAACAGTACGTGTATTATTGAGTATATATTCCTCAGCTCACAGCATGGAAGCTTATACGTTTTATCCCACGCTATACTAGAGCGAGCTCATCCGAGTCCTTGGTGGGCCTAGCATTGGTGATTTACGTGCACGGCTAACGCGTTTGATCGACACTACTCAATCCGAAGAAAAACAAGCTATCAAAGACTTGCTCAGCTATCGACTTTCCAAATCTGCAGACAGCCACACTGTGCGTGAGGAATGGATGGCAATTGTTGAAGGTCACCATCGACTATGGAACAAGATACCAACCGAGAAAAAGGAAACGATCCGAGGTTTTTTGGTGGCATTCAATACTGAAATCATCAAACGTGCATACAAATGCTTTGATTTTCGAAATGGATCGATTGGCAACTTTTTCTTGACGGGCGCACGGTTGTTTTTTGGATCGCTTGAAGCAGCCATTTTTTTATTTGCAGCAATCACGGGCATTGAAGATCGCACTTCTGTATTACCAGTCATTGTCACCAATCACACAGCCGCCATTGCTGCTGAACTTGAGGATGGCGATGTATTACGCGGGCAGGTAAAAGGGATCTTTGGCATATGTTGTATGATTGGATTCATATATTAAACCCGGTTGATTTAGTGCGAGATCAGCCATCCTTCACCCAGCAGACGGCCAAGTCTTCGGAATCCCATGGATACTTATACTGCAGTGGGAGGATTACAATCACCACCAGTACCAGATGGAAGTCGTAACATGAATATGAATCTGATTTTCGAGAAGGCCACTGAGGAAAAGCTCTCATCAGCTATCACCCGCCTTTATTACATGGTACATGCTCTTTAACATCGATCCAACTTTTACTTGTGAAGCTAACCGCATCATCATGGATAGAATGAATTCGGCCAAGAAATATACCCATGGCCCAATCCAAAGGTCGTTGACAGCATTAACAGCTCCGAGACGCTTATCTATTCAATCGGCTCACTTTACACATCCATCTGCCCCTGTCTTATTCTTCGCGGTATCGGGAGAACCATAGCACAATCACCATCACTGAAACGCAAGATTATGATCCTCAACGGCTTTGATGACCGTGAAACTGAAGGATGCACTGCTGTCGACTTTATCAACATCATCACACACGCGCTCAACCAGAGTCAGGCTATTGATGCAAAACGTGATTTTTATGAGCGAAGGACACGTGAAGGATTGAGACGGTTGTCGGTGGCCCAATACGAAGGATACCCGTTATCGACATCCAAGAAAAAGGAAACTGCTACTATTGATACTCGTGTGGATGAGCTCTTGCCCCGATCACCGCCATCTGATTTCATCACCCATATGATTTATATTTCATCTACAGGTATGTGTCATTGAAGAAAAGGCATGGATGATATCTTATTGATCATCGTTCATATGCAGAAATTGAGGTGGATGTAGAAAGGATTGAGAATATGGGCATTCGATGCATCAAAATTACTCAAGACACACCCGAATACACTGACAAGTGCTTGCAGCCCATACTTGAACGAATCATAGCTGAGGATTAGCTTATACCATAATAAATCATACCTCTATGTCAGTATGACAATGTTTATGTGTGCATTCATCAATTCCACACTCCCCCCCCCGGCGCACCCAATCGGGTAGATGCAGGTGTATCATTGCTTGCATAACGTGCTTGCTCGGTTAATGCAAACAAATTTGTCCCCTTTTTTGTGACATGGAGAGGTCTTTTTTTATCTTGCTGCTCATAAGGGTCCTACCATGGATTCATATTCCAGACCAACATGATTCATTGTTTCGGCTTAGAACTCACCATAAGAGCTCATTATTCATATGCTCATGATATCGCACGCAATGGCTTCATTGTTGATGGTACGTACCCTTTGTTGGGCTTGGTGGCGAAATCGGCAGTATCGAAAATGGAATTGCGATGCTCACCCATAGCATTTTCTGCTCATGGAGATAGGCCATTGTCTGCTTTTCATGGCCAAGATACATACGCATAAGAGGATGATGTATCCACCATGCGAGTTATCTTATGCTCACAAGCTACATGTTTATGCGAATCGTGTTTGCAATTCTTATTGCGGTGGTATACTTGTGGTCAACAAAGAAATAGAGTTTATGATAGACATGATGCTTGATTGCCATTCTACCCCCCCCCCCACAACTCATCTCCAGCGCAACTAATATAGTAGATGAGTTGGTTTGATTCTCTATTCTATAAGGATGCTACGTCTCCATCGGTCTCTTAACTGGAGGCTGCTGTACAATAAACCATTATTACGATATGTATCAAATAATGGCTATGGTCGTCATAAAGAGCAATGCTGTACCCTCCTTTGGCTGTTTGTTTCATCTTCAAATTAGAAAGCTTAATTTAAATCCACAGACTCGGTTATATGCATTGTTCACCACATGGGTCGGCTAGCAAATGATCACAGTGCCAATAAGGTATCGGTCCCAATTCATTAAAAAAACCAATTTGAGGCTATGTTGGTCAAGCCGAGGACAATCAAATGAAAATTGACCTTCATATAACTCATGTAGTAGGTGCTTTCACAATTAGGGATTGAACAAGGCATTTAAATTGCTTGCGTGGTTGACATTTAATAAGCACTTGAGTCTCCTTATGGTATATTGTAACCGAGTCATTCATTCAGGATATATTTATCACTCCCATTATCCATTCATGGTCACAGGTTAATAAGGAAAGATAGTAGCTGTGGCAGCAGTAGTCGGCCAAGGAGATTATAGTGCGTTGTCAATTTTTATGTTACAGCACAACATTATAGAAAAGGATATATCATGGATACTTTTTCTCACAAGGCATTCTGCCTGCATTGTAAGCAATGGCGCTGAAGGAAGCAGCCTTATGCTGCACCTTTGTTTAGGATAATCGGAATTGGTGAGAACGATTGGCGAGGTCGGGGTAGAGCTGAGTCGATCCAACATTGCTGCTTATAGCGAGTGGCACACCACCATGGCCATTTGTGAAGCTGTGATGGTGCACAGTACCACATTGCAAAAGGCATTGGATATGACAGTTGCAGCTTGAGAACCTCGTGCCTTCTTGCATAAAGGTGTATGGCTGGTTGTTAGACTCTTGCAAGGTTTGTTGTGACCCCTCATTATGCAGCCACCTGCAGCAAGTTATCACGCGGCACAAACAGCGTAGAAAAGAATAAACAAACCAAAACGAGTGAAGAAAATTAGCCGCAAAGGGCAAGAAATGTTGCAATTGTCGGTATATGTGCACAATAAAGCATTTCAGTAATCATCATCTGCTTGTAACGCAGATCGACGTTTCCCAGATTTGCTTGTTAGTGTTACTACTACTTCGCCACGGCAATCACAAAGATGAAATAATATGCGGCTTGTGGTCTGGAACACACGTATTACGTGGTAGTAAGCAATGATGCTTGTACTCTGCGGTCGTCTTTGAAGCCAACCATTCTGATACCTTTACCCCTAAGAGCTCCAAGCGATGCACATTATGTACTCCTTGTTCTTGCACTCACAATGCTTATATATAGACGACATCATCCAATCACAATGTCTTGTGTAATGGACGTTTCGCCCATGTCAATGTCGGGATCCACAAGAAGTTACACAGAACGGCACCAACCTCTACAATTTGCCAAAAGCAGGAGCACACGTAAAAAGCCTCGTTGATCTGTGCAGTCCCATTACTTGCTTTCCCTCCTTTCCTTTTTTCCCTTTTCTCTTTCAATACTTCCCTATACGTATGCAAGATCGTTCATTATCACCAACACAGCCATTGAGCTCTTCCAAAAGCTCTCAAGAACGATACTTAGTGGATTCAAGGCCATGGCATCACAAGCTGGTGTCATTGTTCATGAAAAGGCGAGCCTTCAAACAAATTACCCTCGTGTTGATGTCAGTGGTGTTTGTATTGAGCACCTGCCTGTTCTTTTTCCACCAACACACAAGGAGCTCAACTTCTGCATCAGCGAGCGCAAGACCTTCTCAATGGATTAAAGCATCGCCACCACCACCAAGTAGCTATAGCGCATCACAATTCAGCACCTGGCAACAAGGTATGCCTATAGTGAGGATGATAAATAAGCACATGCTAAAAATAAAACTTAGATGGAGGATGGATAAGAGATGGTAGAAAATCAACAAGCTTCCTTGAAGGATTACAAACATACACACTTGAAGGCCATGATCTTGCCGGCCTTGAGAGGTTGATATCAAGCACTCCTTCCAAGGATATATCATCATCATCATCAGTGACAGCTGTTATACATCTTCACGAGCACACAGCTGAACAGCTTGATGCTTTGGTTCGTCAAAGCCGTGTTCCAGATGCTGTTGTGTTGGTGACGCCATCCACTATGGTTGACCAAGCGAGAGCCATTGCAAGGCATTATGCTCACATTATCACTACTTCAACCGTTATTCAAGTCGTTTCGCATGATCAGCAATCACCGGATGACCATGCCAGTTTCATCAGCTTTTTACGCCATTCAATTGACTCGGATTGGGTTTGGATGCTTGACATCCATGCGCGACCTGGCACAAGGCACCTCGAATTTATGCATAACCTGGCACACACAAAAGAATATAGCGGTGCCTCCCTTGGTTTCCATGGTGTCCTTCTTCCATCCAACATGCTACATCCGCCACCCAGTAATGCACCACGTCACCAACAGCTATTGTGTTTACCTCATTCGTTCAACGAACTACCAAATGTGACCCAACCAGTTGATATGCTACAAGGTGCATGGTTCTTGAAGCGTACTTGGTTGCAGCATCTCGAACCCCATGTCGACCAAAAGAGTGGCGACGGTGGCCCGTGGTCATTTTATCTATCACAACATCTCCTGCATGATGCACAAATACCTTCTATCGTTATACCTACGCATCCCGATCCCGCTTTTCAATTGGCAATGCACGTAGATTATTGCCCTGAAGTCGTCGCTGCATACGAAAAGGACATTGCGTGGAAGCATGTTTTACAAAGACATACGAGTTTGACAGCTCTTGATCAACGACAGCGTACCATGATGATCAATTATGATGCCTACCGTGCTGTGTTTGTAGCCAGACATGCAAAGGACCTTGTGGCACTTCACCCCTTACTTTGCCGCATGTATCGCAGTGATCAACATCGCCAAACCCAGTTGCACGTGGTCGTCATGGGCGACCTGCTTGGTCAATTCGAATGGCCTACCACATCTTGCTTAGCCGGAGATACTTCCATCACTATGCATACGATTATGAATGATGTTGATAGTAATAAGCAGATTCAGCCGACATGGGAAATGATGCGCGTCATTGATGTGCTTGGTCCACATTTGTTATTTCACGTAGCTGATGATGATGACCGACAACTGCAAGCTCTTCACTCATTATCTCGTACCAAAGGTATCACACCGATTGCTTTGCCTGAAGAGCAGGTATCCAATGCATTATGGATTTCAGATTTACCCGTGGTAGCCTTACAACGTAAGCGCATTTGCATAAGAGGATGCATGAATTTGACCTTACTAATTTTCCCACTCATGCTTATTATAGGTTGGAACGACATTGATGTGGAGCTTATTGTTATCACGGATAGACGATCACATTCACTGGCACGTCTTTTGCAAGCATTATCACGATCCCTTTATTTCAATGATAAGGTGCAACTCAAGATATACATGGAGCAATCAGCGGACCTTACCACCCGGCACATGGTAAACGAATATGCATGGCCATATGGTACCAAGACCGTACGACATCGCTCAAGGAAAGGTGGTCTTATTTCAGCCATTACGGAATCGTGGTATCCTTCCAGTAATGACAACTACGCGGTTTTACTTGAAGATGACATTGAAGTCTCGCCCTTATTTTACGTGTGGACAAAGTATACCGTGCTCAAATATCGCTATGACCCACACAATCGAGACATGTCCATGTTTGGCGTAAGCTTATATACACCACGAAACGTTCCAGTCTACATGGATGGTCGACACGCGTTTAATCCAGAAGAGATTATCACTAGCAGCTCGTTACCGTATCCAGGTCCAAATTCTCCCTATGTAACAACTCTACCTTGCAGTTGGGGAGCAGTATACTTTCCTGAGCATTGGCGTGAATTCCATGAATACATCATGGAGCGAGTTGCAAAGCCAAAAAAGGTATACAATATTACGGTACCAGAAAGCCGTTCGGAGACTTGGCACTTTTCATGGAAGAAGTTTTACATTGAGATGGCATATCTACGCGCGTATGTGATGTTATATCCCAATTTTGAGGACTGGACATCCTTTTCAACCAACCATCTTGAGATTGGCCAGCATATTAAGGAAGGTACACGCACTGAGGAGGAGCTACGAGACTTCCAAGTACCACTTATGGAAACCGATGTTATGCTTGCTCAACTGCCAAATCATCGTTTGCCAACCTATGATGCGCTTCCTGTGCTTGATTTATGGGGACGTCGTACCACAATGGAAGGTTTAACACAAGATGCCATCAAGTTACATCCGCAGATTTCAACATGTCCTCGTAGCCCTGGACGCTTCAGAGCGGATGATTTATTGTGTCCTTTTTCAAATCCCACATTCAACACTGTCAAAAGCAAAGGCAAAGGCAAATCCAAAGAAGCGCCACCGGAAACCATTGTTCAGCCTATCAAATACATTTATGTATCTACCAATGTGCAAGTGCCTGACGACGTATTGCCACGACCCATCAACGTATCACAAATGGATTCGCCTGTGCTCAAAAAGCCTGAAAAGGACGATGAGCTTTTGGATATCTTGAGTAGCTATAGTAGCGCTAATATTAGCCCAGAATCATAAACAAGAAGATAGATGGTGTTTTGTATATAATAGATTCTTTGTTCTACCATCATTTTGTGGGACATGTTTAGCTTCCGAAAGCTCCCGGCAGAGAAGTCTAATGGTAACTTTGGTTGTGACAATGTTCATTCACCAAGTTGGGAAAAGCTCAGATGCTTCTCATGGCGAACTTTTCCGATCATCCATTTCTTGTCCTCAATCACCTTGTGGATAAACGCACATATACAAGGTATAACCCATCAAAGGATATCGCATTCTACTATTACACGCCCATTGAAATAATTTGACGGATCTTGAATGCCATTAATTCCTGCGCGTACAAGCTGGTGCACAGACTCCCAGCAGCATTTTATGTCCCGTCCTTTCATTTCTTTTGACGTGGTCCATGGTTGATGATGGGGTAGCACAAAATGCACATTCCCGAGATTTCCCTGGAGGACCCGTCTCATGTATGTTTTGCATATACTCACTCAGGAATTAATACCAATGCTGGATCAAAGATCATCCACCCCATACACGTCTCACTAGACCTTCAAAATGCCGCCGTTTCATCATACATTTTCTCCTCGTTTCTTTACTCTTCCTCCTCCTTCTTTAACCCATATATCGTCGTTGCCATGCTTTCCTTGCTCGTTTCGCAGTCGCTGGTGCGTAATTCATTTCCCAGAGCCGCAGCTCTCTCGCCAGTAGCAGTAAGCATCACCCTTTATTCATTCATAATAAGAGCCTTTTGTTAACCTTTATGATGTAGCGATCCCTTTTCTCGACAACATCTTCTGCTAACTCGAATGTTGTCAACATTACGCTTCCTGAGACGTCGTTTGAAATGTACAATTGCGAGCGACCTAGTCTTGATATTGAGATAAGCAGCGACAAGCTCGTTGAAATGTATACCAATATGAGCATTACACGGCGATTGGAGATGACTGCTGATGCCTTGTACAAGGCCAAAAAGATCCGTGGCTTTTGCCACTTGGCTACTGGTCAGGTACAGTGATAGAATAAATGTGTATACTCCTCCGAATGACATGATGGATAGAAGCCAATGGAAGCTGACATGTGAGATTATTATTATCTTTGACGATAAACCAGGAAGCAGTAGCTGTGGGTATTGAAGCAGCCTTGACACCTCAAGATCAGCTTATTACTGCATACCGCTGCCATGGATTCACATACATGCGTGGGGGTAGTCTTGTGAGCATCCTTGCTGAATTGATGGGACGTCGTGATGGTATTTCCAAGGGCAAAGGTGGATCCATGCACATGTTTGCTCCCGCTTTTTATGGTGGTAATGGTGTCGTCGGTGCTCAAGTACCACTAGGTGCAGGCATTGCATTTGCTCAACAGTACCTTGGTAACAAAACAACAACGTTTGCCTTGTACGGTGATGGTGCTGCCAACCAAGGTCAAGTTTTTGAATCCTATAACATGGCTAAATTGTGGGATCTCCCTTGTGGTAAAGTAACCTATGATCTTCTCTTGAAATGCCTTATTTATTGATTATGCGACATGATTTTAACAGTATTCATCTGCGAAAATAACAAGTATGGTATGGGTACCGCTGCTAACCGTGCTTCGGCATCAACTGAATACCACAAGCGTGCTGGTTATATCCCAGGGTAAGAGCTTGCTGTATGCATTCCTATCTCCATCTAAAACCTTTGCTCTTTTTCATAGCGCTCGTGTTGATGGCATGGATGCTTTGGCAGTCTTTCGTGCATCCGAATGGGCCAAAGAATGGACCATTTCTGGTAAAGGCCCATTGGTTTTGGAGCTGACAACTTACCGCTATGGTGGCCATTCAATGTCTGATCCTGGTACAACTTACCGCACGCGTGATGAAATCCAGCAAATGCGCTCAACATCTGATCCGCTTATGAACATGAAGAAACGCTTGATTGATTTGAATATTGCCACAGAAGCTGAGATCAAGGCTATTGACAAGGAGTCTCGCAAGCTTGTTGATCAAGCAGCCAAAGAAGCTGAGGCATCCACTGAACCTGACGTGGGTGAATTCTGCACTGAAGTATACGTCAGAGGCACTGAGCCAAAGAGTATTCGTGGTCGTGTCCCTGAGGAAACTCACTACTTTTATTAAGTATTCCTCTCCATGTCGATATCAAACATTATGTTGTGAATTGTTATATACATGCCTTTATGGTCTATTACTATCGAAACGTTTCACTGATGCTATCCAAATAAACACTAGTACTAAAGGTGATTCTTATCTATGGCAGTAGCGTAGTAGTGGCCAATGGGGGGGGTGTAGGATGCCTGCACCGTGGTACATGTAATGGGTATTTGACAGCCGCCAGTCATCCTGAAAGGCCCATGCATAAAAGCGCATCCATATGTTTCCATCATGACATTCCAGCACGATGCCATACACGTTTGAATTCTTGCAGGTCGATTATTCCATCATGGTTGGTATCAGCTTCATTCATCATTTCCTTTAGTTCACGCAAGGACCAATCTTCTTGTTGACTTGCATCGCGTAGGCTTTCCAAAGTAATGACACCACTATCATCAGCAAGCAAGCGGTAAGCGTCTTGGATCTTTTGATACGATGAGGATGACGACGAGCTCTATTTTAGGAATGATGGATAAGCCTTTATGTCCACAACTTGTCCAATATCATACTCACATTCACCAGTTCTTGTACGATCGACTTGAAACCATCCATATCCACATAGCCTTCTTCTCCTTGAGATGTTACCAGATCCTCAATCAACGCCTTATCTAATATTGGCAGTTGAAGCAGCTCGAGCGCTGTGCAAGTCGCTTCGCTGTCCAAGAGTCCCGCACCCACTGTGTCCGCAGCATTAAAAGCTATGCATGGGAAAAAGGAACTTGTCAGCATGCATTGCATTGCAATGTCTCCCATGCGATCCCATTTGAATACCTTGCCTGATCTCCTTTTGACGCATTGGATAAGAATAAAAAGTAGTAGTGTAAAGAAAGAGAGAGAGAGAGAGGCGCTGAGTAGCAACGAACGTGTTATTATGTTCCGAAAAGACATGAATGAAAATGACAAGCCATTTATTATGGATCATCCATTACACTAAACGTACGGCACCTCCTCGTTGATGCAAGAGAGCATTGGCTTGTGGTACGTCAATAGGTCGTCTACTTTCTGTGCGATAATCGATCCATCGTAAGCGTGGCATGTTCACCGTCATCTCGACAAAATCCTGGTCTGTCATACGGTCTGCAAAGGAAAGCTTGATACGCTCCAATTGATTACCACCCACTTTACTGAATTGCAAAAGACCCCACACCGGTAGAAAGTATTGTCCCATCAGCTCAACGTGTCGTAACTGTGGACATCCTTTGGCCATAGCAAGTAATCCTTCTTGATCGATTCTTAATGGATCACTGATACCCTCCTCCAATCCACCCGATTGCCATCCAAGCGTATACTCCAGAATAAATACTTGTAGTGCTGGACATTGTGCAAGCATCAACGCTAATGCCTTTTCAATGGTCAACCTTCGATTGCTGCTGCTGCTGCTGTTACTGTTGTTGTTATTACTGTTGTTGCTATTACCACCACCACAACCATTGGGATTGAGCGTGGGTGATGTGGATGATGACATGATATCCGAAGAGCCGTATTGAATCATACTGCTATGGCCGCTACTGCTGCTGTTATTATACGCATGAGTGTTGCTTCCCCATAATCGCTCCTCAGTTGATAGGCGTAATTCTCTGAGAAAAGGAAAGCCATCCTTAAAACAATGGGAAGGGGTCGCCACCAGGGCAGCCGCCGTTACCACCAAATCGTCATAATGAAGGTACATTAATTCAAGCGTTCGATGGGTTTTTGCAAGAATCGATTTCCCACTTTGACATCCAATACGTCCACTTTTACCAGCTGTCATCACCAATACTTTTAAGCCTTGTTGTTGCCCTGGACGAGTTGTAGTTGTAGTTGTAGTTGTAGAGTCATTGTGCCAGCATGCCAGCACAGTGTCACGCGGAATGTCGCAATCAGGGGAGACGATGCAATGAGTGAGACGCCGACTTGTTTTAATTGCTTGTTGTACGAGTAATGCATGATTACATGGATCTCGCACATCCAACTGCAGGTATTCCAGGTGCACGCATCTCATCAATGCTTTGCCAAGGAGCTGTTGTAATGTTGAATCGCAATAACCCCCATCGTCGGCCGATCGCCGGTATCCCACTGTGGGTGATCCATGAGCAATAAATGATAATCTCAGTCTTGTGAGCGCGTAGTAGCATGCTCCTGTTTTGCTATTGCTCCTCATTAATGATCGGCGCCATAATCGCTCTCGTTTTAGAAACGGGTAATGTTGATCAGATAATGCCGAACGTTGATGATGAAGGTCGTTGTTGTTGTTGTCATGGTGATCAAAGGAACAAGAAGGGATTGTAGTCCACTGCATCTCTCGAAGCATGAGTTGTTTAAGATGTGGTCCTGCCGTCTCAAACAGATCATGTAATTGGCGAACGTCCATAGAACAATCGAGTAATGTCAATGTCTGTAACTTTGTATTCCTGGCAAAGATATGACTCATCAATTGAGGCTGATATGAAAGATTCAAATGATCGAATGCTAGCAGTAAATGATGAACGTGTCAGCTGACTCGTATCCATGGCTACTACCAATGAATAAACCTACTCAATCGTTCACACCGTGTGCCTACATAGCGCAGTAGCTGTAAAAGCCCTTCTGTCATATCAGATTTGGCTGGTCCTGTCAAGCGAAACGTGGTCGTGGTGGTATCTCTGAGCACTGCATTGGCGAACGTTCTGTCAAAGGTCGGTAATTCTTCCACAAGTCGATTCCACAGATGAGGCCATTGTATTATGCAATCGGACCATAAAGAGCTGACATTGAGACAACACAAGAGATCGCGTAGAGCCAATTGGTCAAGGATCAGGCAGACAATGTCATACGGCAGAGCATGGACTGGATCGGTAAGGAGCTGTTTTCTGTTGTTGCAATGATGGGAAGAGCATTGTTGTGTTGTTGTTGAGGGGTGGTTGTGTTTTGTGGAGGATACGAGAGAAGCAGCGATACGAGCGATGATTGATTTCGTGCGTTGCTTTTGCTTTTCAGTAGTCGTTGTCGACGTCGACGTCTCCAAACGGATGCCAGATGCTTTTGGAAAACGAACCATGAAATGAGGGATGACCACAGACGACATTGTGTCACAACGCAGCTTGGGTGTTGCACCACATCCTCTCTTTGCACGCGTTTATATGTATGCGCTGTTCTGGATGTATTATTTCCCCACATACAGCAACACTACTACTACCCCTGATTACTGTCCTTGTCCATCTTTTCCTATAACGTACATACACTTGGCATCTCAACCACTTGTTACTATCTACCCACTTTTCTTCCGTCATACCTCCTCCAAACAATAATTATCAACAACGTCATGATCACTACTACTACTATTACTACTACAATGATATAAATCAAGCACAGCTCGTTTTCATTATTACATTGACTAGGTTACAGAAATAAGGTTTAGAGTGTGGAGATGGTGGTGGTGGTGGTGGTAGACTAAAAGTACACCTGAAGAAGATAGATAGAAAGGAGGGAGGAGGAGGGACAAGGTCTAGATGCACGTGTATTATCATCAACCAGCAGCAGCAATACTTAATGCACATTTTGCGCAAAGTATTTGCCCTGGTCGGCTGTTGAGCTAAGGATGTTTCCTCGAGGATAATACTCGCACCTAAAAATATGCAAGCATTGTAAAAGGTTAATACCCGAACATGATGCAGCTTGAAAGAAAGGGCTTACGTGTAATAGTTGCCACCAAGATTCGGACAATACACTGCACCACAGCCGACTTTGGACTATTTACACCTTAATTATGAGTACACATGTCTATGCAAGGGGCAATCAATGATGGCATCTCACCGTAGATTTCCATATTAGCTGGCTAAAATGTCCAGTCTCCTCGGTCCATCCCTATAATCCAAAAAAAAAGCTTGCATTTAGTTATACGTGCCCGACGTATCTTTCACACACACACAATAATACTCACGGGATTGGAAAAATCATATTGGGATTGCTCATTATACCAATCCGTAATAGATTCCTTCCATGTGGTTGGTCCTTTTGCAATGTTTTCGCCGTACGGACCCTAGATCATAATAGTAAAATGCGTTAGTGAAGGGATGATTGGATCAGAACGAGCATATGTAATGCGTCTGAAAATTACTGTCACATGCATCCATGATTCTCATCAATGATGTGAAATGACGCCAGACTTACCCCGCTGTGCTTTAGAACACACTCTGTAGACCATTGAAGCGCATACGTGGCTAGGTTATCATCCCACGTGAGGGGAGGCGACCCATGGATTTCTCTGAAATGGTTGTGTGTAGCAAGCACTTCCTCTGGGTTTGTGGGCAATGCACCGTTCGTCTTCAATAATTTCGTTCCCAAAAGTTTATCCAGGTTCAGCAATGGCAGTGTCCACACCACTGGGATAAGAGCTGAAGAGACGACAACAAGAAATTGAACAAGGTTTGGTAACATGGCCCCGACGTTGATGGGTTAAAGTCTCAAAGAAAAGTGCTACGTTGGATAAAAAGAAGAGATGGTAGTAGTAGACAAGATGGAAAAAATGGCTCTTGTGCGTGAAATGATCAACGTATTTATATATATGTTACCATTGCGTATATGTATGTTGTATTGTAGATGTTGCATGAAGCACATTGTGCCATCACTATAACCCGTGATTGTGGGACGACGTCGTCGTGACGACAGTTTGCTGCATAAACATGGATCATCATCCTCTACCGCACTCTCAAATTCTGGTTGGATGGTGCTGAGGATTCAAAATTTGACCTGCCTTTTCCAACGCATGACGCTTCGGGTGTAACCTTGCCATGTGGCAAGGTGCAATGATGTGATTTGATACGCGTAATAATGGTAATGATCAAGCATATGAACACCATTACCATTGCTCCCGATACTACGTTTTGTAAATACCCCAAAACAAAGCAGCGTATCGTCAAATGGTATGTGCATCAAGTTGCTTATGCCTTGCATTCTTGACGATGGATCGACATGCTGTTTTGTTTATGAGATCAGTGGATAAAAACGCAGGATGCTCATCCCTTCTTTCCATTCTGGTGTGAGCAGAACAAGGAGAATCTTGTACTCATTTAGCGCCAACGTACATGATATCTGCAGTACGTGGCTTTCTGGTTTGCTCCCATTCGATCCCTCAAATGATCCGTCATCAAGTTTAGGGGAACCCGGTTACATTACATGTTCCGCTCTTGGAAGTGGATACGCCAAAGCACATGATGCATATATTGTCGTCGCTGGTAAACAGGTACACGCAGGGCCAAAACACATGCCCATACATCCAAATGCATGAAATGAGCGAATATCATGACCATAATTCGCTCTTTCAATGCTGGCAAAAAGTATTATGCCAGTACGTAGTGCACCTGATCTTATTCGTTGGTAACATGAACAATGGCCATCCTAAGGAATTTATGCAAAAGGTGTGTGTGGATTCGACATGCTGCCTATATTATGGCACGATCCACCCATCTAATGTAGATATGCACACATGTACTTGTTATAGGGTCTCGACCGAGAGATTTTAGCTTTAAGAATAAAAGAAATCTTCCCTCACTGATGTAATATGACAAGAGATTGCATCGGTTCTTAGTTTCACGTTAGCATTATTATCAGGCATCTCTCTTTTTTTTTTACGCATCACCCGACGACAATGGAAATTTACCCTATTGGTTTACATGCCTTGAATCTTGATGCTGATCATCCTCTCCAAGCGCTCATACGCCAAAACTTGCATGTAAGGAGCGTATCACAGAGGCTTGGTAAAGGAAAATAAACCAAGTATGGCTTAATGATTCATCATTTCTGCACTCAATGGCTCGTGGCAATTAACATTTGAGACCCTTTTACCACTACGCAAGCCATTTAGTATGACCCCAGAATTCATTGTTGTATACCCGCAGCATCATAGTACGGATCAAAAATAATTGAGGGTGCGATAACATTGATGGCGTTAGGACCTCCCTATATACCCCACCACATGACCTTCCGCAAATATAAACGATGACAAATCGATGTTTCAATGATTGCTACAAGCGTTGCTGGAGAATTTGACCGATTTAGTAAAAATGCGAGGACCTGGTGATTGGATAATGTGACCTTAGCACCTCCCGTACAATGACGATGAAGGAATGATGACAACATTTGATTCGAGACAACAATGCGTACATCATGTCCATGTAGGAATTTCATTGTATGCGTCATCATCATTATTACCATATACCTGGCAACTTTAAATTACTTTCATGTACTACTTGTATACATGCGCCACAGCCGATGCCACGATTGACATGATCTAGATGCCATCTTTTTCAAAGGCAAACTTTTTGTATCAAGGTGTGTTAATGATGCAATGATAAAGGGAAATAATGGGAGATCAAGACATTATTCATCGAGAGAGCAGTCTACAGTAAGATGGTATGTGTAGACTCGGAATGCATCGATAGCTTTGGTAATCCTGCTGTATGGAGCTATACGTATCCAATAAATGCTCTGATCTCGATCGACCGACGTTGGCCGATAAAGCATCCAAGATGGTTATACACGTTTTGTAAGTTTACCGTCACGAATGAGAACATCATGATGATGTAAGAAAATGTATCCAGGTGTTTAGTACTGCGAAGCACGTAGATACCAACCATGCGTATGAAAAATTGACGTGTGCCTGCATATTCCCTTTGGTCCTCCCAATTCAACCCCCCAAATCCGTGATCCCATGTGTATTTGTGTGGTTGTTGTCAATGCTTTGCCACATGTGATGAGTGGTGTAGGGTTGTTGAGTCTGTGATTTTTCTTGGTGAAACCAAACGCACGTGCAAACATCGACCGCCGATCCAGCTGCATGGTGATGCTGATTACATGCAATCACCACTTGTTATGCATGCATCCTATTTGTTATTTGGGAATGTCATATTTCTCATTTATTTATTGCTCTCAAGAATATATACAGATAGGATAATGGGGGGAAATATTAACAAGAGAAGGCGACTATGGAAGGTTCAGGTACAACCTGAGGATAGAAGAGAACAAGAAACCATGGCAACACAGAATTAAGTCGTCGGATTTTCGAATGGGGGTTACTGCACTACCATTTCGCTCTCTTGCTCTCTTTCTTGCTTTCTCTCTCTCTTTGTCTCTTTTTCTTTTTCCTGTGTTTAACTCGTGTCCATGGCAAAGACAAAAGCAAAACAAACGTTGCCCCTGCACAAGGTCATCATGGTTGGCTCTGGTGGTGTCGGCAAATCAGCATTGACGTTGCAGTACATGTATGGCGATTTCGTCGAGGAGTACGATCCTACCAAAGCCGACTGTAAGTCTACCACACACATACAATGCAGTTCCCCGGAGAATCTCGACATGATGACACTCTGACACGATCGTATATAGCATATCGTAAGAAAGTGGTGCTCGACAACCAAGACTGCCAGATTGATATTCTCGATACAGCGGGCCAGGAGGAATATGCAGCAGTAAGTTTTCCAAAGACATCAACACAATAACAACACCACATACACACCCATCCTCTTTGTTGTTGTTGTTGTTTTAAGGGGAGGTGGGGAGTCGAGTGATAGGTTGAAGATGTGCTGAGAGGGAAAAAGGGGACCAAGGGGAAACGATTTGGTTGTTATATCGGCAAAGGGCAAGAGATGGATATAGTTGCTATGACGACCACTTGACTAATCACCATCACAACGTAGATTCGTGACAACTATTACCGCTCTGGTGAAGGATTCATGTGCGTGTTTTCAGTATGTGAGCACGAATCGTTGGAGCATACTCAGGAATTCCGTGATCAAATCTTGCGTGTATTAGACGATGAAACGGTGCGTTGATTGTTTACCAAGCTCTCTCTATATATACACTTTGCTCATTGTTTCAATAGGTACCCTTTGTCCTAGTGGGTAATAAGGTCGACTTGGCACATTTGCGCAAGGTACCTGGTAGTGAAGCATCTGCACTGGCTAGCGAATGGAATTGCCCATACATTGAAACTTCGGCCAAGACCAGACAAAATGTCGAGCAAGTGTATACCACTCTTATGCGTCAAATCCGTGACAGAAAGGCAAAACAACAAACCACTGCCAACCCTGATAAGGACTCTTGCTGCATTATCCTCTAATATTTAAACCATATCATCATTCATCCTGCTCTACACCGACAACAAGTCCCTCCATATTATTGATCCAACAACCCTCCTCAATACTTCTCCCAATTCTCCCTTTCTTTTTTCTTTTCATACTCAATACTTTGTAACGCCTAGTAAACCATTGCTCATTATGGGAGACCCATCATGATGTTTATTGTATTATGGATGGAAAGTGATTACATGGGATGGTCAAGGGTGTCTATGGTCTCGCGCATCATTCAGCGGGTCTGCTGGGATTTGAAGGCTGTGATTTTTCCACTCACTCAACTCCACACACCTCTCTCTCTCTATCTCTATCTTTTTCAACCACGACGATCACACAACATGGTAGCAGCAGCAGTACCAGCAAAACGAGCTGCCGACACAACACAAGATGTGGAAATGGAGAATGCACCAACTACACCAGATAACAATATCGATGCCTTGTTGACGGGATCAGCCAAAAAGACCAGACTTTTATTCGGCAACACTTATGGCCAGGCTGCCATGGATGAGACCAATAGGTGGGGTGAATGCGAGATCGCCTGCTTCCATTGTGCCATTATTGACCGTATGACTCTTTATCCTTCCGTAGCCAACGCATCAAATTGACCAGCAAGATCCACGATGAATACGACAGTGTACGCACGCTACCTGAGGTGCTGATCAAGCAACAAAAGGAAGCACAGAAAGCACGACAAGTGAAAAAGACGACTATCGAGGAAGTACCAGAAGAAGAAGGTGGCAGTTCAGCAGTTAAACAACTTATCGATACGATTCCAGAGAAAAAGGCAACGACAACGTATGATAGGGAGGGAAGGATGACGCGTGTATTTGGTATTGATTGTTTTGTATATAGAGATGAGAAGGCCAATATGGGCATTGTTGCACTGAGATCCAAGGACACAGTATCTGAAATCTTTGGTGATGCTCCTGGTGGTGGTGGCTCACTTGTGCGCCGTGCACGTGCAAAGACAATTCGACCCGTATGGCATGCACCATGGAAGTTGATGCGAGTGATCAGTGGTCATTTGGGATGGGTGCGTGCTGTGACAGTGGAACCGGGCAACAAATGGTTTGCAACTGGTGCTGGTGATCGTACAATCAAGGTAATGCGATTAGAGTGGAACTTTTACATGTATATACTCATGGATGATTTTCAATTAGATCTGGGATCTTGCATCAGGCACACTCAAGTTATCTCTTACGGGTCATATTAGCACAGTGCGTGGTCTCGCTGTATCTCCACGACATCCATACCTATTTTCATGCGGTGAAGACAAGATGGTCAAATGCTGGGATTTGGAACAAAACAAGGTCATTCGTCAATACCATGGTCATTTGTCTGGTGTCTATTCTTTGAGTTTGCATCCTACACTCGATGTCCTCGTCACTAGTGGTCGTGATGCTACTGCAAGAGTAAGTGTGATAGTGATGGGTGGTTGAGACACACAGGGATTAACATGAAGAATGTGTTCTAGGTTTGGGATATGCGAACAAAGCAAAATGTGCACGTGTTGACTGGACATACAAGCACAGTATCCACAGTGCAGTGTCAGGAAGCTGATCCACAAGTGATTACCGGTTCTATGGATTCGACTATTCGATTATGGGATTTGGCAGCAGGCAAAACGATGGGCGTGCTTACACATCACAAAAAGAGCGTACGATCGATTGCCATTCATCCTACCGAGTTTGGTTTTGTATCCGGAAGTGCAGACAATATCAAGGGATGGAAATGTCCTGAAGGCACCTTTATTCAAAACTATGAAGGCCGTAAATCGATCATCAATACATTATCGGTGAACCAAGATGGTGTTATCTTTTCTGGTGGTGACAATGGCTCGCTTGGTTTTCACGATTGGAGATCAGGATATCAATTTCAATCTATGGATACTACAGTACAACCTGGTTCATTGGATGCAGAAGCTGGTATCTTTGCCAGTTCATTTGATCGGACGGGATTGCGACTTATCACTGGTGAAGCTGACAAGACCATCAAGATATACAAAGAAGATGAGAATGCTGTCAAAGATGAAGACTTTTACCAATGATTTCTTAAATAATAAATGTACATTCATTGTTGCTATGATACTCCATATGCATCCCAACGCAGCCTTGACTAAACGGGGCAAATCAGTGACACAATGCACAGGCATGCGATATCCCAAGAATGGATCACATGAGAAAATACCACCACAGTGTTATCCTTTTCCACTTGCACAAAGAGAGAAAGCTTTTTTATTGAATCCCAAAAGAAAGGTGCATCCTACGCACTGTACTTGATTAGACATTCAACTGGCCCCCTTTCAACACCATGACAACGGTAAAAGTTACATCCGATCACTACTATGACTATGGCTAATGCGTGGCCTCTCTCCCCCATTACACCACCCCAGGACAAGATACGTGACCTACAGAATCGACTCGAGACCAATGAACAATGTCTAGAGAAGGCGCAATTGATGCGTGCTATGCTCAGGGATCGTGCAGCTATCGAGCAGTGCGATATTGATATCGAGGATTATAGACGGCGTATCGAGTACTTTAGGCATGAACTGCAGGCACGCACCTATCCTCCGTCAACTGTATCGCCTTCTCCTTCACCACCCAATCCAGCATCAAATGATATTCCAAGCTCTTCAAGTACACCCGTTGGTCCTATTGAAGAAACAAATCAACGTATCTCGGGACGATATACAACCATTTTGGGTATGATAGGGTTGGGTGGAAAAGGAACTTTTGGACAGGATCCCATTGACAAGTGTATATGTGAATGACGATAGATCTACTTACGAGCAGCACGCCCTATCATCGACACAAAGTCTCATTCAAGTTGCACCAACTTCAATATAAGCTCAATGAGGAAGAGAAGCTGTTGGCAGGATATACACGAATGGCTGGTGCGATTCCCCCGGCAAAGGGTTTCATTCGACGACCGAGCACCGAAGTCCATACACAAATGCATACACAAATGCAATGCACCAGCGAAAAGGTGCGACTTTTGAAGCGTGCTTTGGCAAAGTATGAGGATCTTTATATTGATGATGAAGATGGAGATGAAACGAGTAGCAATGACAGCATAGCCGGTATGTATATTATATATGTTCTTTTTCACTTAACTCATTTCCTATTTCATTTGTTGCCTAGTGAATCACCTTCAACCTGCCATCCGGAAACCAGTATCTGGGTTATTAAAGCTCGAGATCCTCCAGGCTCGTGACTTGAGCCATGTGCCAACAAGCGTGATAAAGTCACCGGTTACCGTGGTTTGCGTCAAGATTGACCGACAAGTCGTTCATAAAACACGTCCACGCAATGAGGATTGGTTTGAAGATTGCGAAGTGCATGTATCAGAAGGATCAGAATTGGAGATTGAGATATTTGACCAGGAAAGTGAGAAACGACGCGTACCGATTGGCGTATTATGGATCAGAATCACGGATCTTGTGGAAGCATTACGTAAACGACGACCTCACCGCCTTGACAACAACTCTTGGATGCTTGCACAACCACCATCACCATCATCAGCAGCAGATAATAGCAACAATCCCCTTCCTTCAACCGCTACACGTTCATCACCGCCTGATACACCTCGTCACAGACCCACCGCTACCACAACAAATACATCACAAACTTCCATCTTTGAATGGTTTGAGGTGGAGCCATGTGGTGGTCTCGCACTACGAATGAATTTTGGTAGGTAAACACACCCCCGTGGGAAAACAAAAACAGAGAGAATTCTCACACGCTATCAAAAAAAAAAGTACGTCAACCGGCAAGGTTTCGCCCTCGAGATCGATTGGGTCGTGCAGGTGCTCTTCGTTACAGACAAGGAAAGAGGATATTCGATTTGAACGGCCATCATTTTGTGGAGCAACGATTTTACAACATTATGAAATGTGCATTGTGCAATGACTTTCTTGTCAACAGCGGATTTCAATGCGAAGGTATTTTCTGTTTTCTGCCTAGTCTCTACTCCTCTCTCTCTACCACCACGCGCACGGACTCAAAATGAGATAGGATGTCGGTACATGTGTCACAAGGATTGCTACACAAAGGTCATCACGCGCTGTATTCGCCTTTCACATTTGACAACGGTAAGAAACTTTGAGCAGCAACGCAGGACATGTTTTTTCATTGATGTATCTTTTTAGGAATCGGATGAGGAAAGCCTCAAGCATCGTATACCCCATCGGTTTACTCAAGTCACCAATATCGGAGCCAAATGGTGTTGCCATTGTGGTCATGTTTTACCCCTGGGATCACGCAGCACACAAAAGTGTTTGGGTAAGGTGTACATGATACATAGCTTACACAACTTGATCCATAATAACATCTTCTCTTTAGATTGTGGCGTCACTTGCCATACACGTTGTATTCGTCTCGTACCCGCTTTATGTGGATTATCGATTGACACCGCCAACCAGATGCTTGCTGAGATTCATGCAGCAAAGAAACAACATCCTCTTGAACGTGATGATACATTTTCTTCAAAACCAGAGACATCCGATTTGGAAACGGTGGATTCTTTATCAGTCCAAGCATCTATAACCGATCCGTCTCATCTCGAAAGACGCCTTTCAGCATGCAATCTATCACCCATGGATACAACCATCATTGACAATAAGGATGCTTCTTTGTATGAGGAGGAAGGACACTTGACAATGGAACCTGCTCGTTCTCGTGTTTCCTTGGATGATTTTACATTGCTCAGAGTCATTGGACGAGGAAGTTTTGGCAAGGTAAAAAAGGAACAAGTGCTGTTTATTGGAGAAATCATACTTACATGTGTGCGTTTTCTAAGGTAATCCTGACACGCAATCGTAAAGACAGTCGCCTGTATGCGATCAAAGTCCTCAAGAAGCGAGCTGTTGTTGACGGGATTGGGGATGCGGCTGGTATTGATGGGTAGGTGGTTGCGTTTTGCAGTGTATTCTTTTCTATGGCGCCTAATCCACGTTACGCTGTAGTATCCGAATTGAGAAGCGGATCTTTGTTACTGTCAGTCGTTACCGACATCCTTTCTTGGTGAATATGCATTCATGTTTCCAAACCGAAGATCACCTATTCTTTGCCATGGAATATGTTTGTGGCGGTGACTTGATGAGCCATATCCAACGTGAGCGCTTTTCGGATAGGAGAGTCAAGTAAGCAATGATGGGCCACCCCTTTAATCCATGGGTTCTAAATTCGACGCCCTTTGTTTTATATTATAGATTCTATGCATGCGAGGTTTTGTTGGCACTGGAGCATTTCCACAAGCTGGGCATCATTTACCGTGATCTTAAACTCGAGAATGTGTTATTGTGTGAGGATGGCCATATCAAGCTGGCCGATTATGGCATGTGCAAGGATGATATGTGGTATCGATCAAGGACGAATACTTTGTGTGGTACACCGGAATCCATGGCACCAGAGATTTTACTTCAAGAAGGATATGGCCGTTCAGTCGATTGGTGGGCCTACGGCGTATTGATTTACCAAATGACGTTCAGTCAATCGCCCTTTATGGGAGAAGACGATGATGATGTCTTTGATGCTATTCTGGGTGATGATCTTTGGTTCCCTGCTCATACCAATCCCAAGATTCGATCCATATGCGAGCAGGTAAGACGTGATGTGAGGATATAAGCAAAGATTCTTATGCTGCAATATACATAGCTTTTATCACGTGATCCGGAACAACGACTTGGATCAAGCCCAGGAGATGCTTCTGAAGTCAAGCGGCATATTTATTTCCATGATGTCAACTGGGAGGACATGTTGGCTCGACGTATTCCTCCACCTTTTGTTCCAACAGTTCAAGGCGCTCTTGACACATCCAACTTTGACAAAGAATTCACACAAGAGATACCCACAGTGACACCTGTTGAAAATCCATTATCAGCAAATGAGCAAGGAGATTTCATTGGATTCTCTTTTACAGCAGAACCTTGTTGGTAGAGGATTGAATAACATCATACTATCTTTACTTTTTTGTTTACTGTTGGATCGTGTTGGTGGTGAAATGAAGATGTATATTAAGTATGGGTAGTATCAGTCATGATGCTGTGATGAGCTTAGTTCAAAAGTCGTTTATTAATAAAGTACATAGTTATCCCACTTTGAGAGTAGATGAGAATTGTTTATATACGCAAGCTTTCATTAAAGGGCGCTGTGTGTGTGTAACGTTGGGGTCCTTGTCAAAAACCAGCTGATCGGAATCGTGGGCATTGTATCTCTTTTTCGTTTGTCAGCATGATTTCCAAGCAACAGATACCAGTAGCTGGTCTACAACTCACAGTATATGGCCTTGAAGAATACAAGAACAAAGGTGGCCAAGGTCCAGTTGCCGTCATGTTCGCCATGCATGGTCGACTTCGTAAGCATCTCCATGAATTGAGTACTTGAGCATTGGCTTATGCTTCCCCTCTAGAGAAAATGAGTGCCATGGACCCTATTTGTGAAGCTCTGTGTTCCCTTAACGACGATCAACCTGGCAGACGGCATTTGATTGCTATATCATTTGATCATCCAAACCACGGAGGACGTCTTATCCATCGAGCCAGTAACTTTGCATGGAAGGAAGGCAAACACCAGAATCCAATGCATGCACAAGACATGTGGTCCATGTATCATTCCTCAGCTTGTACAGTGTCAGAACTCATTGACGTGGTGGAAGATTATCTCTTTGGTCCTCAAGAACAAAGTCGTGTCCAAGTGTGGGGTGTCATGGGCTTTTCGATGGGTGGTCATGCAACATTCTTAGCAGCTGCATCAGGTAAAAAGAACAATAACGTCATGCACCATATGTATATTGTTTATTAACCCTACTACATGTAGATCCCCGTATTAGCGTTGCCATTCCAATTGTAGGCACTGCCGACTTTTTGAGCCTGTTACGTGATCGGTTGTCACAATCATCTCTTTCGGAAAAGGATCACTTGCCTCGACGATTCTGTGATATGGTGGATGCCAAAACAGCCAATCTGGATATCCGACTCAAGAACACCAAACTTCTTATGATAAGCGGTGCAAAGGATCAATTGGTACCTGGGAAATTCAATTTGGATCTTGTGAATCGACTTGGCAAGACACATACCGGCAAACAAGGACGTGATTGGGCATTTGTCATTGTACCAAATTGTGGACATGAATGGAGCAAAACCATGTTTGATTTATCGGTTGCATGGTGTAATCAATGGATGGTGCAAATTCACCCCGCCACAGATAGCATAGAAACCACACTCAAAGCCCATTTGTAACTTAATGATATTATAAAGATGATTTCATTGTTGTATGCTCGTATAGATGAAAAAATGGGTGGATGGAATAGAAAAAGAGACAAAGAATATCGCGCTCATTGTGATATATCTATGCAAGGGCTGGCCACTGTATGGATGGATTGCTTTATTGTTTGCAAAGGACAGCATGGTTGGGGTCATTGTCGAAAGAATACACCACCCAACATTGATATGGCAAACCATCCCAATGACACTGTTTTTCGGATTGTGATAATGGGTCATCAAGAAGAATTAACATGGATTTCATCCAAGTGGGGCGTGATTCAATACATAATAAGTTTTAGCGGGTGGATACATAGCATTATTACACCATGCATGAAGCCTGATCGAAGACACCATCAGGAATTTGGATGTATGATGAGGTAGTCTCATTTTTGGGTAGTGCGTAGCCTCCTGCATGAGCTCCACTAGATACCATTACGTTGTTAACATCTACCTCATGATAATGATACGCCATTCATCAAGAAACAATTCCTCATTACAACCCTTGATTAGCACTCATATCTGATTGACACAAGTGGCTTCCTTGAGCAGCGTGCCATGGCACCTTGAATTGTTTGCATAAATCTGTTTGCCGGCAGACCACGCACACTGCTCACGCAGTTCATTCATTTCAACCAAATCAATGGCATACATAACCATTGGCGAAAAAGAGTATCCTAGCAACAGCAACAGCATCATGTCCCATACCACCACCATCTTTAAGACGATTCCCCCATTACACAGCGCGTTGCCCGCATCCCCGATATCCATAAAACTTTGTTTCTAGATTTTGACAAGCATTTTGTAATTGATATGCAATCAAGTTCCCCCACAGTAAGATCGATCATTTTCAAATCTGCCGCCTTCAAAGCTGGGTACCATGTTGGCAAAGTGGTGGGTTCTTCTTTAGAGTCAGCTTTGTAAAGGCTGCGGAGGCATCTTTCTCGCCTTCGTTTTCATTTCTTTTTATCACTCACATTGCTATACTTAACGCATTTGGAAGAACGACACTACTTATATTCAACGAATGGTATTTACTCATAAGGCATCCTGGGGAATAGAAAAGAAAATCTAATTGTCTACTTTTGCGCTTTTCAGCACCTTCTGAAGCGTTGTTTTCTGCACCATTAGCCAACGTACGCGTATACATTGTCAGCATTCTCGCACACCAAACATAAAGGCTATGAAGTGCAAGGAGGAATGAGACAGCAAAAACTACTTGTGATCCGATGTACACCAAGACTATCTCAATCTCTGTATTCGGCAGCATTGAACGCATTCGGCTTGTACGTAGTCAGAACACATGCATTTGGATTCAGCAGGTAATAAGACTTCTATGATGATATAAGGATATAAAGGCTAAAAAATGCAGTAGCACCATGTAGTTGTATGCGTGATCAAGCCGACACGGTTGAAGCCGGTGTGGAAAAGTACTGGCGCATGATATGTACCTGTCCAACCCCTTCAAACATTTTGTGGATGTTCCATGGCAACACGGCGATTGCTGTCCTCACCAGCACGCATTGGGGCTATCGTTTCTCATTGCAAAGCAATCATATGCCAGCCCTTGGGCCCTGAAGCTGAATGGAAGATGCGTCAACTAAGCGAGTGCTTGGCCACTCTGTGGTGGGTACTTGTTATGGTTGGTGGCTGTTGCGCTTCGTTGTTGGGGTGTCGATACACGTTGAGTGGATGTTCCATGGCAACACGGCGATTGCTGTCCTCACCAGCACGCATTGGGGATATCGTTTCTCATTGCAAAGCAATCATATGCCAGCCCTTGGGCCCTGAAGCTTGATGGAAGAATTGTCAACTAAGCGAGTGCTTGGCCACTCTGTGGTGGGTACTTGTTATGGTTGGTGGCTGTTGCAATTCGGTATTGACAGGAAAGGTATTATTGGTACTACCGCAAAACGGGAATTGATATTGCAAAGGGAAGTATAAAGCTACTCTCATGTTACAAAGTTAATAACTTTTATCGTCTCATGCTGTTGGACAGACGTCTGGACCTCCTGGTGCAAATCCTACAAGCCGTTATGCATAACTTGTCAAGGCTGGCTTCTTCCCTGATCAACATCCCTCGGCAGCCAACCAGCTTCCCAAACTCGGTACTTCCATCGGGTGACTTATGCGCAGCGGTGCCCATTGATCGTAATTTATACGTGCCCTCTACAATAGAATCCATCCTATTTTGTATAGTGTTAATCAATAGCCTGATATAAGATTGCCTCAGAACCAGTTTTGAACGAGACACATTATATAATTGAAATCCCCATTTTGTACTTTGATAAATATAATGAAGATGAATTTACAGGTATACAAACAAGTGTTTCCGCAGTCAATTACAATTCATGCTCAGACCATGCAGCATAAACTATCCTGGCTTTTTGTTTCCAGCCTGCTGCGCTTCTTCCCCTCCTTGCTCCTCGTCACCATGCCAAAAGAATCGATAAGAAAACCGAAAGCAGGATTGCGCATTACCAACTACAAACCTGAACAGTCAACAAAAGGTCTTCCAAAGGGTTTCCTCAATCTTAAAGCCTCGGAATGGACCAGTCCCTCGCGTGTGGTCAAAGCCATCAAAGGCGATATCATTCGATACACGCCACCAAAGAACGCTTACGACAATATTCTCACCGCCTTCAATGCTATTAAAAATTCAGAGGATATACCTGAGCAGGTGAAGGCTTATGCAGTTCACTGCCACGCTTACGCTCTTTCTCCCGAATTTTGAAGCGAGTTTGCAGCATCATATATTGCCCGTCGTGTCGAGCTTGAAGACCATCCCATTCGCCAGTCAATCCATAGTCTAAACGAGCAAGGCCTTGCAAATGCTGTTTCAATCACAAGCCGATCGCTTGAGGAAGTTCACAATGCTGTACAGCAGAATTTTGATAGTAAGTTTGATCCGACGTTTATTGGATTTAGGCTGATTGTCTTTTTTTTATAGATGATCGAGAACATGAAGAGGTGGAGGAACAGCCCGCAGCAGCTGATGATGAGGACTGGTGGCACAACGTAAGACCAAGACAAAGGGCACATACTAGCTGATGATTGCTGACAACAATGCTGTAGGAAATCGCTCGCTTTGAGAAACGAGGCCTTGAAGGTAGGTAGTCATGCTTCAAGCTTTTATTGCCAACGTACTGAATCTTCTTGTATGCTGTTAGATGATAATGCTGTATCCGAGGATAACACAGCTAAGCGTCAAGCTGTAGCGGAATCTAGTAGTACTGCTTCCATGTCGGCACCAAAGGTTTGTCATATTAAGGAAGTGTAGTTGATTGGATTATTGAATGTGTTGTTTATATTATTGACAGGGTGATAATGAAGACACTCTCCACGATGATGACGTTCTGCTCGATGATGGCATCCTACTGCATGTTCCCACGTTATCGCCAAATGACACAAGCTTCGACGAGCATGACAGGCGCATCTATGTTGACGATTACCCCATAAATGTAAGGCACTACATTGACAGCGTATATATGATTGATTTTTTATTTAACATCTTCAACTAATAGGACGACGACAAGCCCTTTCCTTGTAACCTATCGCCAATCATCCCCCCTGGCTCGCCCGAGGGATCTAAAGGCTTGGACGACTCATTTGTTAGCGATACCTACCATGTCAGCCGCAACAATTTACATCTTTACGACTCGATTGAACCCTGGCCCAGCTGTACGACAAACGTAAGTTTATTTTTATACTCTCTTGGATAGAAAAATGGTGGTTGACTTTACCCTGTACAGTGGATGATTGGTGACTTTGATGTGATTTCTGAATTGAAACGTTTTGGGAAGTATCATCACATTTGGCTACGACACAAGGAAACATCAGTGATATTCGCATCTTGTAAGTTGGAGAGCGTGCTTCTCCTCATACGAAGACTCATACTAACAGCTTTTCTAGGGCCCTACATCGTATTTTCCCGTTTCTCATCAATCAGAAAGAATCCATCACTATGTATATCGACCATCATGATGACATTCTCAATGAACTCAAGTTGCTTACTTCTGGATGCCCATCGATTTCTTCTGATCTAATTCTTTGGTGTCATTCACTTACGGTAAGAAAGAATTAATAAGATAAACCTTTTATCCTTCTTACTTATTCTCTTTCAGACAACTACTGACAAATGGGCGATAATGAAGAAAAAGTGCCTTGATATCATGAATATGGCTTATGAAAAGGGTGATGACACAGATATCTTGGCGACCAATATACTGTTCAACATGTAACGTATGAATAACGGTGTGGATGTCATTGCCATTAACGTTCTATCCTTTGAATTTGATACATAGAGCACCACGGATAGCAAGAAAACGTGACACGTACTTGATTGAAGATACCTTTATTCACTTATACCTTGATTCATTGTTGGATGACATGTTTTCTACAGAAGAGATCTTCTATCAATCGTGGTAAGGAGATTTATATATATTCTGTCTGGAACTAATCCTCGTTTTCTTATAGGGCGAACTCTTCACTTGAATCATCGACCCAAATGAAACCTGATTGGCTGAACTACATACGACCATGGCACATGAAGATCGACATCACCACCTGCGAAGTGAAGCCCCCATCGAAGCAAGGAAATTGCGAGCACTCTGACTTTGTGAAACTTGGGCTGGAAATGCGTGGCATGCTGAACAAGATGCTAGATATAATTGAAGTTGAAGACGCAATGGTATTTGGAATTCTGGTTGAGGGTAAGTTGATTTAAGGCATAAACTATGGTCGAATTTTCATTCACTTGGATCTTTTCATAGGTTACCATTTTACTACATATGCCATGGATTTGAAAGCACAAGTATATCGCATGATACAACTCGGAAGCTGCAACCTGATGTCTCAACAATCTGATCTTGGTGCGTTCCCTGCCTTGTTCCACTGCCTCTTACAAGTGAAAACTTTAGCTGTCATCGTTGCAAACAAGATCAGAATTGCACAACTCGAAAGAGCTAAAGGAAAAAGGAAGAACCCTGATGGCCCTATATGGAGATCGAATGACCTGATGAAGACTACAAAAAAGAAAAGACCATCTCAATAGTTTTATCCTTGTATATCTCTGCTCTCTCCCTTGTACAGAACCACACCCTTCTTCTCTTGCATATATAATTTTTACCATGATTACAGACAAACCTGATACATTGATGAGGATGACATAAATATGGATGAATAGTGTTTTGCATTGTGAATGTGTGAAAAATGCTTCCATGTACCCATCTTTGGGATGCAAAGCTGGATACTTTGTGTTGATTTTCATCGCTTTTATATTGGGTTGTGTGTATTATGAGCAAAGTCTGTAGTGGAAGTCGAAGAGTTTTACTAGTCTACCTGTATTGGTATTGGAGCCTGGGAAATTGGATTGGCACCTACCGGCTTCTGTATTTTCAAACGCAAACCACTGTATAGACGGATATCACGGTATTATATATTTGGTAAGGGAGCTATCATATATCGTTCCTTTAAAAAATCCGCAGTATTGAATACTCGCACCATCCGTGGTGGCGGTGTGAATAGATTGTATTCATTGGAGGCAATCATGCAGCTGGCCACTACTCTTTCACGCAAAAAGCTTTTAATGACGCAGCAGAGATCCGAAGGATCCTCGCGCCAACACGACACTTTCACAGACACTGATAGTCAAAAAATCAGTCAAGTGCGCAATGACCTCTTTAATTCAAGTAACTCTTTACATACGGAAGGCGAGTTAGTGTTTGATATTTATAAACGAGCTTCATAGATTTCTGGGAGAACACCAAATGGCGACAGTGGACAGTGAACACTTTCGACGTTGAAGCGTTGCGCCTACAGCCGTCGATATCTCGTGGTGAAGCTCACGACAATTTGTCCCGCGATATTGATCAGCTACTCAAGGTTCTCAACACTGCGCCCAACAAAATTGAACAGTTGAAACGTATGAAGAAGGCATTAAAGGGTATGTAAGTCTTAAAACACTCTTTGAATAAGCTGGCTCACTTTACTGTATCAACCATGTGTACCTTGAAAAGTCGATGCATAGTAATATGTATGTACACGACAATCGTATCCCAGTATCTTTCCCACCTCGCGTTTTTCCACAAGGACGTGATTGGGCATTTGTCATTGTACCAAATTGTGGACATGAATGGAGCAAAACCATGTTTGATTTATCGGTTGCATGGTGTAATCAATGGATGGTGCAAATTCACCCCGCCACAGATAGCACAGAAACCACACTCAAAGCCCATTTGTAACTTAATGATATTATAAAGATGATTTCATTGTTGTATGCTCGTATAGATGAAAAAATGGGTGGATGGAATAGAAAAAGGATGTGGTACACTCTCGCCATGTTAGCCAGGGCCGACCTTGGGGATGTCGTAATGCTCGCTAAGCTGTTCTAGCTTGTTATTAAACTCGGAAACCTTTTCCTTGTGGGACTTGGCTGCAGCCTTCGCTATGCGCTCCATTTGCTATACTCTGTGTATCAGATATCCAATCCATCATTACTCCTAGGAGTATTCAAACATACCCGTTTCCGTTGTGTTTCCTCAAACTTTTTTTCTGCCTCGGTTTTTTCAATCATATGCACTCTCTGAGGTGACTCTCCTTCTTCCGTGATCGCACGGGTGATCTTCTCCTTGTCCTTTTTGGATTTCTTTTTCTTTTTCCTGTCATGGGTAGGGTAATTGGGTGAGAGGAGAGGCATCGCAAGTCAACCATTGGATACTTACTTTATAGATGGCCCCTCGCCTCCTTTGAATTTGAGCGACCCTTTGCTCACATTGTCATAGACCGACATTGTGTTGAAAGTGAAAGAAGCAAAGATTATACAGTGAAATTCTAGCGCCTTCCTTTAAATCCAGCAGCATTGTCAAGTCATCGCTGTCAGACACATCGACGCACACTGTAATTAATGCATGACCTTGAAATTGCCTCCCTCCAATCCCAAACTTTTACACAAGATGCTCTTGGACATGCTGATCAACTTTGTATTAATAAAGAACCCACGCTTCATTTGAAAGTTTTGAATGGGAGGATATGATGTGGGATTTACTATGAAGGACGGAAATTCCGCACCCGCCCGAATTCATGAAATGTCAATTAGTATGCAATACCTTGGGATTCCCCATCTTCAACATGAAACTTGGTAAGAAGGCTCTCTAATCCATGCTGATCAACTCTATTCATATTAAAACCACAGGCTTCATTTTAAAATTTTGAGTGGGAGTATCCAAATGTAAGAAAGCCAAGGGCATATATATGTAGGGTGTACATTTCATTGGTTTTGTTCAGCTCTACTTAGGATATCTGCCATTCTTAGAATAAATCTATCGCATCCATATTGTCCAAGTAATTGCAATCCCACTGGAAAACCACCTTGTCCTTTACCGACAGGCACGCTGACAGCAGGGAGACCGGCTAAGCTGGCTGGAATGGTCAACACGTCATTCACATAGGTTTCCACAGCGCTGTTATGCTTCTCGATACCATCCTGCTCTTGTTGGTCAGACTCTGGTACACAATCTTCAATCCTTGGTGGTTCAGAGGTAGCACTTGGCACCAAAATCACGTGCACACCCGATGTAGCTCCTTGAGAATGGCTGTGGAGAGGATTCGCCAATGAGAATACATTATCGAAATCTTGTTGGATAAGACGTCGTGCTTTTTGAGCAGGTAAAAAGTTCTTTTCATATGTTCTAAAAGGCACCAAGTTAGTTGCCCAGCAACGCTTTTCTCTCTCTCCCCCCTTTCTTTGAAATGCCTTACCCAGCGGTTAAAATATGGGTACCCAACATGATACGTCGTTTCACTTCCGATCCAAAGCCTTCAGCGCGTGTATCAGCATATAAAAAGTTATCCTCTGGATCTGCTTGTGCTTTGCTTCGGCGACCTATATATATATGTATCAGAGCCCAGTTTCCATTTACAGAATCCAAGCTACTTGCCATACTCTACGCCATCAAATCGTGCCAGATTGGAGCTTGCTTCTCCAAGAGCAATAGTGAAATAGGCAGGCAATGCAAATCGTGTGTGTGGAAGTGAGATTGGGACAATGGTAGCACCACGTTCACGAAGATGTTGGATACCGTTACGCCAGATATCAACCACGGTTTGTGAAATGGGATCGACATAATACTCTTGAGGAACACCAACCACAAGTCCTGAAAGATCATCGGTGGCCCATCGACCCGCTAATGCTTGATCTTGTTCATCCACACGTCTTCTAAACTTGTCAGGCATACAGGTTGGATCCTTTTCATCATACATGGAAATGGCATCTGTACCACATTGAAAAATCAGTGACACAGTATATATATATATATATATATCATCCAACATGGGAAAAAACAGCTTACCATAAACTCTGGATGCATATCCCACATCTTTTGCAAGGATACCAACGGTGTCGAGTGAGTTGGCATAGCTGATCAGACCATAGCGTGAGCATCGACCATAAGATGGTTTATATCCAACAACACCGCAGTAAGAGGCTGGTAACCTAACGGATCCACCTGTATCCGATCCCAATGCACTAGAATAGAATTGGCAATGAATATATGGTATGGGTGACCAAATGTATATATGTACACTTACGCTACACACATGCCAGCAGCCACAGCAGCTGCACTACCACCGGAGCTTCCACCCGCCACACGCCTTTTCCCTAATGGGCTTGATGCATCCTTGTCATGTGGGTTGATCACTGCACCATAATGGCTAAAGATATTGGCTGCTCTATAGCATGGTAGTGTTGTCATTTAGACATTATTGCATATATATAACATCATTGTCCTACTTACCCCATGCCAAATTCATCCATGTTTGTTTTTCCCATAATGATAGCACCTGCCTTGTTCAAATGTTTGACAACGGTTGCCTCGTATGGTGATGTAAAGCCTAGATGATAACAAAAGTTACTACATTGACGCTTGCATGATTAAATGCTCCCCCCCCCATTCCACCCTACCTTCCAAAACACGAGATCCACATGTAGTTTCCAAACGACTTGTACAAAAGTTGTCCTTGATACCAATAGGTGCACCATCCAAAGGTCCTAGTGAGGTGCCTGAAAGGCTTTGGCTGTTAGCAGTGGTATTGATAGCAAATCCAAGGCACTTTTGGCTACCTTGTGTTTGACGTGTCGCTGTGTCTTTGCCGAGCTGTTCCAATAGTTGTTTATCTTCCACAGCAACGAACGCGTTGATATTCTCATTATGGCTATGGATCTTGTCGAGAGCGTCATGCCAACTTGACAGTTGTCTACCCTGCATCATACATACACACCCATTCAATCGTCCATGTTGAATTGTCCCATTCGTACACACACATACATACCTGAATCAGAGGTCTTTTGAAACGAGTGACAAGGTTGGATCGTGATAGCATATGTGTTTTCGGAAGGTGTGGGATATATAGTCGGATGGTGGAGATAGCAACAATTGATGAGCCGAGCACTACCACTTCCCCCCCCCCAAACTCCAACCCACCCACCCACTCGCCACAATTCCCGCAAAGAAAAAAAGTTAAAATGGTGCTACACGTGCAATCAACGGATGAACGGGTGAAATGAGTTTTCTAATTAATCCACTCTTTCAATCCCATTATAATTCATTGTTGATTATATACTCTTTATTAGTATGATGACGGTGCTATGAGAGAGTGAAAGAGATGATCGCTTTTAGCCCCTCCATCCTTCTGGTGGTGGTGGTATATTGCGAGGTGGAGGAACATGATGATGATGGGGTGGTGGACGAGCATAGTTATTGTACGCAGGTCGCGGACTTGCACGAGCATCAAGAGACGATGTACGACCTTGTACCATCATTTGTGGCTGCGAAACAGGAGGAGGTCTATACGATTGTGGTGGTGGTGGTGGTGCTTGTTGTTGTCTTATGGGTGGTGGTTGACCTGTTCTATAAACAGGCCTTGGCGATTGTTGTGGAGGTGGGGCTGGATGCATAGGCCGTGATGTATACATGGGTCTTTGTTGAGCAAAAGGAGGAGGAGGTGTTCCTGTAGATTGTGGTGGTGCAGGTCTATAAGATGACGGATGAGGTCTTTGTTGAGGCACCGAATACATGCCGGGATGCTGCCGCATAGCTGCCGTTGTTTGTGGTGGAACACCTTGATAAGTTACTGGTGGTGGTGGTGGTCGTGATGATGGAGGTGGCATTCTTGGATCATAAGCACGAGTTGGACGAGGAGAAGTTGCCATACCAGCTGGATGATGAGCATAATACTGCTGCTGTTGTTGTTGGCTTCCTCCACCTCCTCCACCTGCAGTATACATGGGCTGTGGTGCCATTTGAGGATGTTGACCTTGTTGCCATTGTGTTTGTTGTTGATATTGATAATATTGTTGTTGCTGTGGAGGAATGGGTTGTGATGATGGCACAGGTGTAGTTGCTTGGTGAACCGGTGCTTGTTGTTGGAGTTGACGATGATTTTGTTCCATAAAAGCAGCTCCTTGATTATCATGTTTGGGAGGTGAATGGGTGGGCGAAGGCAAATAATCCAAAAAATCAACCACATCTGCTGCACTTGGCTCAGGCCCAAGATCTTCTAACGCTTGAGCATCATCCGCTGCTTGCTGCTGTTGGTCGTCATGGGTACTTGTACTTCCTGTTGACCGTCGGTGGTCGTCACTAGGCGCGTATTGCTGTAACAAAGTTGCTTTCTTTTTCTCAAAACCCTTTTGCGTAATGTCGCCATCTTCAAGCTCAAGCTCGAGATTTCGAAGTTTGTCCAAGAGCTCGCTCGGTAGATCTTGATCCGATTCAGGTCCCATGGTTTTGCAGATGGAGTGAAAGAGGAGAGGTAGCTCGAGGATGCGACCACTATTTCGCGGGCCGCTTACTTATTCCTTACCACAAAAATAGTATCACCACAGCCAAATTGCCCTTTGATGGAATATAGATGAGCCTTTCTCGGTATAATAGGAATTGGGGTAGTAAAAGAACTAGTCATATTCCTTGATTGTAAACGTTATTGTATTCTTTATGGAGAATAAGGGGTGCTTCTATGCATTGATATACTCTGCATCTATCGCTGTTTCATATTAATTCCCCAAAAACACGTATCTGTCATTGTAATAAATTTGTGTTTCTGCCCTTGTCAAAGAGCTTATTCTCCTTATAGAAGTAAAATGGCGTCTCATTGTCATAACACAATCAAACATATCCACCGTTACACATCTCTTTCTCAACATTGAAGCTACCATGTAAACGCACAATGAAAGGGATCGTGATACCTCAATCCGACTGCTTTATCAATCATTGGTTAAGCAACTAGAGCATCTTTGATCACTAACATGACCCTATCGAGCCATCGACTACATTTTATACAATACAATGCTATTCTAAGTCATATGCTGCACATGTTCAATCACACGCCATAGGTCTTCCGCTTCATTGGATTTGGAAAGGGCATCCATGTGACTCTCCAAAAGTACTTTTTGCTCTAAATAACAAAAATGGTGAGTGGAACTGCGCTTGTTGAATTCAAGTCGGGCATCTTACTAGCATCTTGGTATCTTCCCATGCGGTAAGGATCGATCGTCGTTAATGTTTCATATATGGAAACGATTTCTTGACAGGTCTTTTCCGGATCTTCAACACCATTTGCTAGTCTGAGCTGATCCAAAAAGTGTGCCAATGTTTGCAATACCCCTTTTTCAATTGAACAATGTTAATCTCAAGGAGTAGTCTTTTTCCATATACTCACATTTACTCTCGGGCTCCAAGTCTAATAGGTCTCGCACAACACGCACTTGATCTTTGAGCAGCTCTACACGGTCCAAGGTATGCCAGGCTGAAATATGGGATGTATTGGTCATGGTGTAAGGTCGTTTTGATGGCTTGGACCATTGCGTGGCGGTTGTCTCGAATCGGGCGATCAATGCATTGATTTCTGATATTTGACATAGAGTCAGTCCCAAGGTCTGGAACAAATTAAACCAGTGTGTTACCTGAAGCATGGGGTATTGATTTAATTTCACCTTGCCAAGCTGACGCTGGTTTGGACTTTAAGGGTGTGTTTGACACAATGATGTCGGGATGAATGCTGATTCGAGATGGGTCGATATCACTGTTCGGCATAGCAATCCATACTAATCCATGTCGCTGACTCGGTCCAAGGGACATCCATGATCCTGATACCGGGTTATCATTGCCATCCAAGAGACTGGGTGCGTCAGCTAATATGATATCGCTATCCATGACCACGATAATAGCCCGAGATCCTTCGCAACGATATGCTCCAAGAACACGCACCGGTAATAAAGCTGTAGGTAGTTTTCATTAGTATCCCTCGCTTGTAAATAAGAGAGCATTGCTCATACTACTTGCCTCGACCAACAACCCATCGATAATAAAGCCAAGCTGATTGATCATCTGGATCGGTATAAATGGCTGCCTCGATCAACTCCAATTCTAATGATTCAAGCGTGTAAGTTTTTCTCTTGTTCCGATACCCCACTATGCTTCATGATCATACCATGTTTGGCTACTTGGTTCTTTTCTTCAGGAGACATGGATGCCACAGTTTCAGGTAAAAGACGAGTGCGTTGATGCCATGCTGAGTAATTGCTGAAGCTTTGTTTGATCTTGCGTGTGGTGAAATCAAATTCTCCTTGAGTCAGCTTGGCGACTTGCTCTTGATCCTTGGCATCCTGTCGTAATTTTTCCATCACATAGCGACGATAATCCCATCCATGAACTATCAATGTCGCTGGGTTAGATAACAGCTATAACCTCCTTATGAAAATTGTACTTACAGTTACGTGCATCCATTGCCAATAGCTTTTCCACTAAGCCAAGTTCTGCCATCCAATCTGGGTTGGGCATCGATTCCAGGCACCAACGACGATGATTCCAAAGCCAGTATGATTTGGGGTTGATACGAATCAATTGCATGAAGAACTGGAGATCGTCGACGTAGATGGATCGGTTTTTGGCAATAGCCTCTTCAGATAACGACTCGCCAGACTCCAGAATACCACGCTGCAAAATCACTCGTCGCTTGTTCCATATGGTGTAATAGTCGGGATTGTGTTGCAGAATACGTGTAGTCAATGATAGCGTCTCTGGTGTATATATCTCTTGCTCAAACTAGATAAAATACATGATAGAATATGTTCATATGGGTGTTGCATGTATGCATGGGTGGTGCGTGGACTCTGACAAACCTGAGAACGGCATTGCTCCACAAGCTCATTGTAAGCCTTGATTTTGCCAGCTTCCTTTTCACGTCGAGCTAAAAGTGCTTCCTCGGACACGTTCTCTCGTTTCCTGCCGTGCTTCATCGTCTCGTTTAGTCATCGCCATAGCTGTAACTGAATGGGGGCTACTCACAACGTTGCTGCTCATTGTGGACACAAGAAAAAGAGACAGGTCTGCTGGAATTTCAAGCGCGGTGTTAATCTTCGTGATCACGTTACCATGACAACAATAGATGGTGGTTGTTAATTGTAGCCAGTAAATGATATGATCAGCATTAAAGAAAGCAAAAGTTCATCACATATACACATTTATTCAAAGTGGGATGAAGAATAATCTTTTGACCAGCAAAAGCAGATAGGTGGATGATATATGTAAATATATATAATGATAGGTGTTATGTACTCAAATGTAGCCAGCGTTTTCTCGTGGTGGTAGTGCAGGAGGGATAGAACGAAGGATATCATCAGTGGAGAATTCGCGGCGATGCTGTTTGCGTGTGGGAGGAGCTGTAAGGGAATTGCGTCGAATGGAAGTAGGGAGCGGAGAGGATCGATTTTGTTGGTTTGGAGATGGATCAATGAAAAGAGAAGAGGCGTTGCGTAATATATATTCGATGGCATTAATCTTGTGGTTCATATCAACAAGGTCTCGGCTTTCATCTCGATGTCGCATCAACGTCGGTCCAAAGATAACGGCAAGGTTCTTGGTCGTCATCAAATTCTCATGATGTCGTTGTTGAATTCTATAAAACGTACATAAGTCAAACTGAACGAATGATTGACCAAAAGTTAACCTTTACCTATCAAGATGATTCATCAAGTACTTTAGCGTGTTGTAGTTTTCGGAAGGTAATGAGTGGATGGCTTTTTGGAACATGCCAAGTTGCTGGTCACCAGCTCCTTCTATTATAATCCCATATAAGTAAATGAGCAGTAGTGTTGAGATGGTATTACTTACGGGCAGCTTCCATGAATTTAGAATGATATTCATAGGTGAAGAGTGGATTGGGTAAGTCGCGGAAATATTGCTTCAAGACGCTTGTAATAGCACAAATGTCGTTCCATTGGTCTTCGTCGCACAAGTTGCAGGATTCGTCTCCATTCTCAAATGCTTGTTGGATAAGCTTCATCTGACCAGCAGCGCCCGATTTACGATAGATGCCTTCAAAATCCATGCCTCGTGTCTCAACAGCCTCAATACACTTTTGTACAACCAAAGGCACATTGCCATTCTCCAATCGTACTTGGTCGGCAAGGTCGTTACCAAACATTGCTATGAAATAGATTCAATCATCAGCTATCCATTGTAATACAATGTCATCTCTTTCACTTACTCTTTTGCGGAGATGATGCGGTGCCATTCTCAGCTGAGCATGCGGCAGTGACATGATGCATACATCGAATGTGACACACATAACCACAATCTATCCGGTTGTACAATGTGTAAGTAAACTCAATCAATATAGAGAGGTCATCTTAATTACCTTGACATTTCAATTCACTGACACGCCATATCTTTTCATTGCAAATCTCGCACTTGTTGGGTCGTAAGAAACGGGTGTGTGAAAAGTTGTGTCCTTGGTTACGAATACGCATCGCTTGATCCTGCAATTCTTTGACAGATTCAGAGCTTGTCTTGTGCTTTTGTGTGCTGCCATCAGTGGGTGGTGCTGGATTCAATGGACGACTGCTGTTTGCATCATAGGGTACACCAATAACTGTCTCATCTTCGCTCTTTTTGGTATTGTTGTGATTACGTCGTCCAAATACATTGCCACCTTTGTTACGTCGAAACTTGAACATTTTGGGTGGATCTGCTTTGCTGATGCTATCACGTTGAGCCACCTTTCGCACGTTTTGGTGGTCGGATGATTTGCGCTCCAATGATACAACTATGTCGCTAGACAAATCTTGGCTCGAATGCTGCGACTTTGGCTTATTGTTGTCATTGTCGTTCGTTACAAAGTTGGTGCCTGCCATTAATGCTAGTGCTTCACGTTCACGCTCCGTCACTCGTCGTGATAGATCGTTATTGAGTTCGGTCAATTGGGCGTTCTTTGTGTTGAGCATAATCATTTCGGCAATGATATCATCCCTTGATTTGGATAACCGTGAATAGCTCTCGTTGGCTGCGTCAATATCAGATTGGATCGATCGTAATTGTTGCTGACAAGCACGATAAGCACGTTCTGAGGATAAATGACTACACACGCATATACGACGTATATTAGCAATAAGAAATCAATTATAAAGCACTACAATGGATATACCTCAAGGTTGTATTGGATATTTCCGACACCAATGTATCCCGCTGTGCCCGTAGATCATTGCACGTTCTTTCCAAGTCAGCTTTGGTTTGGCTCAATTGCGTAATCTCTTCACGAGATATCTTCATTGCCTCGCTAGTACCAAACAGGGCAGATTGATGATAGACCAACAATTCGGCTTTCAAGCGTGCAGTATGAGATTCGGCAGCTTGTCGTGCAGCAACTTCGCTATCATAATTCTCCTTGACCGTGTGGATCTCATCCAAAGCTTTCCTGCTGATTGCCTATTCTACCCTGTTAGTTATCATAGTGATACAAAGTTTATCTCTCTCATATACATACCTTGATCTTGCTAAATTTAGTATCCACTTCTTTGAGTTGGCTGCGAGTGCTCTGAAGTTCCTTTTCCAATTGTGCTATCCGCAATGCCTGTGTAGGGTTGCCATCCGATGCTGGTAACTCAACGGCTTCGATGTCATCATTGCTGTTGATCGATTGAAAGGTGACTTCAGATGAAGGCGATGTTGATCCGCGTGTTCTTGGAGGACTGGGGATATTCTCGGGTGGTGCATCGTCCGTATCAGATGAAATACTCAACATTTGGTTGAGCTCAGATAATTCTTGTGGACCTGAAAATTAAAATGTCAGCAACAATAATGATAATAATACAGATGTAAAAGCTTACTCAAGATGGTAGTCTTTGTAGTAGATACATGAGATTGTGGAATTGGAGTGGAAGCGTTGCTGTGATTGATATGGTCGATACGTGGGTCACCATCAAATACGCCACCTCGTCGTTCTTTGGCAGGTCGCAAGTGTGAATCAAGTGATCCTCCTCGATTGAGAGTGGATTTCTACAAGAGAGAGACAATGAATTTGAGATTACTCCTTAATTTCAGGCACGAGCTGTGCATGGATACACGTGTGTGTGTGTGTATGTATCTATGGTGATTGCGTACCTGTTGTTGATCACGATGAGACAGGGCGTTGTTGCGTGGAATAGGGTGAGTATCATTAACGAGTTGTTGTTGCTGTTGAAGAAGTTGTTGCTGCAAGAGTCGTTCTTCCTTTCGTTTCTGGCGCATTTGTTTTCTCATCTCATGACAAGAGGTACAGAAAATGCCCTGCATTATGCAACCGAAAAAAGTCAGCAATGTGCATATTTCCGCGGTGATATGTATTACCTTGCTGGTCTGGGTAAATACGAGATCCTCGATCTTTATATTGCATTGTGTACAGCGGAAACAATCTGCGTGATAGGCCTCTTCACCTAGATAGATATATCCAACCAGTCAATAAACAGCCTTGTTAAACTATACTATGCACACTTTACCAGTCATGATAGCTTCGTCCTTGATTGCTTTGCGACATGCATGACAGCTGTACGAACAATCCTCGCATATTGGGCTTCCATCTCTGAGTAAAAGTAGATTGCTGTAACACTCGACGAGCTTGTGACATTTAGCGCATCGGAAACTACATTCATCCATGACAAGAGCATTAAGAAGGAGAACAAGAAAAAGAGAGAGGAAGGGGACGAGGGAACCAGAGCGAGTAAAGGGTTGAAAAAAAAAAGGGAAACTGGATCCAGGAGTTTACCATTCGAAATGCCAGATGCCTTCACCGAATTGGACAACAGAGCCGTCTTCGATAGGTTTCATGCAGCCGTTGCATCGGGGATCGTCGTGCTCTTCATAGATATAAGACGACTCGTCGTGATAAGTTTCCATTTATTGGAAGGGGGAAAATGTCGAAGCTAGTTGTTGGTCGATTTGCCGAGAAAAGAGATATGAAATAAAGACAAGAGGCGAGTGACCAAGCGCGCGCGTTCTTTGAGATATGTTGTGTGTGTGGGTGAGAGAGTGAGAGAAAAGAGATAACAAGTACTTTACGCGAACAACTAAAAATGTCGCTCCTTGGCGCTGGGCCATTAATATCAGTTTTGCTAATTATACAAGCTGTCGGGCCCACAGGGATCCTTTCGGGTTATACAAAAGACCGCTTGTCTGTGGCTGGGATCCCACTCTTGTGTAATGAAGAACACCAAGAAGGTTTTCACAAGCATGACTGGGTCAATACTATGCACAATAAGACGTACCAAGGTGGGGTACCTTGCTTTACTGCCCCATCAAAACAGACGAAAAGGGAGGGGGGGTTACTGAGAGGGGGGTAGAGAGCCTCTAATTTAGAAGGAGGTGAAGCTATCAACATAATATAATAATAAAAGGGGGTTGGTTGGGAACCACTTTTCATTCTTTTCATTACAGTGTATCTACCATTTTAACAGAAAGGGGGGAAAGCATCAAGGATCGTCGCACCACTCAGCAATGGCGTACCCTTAATGCTTAATGAACCTTAAAAAAAGCGGGATGATGCATCACGAGCTATTTCAATAATCATCAATGTAGTATCTTGCTGCTCAAAGTGACCATAAGCAGAATACTGCTTGGATTGGCGGGTGAATGGAATGATGCCATAGTTGTACAATTGCTACCTTTACAGGGTCTGGACCTTCCCGACTAAGGTCATATCGCTGTTGCAAATTAACCATTTAGTCTGCGCCACTATAACCGATGGGTCCGTGCTCACAGGCGAGATCACATTCTGGACATCTGGAACGAACCATCTAATTATCGATTTTTCTGTTGACATCACCAACACGCTTCCAGGCGTCTGATTCGCTAATCAATTTATTGCTTTGCTACAAATGGGATGTCACAATAAGCCCATGTTACATTCTTTATGACGATGGCTGATACTAGTAGGTATGGACATGAGATCGTTTCTATTTACGCCATTGTCTGTATATATAAAAGATGACTCCTTATATGATCACATGGATGCCCATGCAAAATATGCATGAAACAAACAATGAATGCTTGTTTGCAAATATAGTAGAGAATCTTGGGCTTGATGACAAAGAACATTGAGATGATATGTGATGATCATCTGTGTCACGCACGCATGTTTGCGTTACACTGTGCATGTTTGCTGTCAAATCGAGAGCAGCGTAGTGCAGCAGGCTGCATACATAAAAGAACTACACATCCATAAAAGTATATCTTGTATGGGTGATCATTCACCATCCTCATTGGCAAAGGAACAACAACAACAAAGGTCGATGACTCACAAATGAAACGCAAGATATCAAACTCGTAATAATTATTAAGCTCAGCATTTTTCTTCTTCATGTGATTGTGTGTGTATGCAGCGTAGCCAAGCAGCTACATATGCATCGTTCTCCGTTTCAGGTAACCCACTTGTTGGCTATATATACTACACTTTTTTGCAATGAGACACATGACGCGTCGTTGTTTTTTGTAATTATCAATCATAAGTCATAGGTGCATCTCTTTTTATGTTAATAATGCTATTACGGTCGGGTTAAAAGGAAAAAGAATCTGCAATTAGGATGGAAAGGGAGGTAAAGTGCTGCATACAAAGCGGTACATTTGGAAATGTTGAATTGGCCCCAACAACGGTTCCATGGATGGTGAAAACAGAAATGAGAAGAATGATATCATTGCGCATTTCATCTTATAAAGATATCAAGGATGGGAATCTTTTTGGATATATCCAATGGATCGTCGTAGAGGATAGGAGGAGGCATCCACCATCGTCAACTTGAAACGCTTGGTGCACTATACATGTAAGCCATCAGTATCATACCAGCTTTGTTTTACTACGTACGTACATACCATATTATGTGTATATCTACCTGCGCTCCAAGAGGAGATGGGGGTTTATAAGAAAAGAGGGTAGAGGCTCAAACGAGAACAGGCACGCCGTTTTTATAGTGGCCGGCAAACCTATTCCAACCTTGCAGAACCCAAAATACACCTACAGTATGCATGAAATCTGCTGTTGACAAGTGCTTTATTTAGCATCATGCATATACGCTGATGTAAACAAAATAAAAAGTACTGCGGATAAAAGAAGGAAAGGATAACGACGGGAAGAATAAGATAACAATGGGGTGTGATTGTTGTGTGTGTTGTGTGTGTGATATTCAGGACATTAAGATTACTTTGATCTGAACTTGAGCAAAGGAGCCAAGATTTCCAGAGGGCCCGCCTTCTTGAGGAACTCATGCTCCAGGAGTTCTTGTGCAGTTGCTCGTGAACGAACATCAACACAAAGACACACTGCCAAGAATCCCTTGAGCTCACGGGAAAGTTTTTCAGGATTCTTGAGGGTGGGAGTACCATTGGTAGCGATCAAATAAAGTGCCTTGAGAGGTTCCTCATCCAAGTAGGGTGGCTCGTTTTCAATCATCTCAATCGCCATGATACCAAGTGACCAAATATCCACCTTTTCTCCATACTCTTTTTGTTTGACCACTTCAGGAGCCATCTATTCAACAATTCCCATTTAGTACTTTTTCTGGGGTACCATGATTAGACCCACTTACCCAATATGGAGTGCCCACCATGGTGGCACGCTTCGTCCTTTGATCCGTCAACTTGGCACAGAAACCGAAATCACTGATCTTCACATGACCTTGGGCATTCAACAAAATGTTGTCTGATTTGATATCTCGATGAATAATGTTACGAGAATGCAAATGGTGCAAACCAGCTGTGGTTTCCAAGCTGACAGTGGCGATTTGTTGTTCAGTCATGGTGTTGTGTTCAATAACGTCTGTCAAGGCACCACCTTCCATAAATTCCATAACCACCCACAATTCGGTGTTTTTGACAAGGAACGAGTCGAGAAAGTTGACAATGTTGTGATGATGCGATTCCTTCATGACGAGAATTTCATTGACGATCAACTCTTTTCGAGGTTGGTGTGCGAGATCCATCTGCTTGATAGCCACCTTGGTATTGGTGCTGTAAGACATGGCGACATAAACAGATCCAGAGGCACTATGGATAAAGAGTTTAATCATCCATGCTGGCTCGATTCAATAAAAGCAACACTTACCCTTGACCCACACGTTTGATACGCTTGTACATATCATTGGGATCACCTCGTGTGACAACAGAGCCTATATGGGATAGTTAGACCCAAATATGCATAGGAGATCCATCACACACACACACTTACGCAGCTTTTCCATAATTTGGGCTTCTGTCATGGTGCTGATACGTTGTTCAACCTTCTTTTTGGGTGTCGATACTTGTTGAGCAGCCTTTTCACGCTCGCGTTCACGCTGCAATCGCTCACGTTCCTTTTCACGTAATTGTCGTTCCTTTTCACGCTCTCGTGCACGCAACTCCCGCTCGCGCTCACGTTCACGCATCAAACGTTCCTTTTCACGCTCATAGATCATACGAGAATCTTCATAGGTGGTGGCACTGTTGCTGCTGCGCATCATACCGTGCTTGGCAAGAGCTGTGCCTTGTGATTTGCTTGGTTCAGGTCTGGGGTATGATGGCTTGGAAGGTGGATCACGTGGCGAACGAGGATAATGAGGCTATAGGAGAAAGTTAATAAGAACCGATTTTATGCAGTTACACATAATACTTACAGAAGGAGGTGGTAATCTGGAGCTTTCTGATGGTCGTGGTGTTCTAGGTGATAAAGGCGATCGTGGTTCCTATGGCAACGTTATTAGTATACCATGGTGATAAGGATCATGATGAATGCTTACGGGACGCTCATCTTGTCTTCGTGTCATCATGGGAGGTGGTGGTGCAGGCCGAGGAGGTGCAGGACGCTGAGGTGTGGGCAATGGAGATTTCTTGGACTCGTGCATCATAGCAGCCCAACGTTCACTACTTGAGCGATCCAATACGCCATCGTAATCATCATTGTCGTTCTTGGTTTGTTCAGTGTAAAATTCAAGGACATCCAAGACGGCTTGTGGATTCTTTGCAGCATCTTCAGCGGTGATGGCGGAACCTTTGAGTAACTGAGTCCATTGCTCTGGGAGACCCTGAATAGTGTAGCTTAGGATTAGTGTGGTTAAACTCATCAAAGTGTGGAGATTACTCGTGATACATTACCGTAAAGGCACCTGACACTGGATCAAAGCCAACATGAACCTCATGAACAAAGTTAGTCGGACCCGAGGCACCCAAGGGTGATCTCTATTGCACTCGTCAGTTCTGGGTAGATTGCCACGTGAAAGGATAACCTACATTGTAAATCTCATCCATCCAAGAATACAACTCGTTATCGCTCTTGCAGGCCACATAGTATGTCTTGTCCTTGGTGACTATCTCGATACAATACGGCTTAAGGTCCGTACGCGTTACTGACTGTATCTCCTTGAGGAAAATAAGAGCCACGCATTGACCCGATTGCTACAAAGTAGACGCGATACCGCTTCGTCAATGAGCATCATGTATATTTGTACAAGCTCGTCCCGAGAAAGTACAAGTGAATGTGTCGCGCACCTCATTGCGATGAAAAGTCAGTGCCTGGTCGCGTAGCACACAGAACCGTTTCGACCATATCCACGCACGCAATCCATCTTCCTTGACGGATAAGTAGCCGTCCTTGATGATTTCCGTCATTGGCTGGGTGATCTGGAAAGGAGGAACAAGTTGACTTTTTTTGGGCGGGTTCAAAGTTTGGTCTGAGTAGAACGTGTGTAACATAAGTTTCAACCGTGTACTACTTATAAATGGAAGTCCAATATTGGATTCGCGGCACTTGAATACAAGAGCATAGCTTCATCACTTTTAGCATTGTTTCATATACTACTGTTTGTTTATCACGCAGCACATCATCATCTCGTTACTATCATCTAATTCGGGCACTGGCTATTTTGCAGAAAACACAGATATCCCGCTAACCATATCGCTGGTGTATCCATGTTTTCGGAACCAGGGGTGATGATATCTAATGATGCAGCAGCGTAGCGCATCTCAATGTCATTCACCCATTTCATACTTCATATCCATTATGTATGCTCTAATTTCTGGGAGATCAGCCCCACTCAAAAGTCTTCATCTTACATTGCTCTAGTGGCGGTCTCGCCTTGTTACATCCCTGCCCCCCAGCATTGAACATTATTCACTTCCACTTTAGATCATCACCCAGCAAATCAATCGGTAGCCTCTCTTATGATAAAACAACCATGCTTTTGGAAAATATTTACTGAGTGAATTTGGTGGTTGTAAATCAATCGTGTAATGATGACAGAGATGTCGAATAAGAAACCCAAACACCAATCATTAATAATAATAATAGCAGTAGTAGGAGAAATCAATATTGGACTATGAAACAAACGAACAACGGGCATGCCGCTTTTTTTTTACTACATTTTAGTTTTGCTGAGCATCATCAGCCTCGTTCTCGGCTTCATTTTCTTGTCGTTCGGTGGATTCTTCGTTATCTTCAGCACCTTCGTTATGATCATGATCACCCTCTTCACCACCAAGAGCACTATAGAATGTGTGTGTTAATGAATCATGCTTTGAATATGACCTGCGTGATGTAAAATCTTACCTAAACATGTTACCCATGGAAGATGGGCTTGATCGGCTATCATTGGAGGCATTCTTTTGTTCTCCTGATTTGCTGCCGGCGCGATTCAGGCTTGCAAAAGGACTGTTGGATGATGGGCCAAGAACGCTACTCCGTGTTTTGCTACGATCGGTCTTGCCAAAGTTGGCCAATTCATTGACACGGCTACCCTTAGTAGTGCCACCAGGGCTACCAGGGCCAACTGTATTCCAGCCATCCACAGAAGTTGATGCATTGCCGCTTTGTGAATTTTCACGCTTGAGATCCTTTGCACCAGCACCTCTGTGTGAACCTCCTCGAGACATGGGGTGTGGCAAGTTGCCTCGTGAGCTTGTTGTACGCTTCATGGCTTCCTTTTCTTCACTCTTTGCCTTGGCAGCTTGTTCGTGGACTTCAGCAATTGTGGTAGGTGCAGGTTGATTGCCTCGTCGGCTAACCCATTTGTTCTTTCGCAAATCAAAGACGTCCATAATCATGAATTTAACACGCGAGCTGAGGTTGGGGCTCTCTGTCATCTCGTTCATACGCTCAAAGAATGCATCCAAGTAATCACGGGTACCCTTGACATCGAGGTTCTTGCCAACAGTGGTCATCAACTTGCACATAGTCTCAGTTTCTTCATCACCAACGGTCTTGGGATCAGCGCAAAGACGGCCAAAGCATTGGATCATGATACGTTCAGTCAACATGCGACGCTTGAACAATTCACCAATAAGTTGAACAAGACCAAGACCTTGACGCTTAGCCTTGACAGCAGCATAGTATTCATCGGTGAGCATGTCGGCATTATTCTCGTCCATCTTGGGAATCTGCATCTTCCAACCACGCTCGAAATCACTTTGACAGCGGTTCAACAAGTATTTACGGAACAAGTGAGCACCATGGACGACCTTGCCTTCCTTGTCGAAAACGTTGACATCCTTGATATCATCAGTCATGCTCTGATAAAGTCGCTCACACAATTGAGCCCACATGGGTGCAAAGGCAGGTTCATCACATGCTTTGTCAAAGGTGAGTTGGATAACCAAACGTAAAGCACGGCCATTGTCTTCCTTCTTGGAGTATGAAGCGTATTCCCAAATTTGGCTGGAGATGGAATCGAACTTTTCAAAAGTGAGCTTGTTGAGCAAAGACTTGACCTTGCGGATGATCAACTCATCAGGCATCTCTTCTTCAGCATTCTCGCCTGCAGCAGCAGCAGCGGCAGCAGCTTCCATTTTTTTACGCATAGCAAGAGGGACCCAACGATTCTGACTCTTTTCCAAGGGAACCACTTGTTCGGGAGGAATGGTAGGACCACCCTTTTGTTCCTTTTCTTCATCCTTCTTCTCCTTGCCGCCATGACGCTTACCACCACGGCCACTACGGCTACGACCACCATGGGAACCTTCACGTTGCATACCACCAGGTGATCCAGGAGGAGGTAAACCATGACTGCCACTTCCAGCACGGTGTGATAAAGGACGACCACCAGCAAACTTGCCCATTTCCATACGACCATCCTTAGAACCATGACGGAACATACCCATGTCCATAGGTGAACCAGGAGTACGAGGACCACGTCCGCGTTCAGATCCTTGACGACGGCTTGATTGACGAGAGCCACGTTCATTGGATTCTTCAGACATCATCTCCTTAAACACTGAGAGATCTTCAGATGTCTCACGGCAAAGAGGTTGGAACTGCAACAAAAACTTGGGATCGTATTGAAGCTTTCCACTTTGGGTATCACGAGTACCACCAGAAGGTTTGACATCTTCAGGATAAGAAATAGCACTGAAATCCTCAATGGTGCGCATGGGTGTTGTAGGTGTCTTGCGTGCAGTAGCAGGAGTAGCAGGAGTTGCTGGAGTAGTAGCTGCATTGCTGGAAGATGATACAGCTGCCATATCAAGACGAGCAGGTGTCTTGGTTGCCTTTTCTTCACCAGTTTCAGCTGGTTTGGCTTGTTGTTCCTCAGCTTCCTTGGCCTTCTTGTCAGCTTCCTCCTTGGCTTTACGTTCAGCTTCTTCTTCCTTGGCCTTACGCTCAGCTTCTTCACGTTCCTTCTGCTCACGCTCCTTTTGCTCAGCTTCTTCCTTGGCCTTGCGTTCAGCTTCTTCACGCTCCTTCTCTTCGCGTTCCTTACGCTCAGCTTCTTCCTTGGCCTTGCGTTCAGCTTCTTCACGCTCCTTTTCTTCACGTTCCTTACGCTCAGCCTCTTCCTTGGCCTTGCGTTCAGCTTCTTCACGTTCCTTTTCCTCACGCTCTTTGCGTTCAGCTTCTTCCTTTGCACGTTGAGCAGCTTCTTCACGATCACGCTTTTCACGGTTGGTAATTGCTGGATCGACGATAGGAATGGCTTTGGAAGTGGATGGTGGTAAAGAGGTGACCTTCTTTTCCGATTTGACAGGAGTCTCTTTTGTGCTGGTGCTGCTAGCTGATGAGCTGGTAGAGTTGACGTTATCCATATTGACATCTTTGCCGGTGTTGGGATCGACAATACGGATTCTATTCTTGCTGCGTGGTGGAGGAACGTAATGCTGTGTTTGACCGCTCATGCCATTCATTGCCATAGGGTCGTAAGTGGGAGGATAAAAACTGCGTTGACCATCAAAATTCTGAGGGGGGACAAACTAGATACCATATATGTTAATCACGATTCATTGTTTGTGATAAGGACCATTATACTTACATATTGCGGAATATGACCATGAACAGGAGCAGGACTAGCCCAGCTATTTGGCATTGGGATATTTTGGCCGGGCATTGAAGGGGAAGGAGCTTGACCCATGAGAGGGGAGATGGATTGCTTTTGATGATGAGGAACATAGCCAGCTTGTGCGTTTTGCATGTTGGGGGAATGCGAGATGTTTTTGTTCTGATTGTAACGTTGACCGCTGTAATGTCTGTTACCACCATAATGCTGAGGAGGCTGTTGTTGTTGTTGTTGTTGTTGTTGGGAATCAGATGCAGAATGATTTGATTGAGTGGAATCTCGTCGTTGTTGTGGGGTTTGTTGTGGAGGTTGTTGTGGGCTTGCCTATAATATATAAAATATGTTTAATATATATACAAGCCTCCCGTCCCACATTTTAACCAATGAAACTTACGGAGGATGCGTCAGTGTCAGTAGCAGGCAAACTGCCAAATTTGATGGTAAGGTTGACATTGGGACCTTCTTCAGTCTTCCATGATTCGGTAATCACATTGGGGCTATCATCTTGATTGATGGAGCCAAACTGGATGGGAGCTACCGCAGCAATGTTGTCAGGAAACCCCGCTTAACGATCCCATCTAATCCCCTTGTTTACATACCTGAATCTGCGGGTGGAGCCTGTGGAAGCTGCACAGATGCGCTCCGAGCACCTTTACTAGCTGGTGACGATTGTGCCGATCCGTTCTTGGAGGGACTATTTCTGCTATATGGGTTAAGGATTGATTGACATTGCATGGGCCATGTGTTCAGTGACAGCGTGTGATAAAAAAGGATACGTTTCTTTGGCCACAGCCGATGCAAACGACGATTGCTGAGTCGACGACTCTGCTGAATCGGTAGCCGTTCCGTTTATTGATGCACTTCCATTCGATGTTGTTCTTGTGTTCTGTTGTCGTTCATTTTGGGAGGTCGATCGAGAATTAGCGGGGGATTGGTTGGTGTTGGGTTGTTGTTGTTGCGTTTGTGATGGTGGGCGATCTTGAATCTGTGAGCTTCGCTTTGCAGCCGCTGCGTAATTGAACACTGCTCTGGTAGTTGACTTGCCGTTGTTGGTCTCGTTTGTATTTGGAGTTCTATTCATTAGTTGAAATCAAAAGTGCATATCCCAGCAGGACCTAGTGGCTTTGTAGACACAAAAGTAAATGATAGCCGTACGTTAGCAATCTGTACCAGCCAAAGTAAATGGTGACCAAGAATAACAAAGAAAGCACTTACTTGCTTTTGTTGTAGTATGGTGCAGGATAGGAGCAGGAGTGAAAGTGCACCGAGTTGGAAAGAGAGAAAAAACTTTGCTTGTGTGGATGCCGGTCACTGAAATCAATTGGAGGGACTACAACTCAAACCAGCGGCTGCTTTGTCGACTTGGCAACCTATCCTGGATACCGCCCGTACATAGCAACAACAACGAAAACCATACCCCGTTTTGTACACTTGCCCATTATCATGATTTGCTCTTTATTTCATTCTCATAATCAACCTTTCATCTCATAACACGATTTTTACTCGTGCAGAAACATCATACTCCAATACACACATTGCTGCAAAACATATATGTCCCCTCGTAGACCTTGTGATGATGCATAATGAACACTACTGCAACCCCCATTAAGCCAATAAAAATATTCAACAATGACCAACACAATTGTACTTGAAAGAAAAGTGTATCAATGTTGGATAATGCCATAAGGAATGTTCTATCGATACATGCACCTGTAATATAGATATGCTCAGCATCGGCGGACAGCAGATCATTTTTCGGTCAATTGCCGACGAAAAAGGCAATAATACCAAGGTCGCAGCACACACTTTTCACACCCTATATATATAGCCAAGAATTCTTTCAAAGATAACACTTTCAATAACACCATGCAATCTATCGTATCCAATTTCTTACAACAACGTCAAGCAACAACAGCTACCGTGGCAACCACAAGTATTATTGCAGCCACCATTCTGTTGTACAGTTTCAACCGGCTCAGCCGAAACAAAAGGGATGATTCAACCCCTTGTATCCCTCACAGATTCCCCTTTATTGGATCGACCCTGGAATACCTCGCCGATACCGAAGCATTTGCAAAGAAATATAGTGATCTCTATGGTCCGGTATTCAAGGCACATCTATTTGGCAAGGTGAATTGAGGGATCAAATTGGATGAATTGTGGCTGATTGAACCGCATCAAACAGGTTGTGATTGTTGTTGGTGGGCAATATGCAGAGGAAGTCTTTACAAATCCCGACATGAGCTTCATTGAGAGCAATAACAAAGTATATGTGGATAACACAAACAACGTTATCACGCTAATCTTACACGTGATGTCCTTGGTTAGTTTATCAATGTCAACGGTGCTCTCGATACGAATTCATACCAACTTACCACGAATGATCTGAGACATCTTATCCTCAAGCACTTGAAAGACGATATCGATATTTACTTGGCTCGTGTGCAAAAAGAGGTAAGTAACGCATATCAAAAGATGGTTTCAACCCGTCTCATGTATGATGTCGTAGACCCTGCAAGTCCTTAAAAACAAATTGGGCGATCATTCTTCAGGTATGCTGGCTATATGCAAGTGACGTTTCATGCAATAACAAGTGATCCATATGACGTTTCAGTGACACTCGCTGGGTTGTATCCATTGGCCCGAGCACTTACGGCGAATGCTACTGGCACTGTGTTTGGGGGACCTTCAATGCTTTCCAATGATACTCTGATGGAGCATTTTGAATACACAGCTGACGAGACTCTAAAGGATGTTATTCGAGCTGCCCCCTATACCATGTTTTGGCCTGGATTAAGCTATCTTTACAGATGGTGGGTATTAAGCAGACTCCTTCCTCCGAATTGCAGCTAACCATTATTCGCGAAATAGCATTTTGCAACCAAAGTTTGGGAGCATCAAACGTCATTTGAAGGTTATTAAGCGTGCTGTGAGACCTGAAGTCGAACGTCGCCTCCAATCTCTTCGTGAAAATGGCACTTTATACGGGGTAGGCAATAGTAGCCATGATGGTAGTACCCGGATTGTCCATCAGCTAAATAGCTTTATGCAGGAACAAGATGTGATGAATTATATTATTGAGACCCATTTGCTTGATCAAAATGATACCATCGTCATCAACAGCATTTCCAATTGGTTTGTGGTGATGAGCTTCCTTAGTGTCCTTACAACATCCGGTGCATTGGCCAACGTCTTGGAGTATCTAGCCAAATATCCAGAATATGTTGCCGAATTACTCGAAGAGCAAAACCGCATCATTCCACAAGATCAAATGGGAGTAACATCGGCAGAGCAGAAAAAGCTGATCAAACTCGATAGCTTTATACGCGAAGTGTTTCGTATTACTACCAAAAACTTTGGACATGCACACACGCATATTGGGAAACAAGATATTGTCCTTAGCAATGGTACCGTTGTGCACCCTGGAGATGAAGTCTATATCAATCTTTGGCATGTAAACTTTGACCCAAAGTTCCAACAAGGTGTGGAAGATGTTGAGACATTCAAGCCTTTCCGATATGTTGAACAAGATAAACCCGCTGTCAGATGCAGCCCTGACTACTTGGCATTTGGGCTTGGAAGGTATGTATTATCAATACAATAGGATCCATTGTTGCTGTTGTTCGCTTACGAAGGGCTACTGTGAACTGTAAATAGACATGCTTGCCCCGGTCGTTGGTTTGCCATTGATATCATAAAATCCATCATTAGCATCGTGATCCGCCATTATGAGCTATCGTTAGCACCCGAGGACGATAAAACTGGCACTCCCGATGTCCTTGAAAAAGATGCCCGTCGTGTCATTGTGAGCTCTCGAACATCAACATAATGGGGAACGCTATTAGATTAGCATCTCCATGTCACTAATATGTCCATACATTCAATAAAGCGTGATTTTACAATTCAGTTATGCATTCTATTGATCATTGTACAATGTATATTCTATTATGTATCAAGCTACTACTGCTACGACTGCTGCTGATCATGTGCTGTAATAGCATCGGCGATATAAGAAGCTCTTGGTTTCTCTGCTACTGCATGGACCGTTAACCCCATTTGTTGTAAATGATCTGAGGTGGTTGGACCGATAGCTGCAAGTTTGCAAGATGATAGCATTGGGTGTTTCCCAAGTTGTTGGATATAATCGACTCCAGAAGGGCTGAAAAGAACAAACCAATCATCCTTTGTGTATGTCAATGCGTTGAGACGTTCCTCGAGTTGTGGATGCATGCATGTCTTGTAAGCTTGGATTTCGAGTACGGGAATATTGGCTTCTGCCATAGTATCGGGTAATACATCACGTCGCTTGTCACCAGCAAGGAATAGCAAAGATTCAGGCCGGTCAGCGAGTATTAATGGTGCAAGTTCTGTAGCACGACTCGCCACTACAGGCTGCCGAGAGAAAAATGACAAGTCGCTCAACTGCTGTGCTGTTTTGCTACCAACGATATACAAGTTCAAGTCGTGCCATTGAGGGTGAATGGTGGTGGCTGCTTGTCGTTTGGCTGCTGCCAATGACTCAACAGCGCGTTGTGAAGTAATGAGAAGAGAACTATGCTGTGGAGCCTTCGACATTAGGTCGGCAAGGTGTGCAATCGATTCATGGGCGAATTCGAGAACTGGAATGAAGCGAACGTCGTAGCCTTGTTGTGTCAGGGCAAGTTGATATTCGTCAGGGTCATCATGACTTTGAGCTCGAAAAAGAAATACCGTCATGAGAGGAGAGTGAGAGAAAATGTGGTGCGTGTGTGTGTGTGTGCGTGAAAGAAAGAAGGATGGGAATTATTCCTCATGTCGCCGCAAGTGATTCATGTTGTTTTTGAATCCCTTTCTCTAGAGCAGCACAGTAGCTTTGATACTTGATAATGTCTTGTAATAAATATCTCGATTTCACTTCCCAGTTGTGCATCGCCTTTGCATGATTAGCATATCTACTTGGAAACTTTGTCGTGTACTATTAGTCAAGGATGCCTTTGATATACATCCCCAGTACGTACATACCTTGCGTAATATTTTACATTTGACTTCATTATGGGTATCCAGTTCTTGAGACAATGAGCTCAAATGCCGTTTCATTGTCATATGCTGGTCTTGCTCATCGAATGTGCTTGAAATAAGAGGAGAGGCGGGGGGATGCCATTCACATAGCAATATCGAATCGGGGGCTTGATCGACTTGTTCATCATCCAGGCACTCTCCCCAGCCGTATTCAATATTACATACACCTCCTGCCAGTGGCTGTTTGCTTTTACGCGCTGCCCAATAATTGCATGTTGCTGCCCATTCTCTGCATTGGATACGATTGGAGGTCTGGAACAGATATACACCACCATCAGGGAACTGGACAGCAAAAACATGTGCACGACGCCGATCGTATCCAGGAGATGGTAACACGTGAGTTAAAGTGTGATTGAGTGGAAAGCATCCCAATAATCGGAAACTTGCCTATTCATTAAAGTCATTACTATTACCATCACGGTCGAGGTAAGGGAAAAAGGAAATAACCAACTTACATCCCATCCCTTTTCATCACTTCCGGATGACCTTGGTATGGCTGCAGTGCTATTGACACTATTTTCTCGATGCATGCCCTTATATCCAATGTCTCCTGATGCATGCCTCCATTGATATATCTTGAGTTGTCCATCGCTTACAATCAATAAACATCTACGCCACTCTCGATTCTTGGCCTTGCGATCAGAGCTCTCAAATAAATGCTTGCGTCGTACCAATCCCTCTTTAATGTAAGGTGGATCATTGGTAAAGGATATCTGCTCAGACATGACCTTGATACTAAATGTGGATTGGGATGGTGATGCAGGTGTAGAGGATGTCGCAGCTTGTGATAGGCAAGACGTCGCGCAAGATAACGAATCACCACTACCTCCATAAGCCTGTAATATGTCAATATGATGTCTATCATTTTCCCAAGTTGATGTGTAACGTACCAAGCTGATCGATTTAGTGGGTGAAGTTGATTCACGGCGTGCATTGCGTATAATGGATCCCAAGCTACGCATAGATCGAATCGCTCGATTGTCAATGTTTTCCCCCTCAACTGTTGAACGAAGGCTTGCATGACGTTGAACAGGTTGCATGATTTGTGAATGCTTGACAGAGACGTATATTTGCTGGATAATAAATGCGTGTTAATCTCGTTGGCTTTGATGCACTTTGCGCGATAGCTTACTTTCAAGTAAGAATGAACCTGAGATTCACGTATAGGTGACAAGGGTGATGTTTGATGATCATGGATGGCATCCATTGTATTACGGACAAATTCATGGCGAGTCATACGTGTATACTTGCCTTGTGCTACGTGAAGATCCGTGTTGAGCAGCACCAACGAGTAGGCAACTGCATAGACAATATCTGCATAAATGGAAACTAAGATTAAGTTTTACTTTCAACTCTAGCATCTCAAAGGTTATACCTGCGCTTTGCAATACACAATCTTGGTTACAATGCCAATAGCGTTTGGCAAATACGTGCAGAATCCGATCGATTTGCTGCGTCTCAGCTTTAAGGTATAACTTACTGCAAAGCTTCCTATAAAATGATCAATTTCCGACATTAGTATGTCATGTGTTTGCACGCGTGGTAAGCTTACCTGATTGCTTCATCCAGCCGCATGTTCCCAAAATCAAATTTTTCCATGTAAAAGTTCAACGCATCCTGATTGATGAATGATCTACAAAGCAAAACGTGGTTACATTCCTGTTTCTCTGGCAAATGCCGCCGCCTTTGCATTTTTACCTTCCTCCCAGCCATTCTGCTGCATGTTCTTTGGGAACAACAACACCGTCTTCCTCCCACAAATGCTGTGCAGATTCTTTTGCATCATACGATGATGATATGTCATTGGCTGTGGTACTAGCTGTCATCTCTTTTGGCTGCTGCTCTTGTTGATCTTCATGATCTGGTGGCGGGTTGGTGGTTTGTTGCTGTTGTTCATTTGTTTCAACAATGGTGGATATGCTATTGGCGTTAAAATTGGTCTCACAATAGTCAGCCGTTGCCTTGGTTTTCAAAGAAGGATCCTGTATTATGTCTCCCTTGCAGGTGTTGTTGTCATTTTGTGCTCCGTTTCCATGCGAAGTCTCCTCAACTTCATCGAGTGGCCCAAAAGTGTTAAACAAATAAGGTTCAGGATCGCCCTTGCCACCACTGTCAAAAGGAATGTCATCATCATCATATGTGGTTGCTGTTGCGGTAGGAGGTGTGGGATGGATAGTGTGTAATGTACGGCTGGCAATGGACATTGGCGACGTCATCGAGGGGGTATCATACTTCTTCTTGCTAGCTGTAATCGATGTTGTTGTTGTTGTCGTCGTGGTTTTCTTCATTGTAGATAGCTGATGAAATTACATGTCAATTTTCTTTGTTGCCATGGCACCCGGATGAAGTTACCTGGTTACGCTTAAAGATCCTCTTTAAACTACCCTTGATGCCCCTCTTTGATTGCCACAATGTCAGAACAATCAATCATTATATATATCTCAACTTGTTCATTACTATATTTACAGAAGGGTGATGTCGTTTGATGGTGTCAGTGTCAGTTGCTGTGGTAACCGCTTTTGCTGAGGAACGGCTAAATCGAAAGCTGCTGATGCAAGGTAAGAATGAGAATCGTTTGTGTACGATAGAGACACTCGGATCATTCTGCTTCATTGAAAGTAGAAGAAGTTAAGAAAAAGAGAGGAAAAAGGAGGAAAGGGGAAGGGGGCAAAAGATTGTATATATCCAATGTTGTGAGCACATGGCAATAATGCATCTCGAATGTCGATCGGTTGATGAATAACAAACAACGAAAGAAAGGGGGCAGATATGATAATAGATAGATAGACTGCTGTTGATGTGGCAAAAAATGGGAGTGATCCTGGCCAGTTTATTATTGACAAATGACGTATATGTTGTGCATGTCGTATTTGGGACGAAAATCGTACTTAAGATCTGGGCTTCTCCTTCTTCTCCTTGTACAAAGCAAGAAGAGAGACACCGGCGACCTTGACAACCTTGAAACGGACACCAGGAATATCACCAACGGCACGACCCTTACGACCGAAACCGGCAATCAAAACTTCGTCGTTTTCATCAACGTAGTTCAAGCAACCGTCATTGGGAACGAAAGCGGTGATCTTCTTGCCGTTCTTGATAAGTTGGACACGGACACACTTACGAATGGCAGAGTTAGGCTGCTTAGCTTCGACACCGCTATAATAATAGTTGTTAACCCATCAGATCATCATCATCATCATCATCCTATCCAGCTTATTCCTTACATCTTTTCAAGAACGATACCCTTGGCGTGGGACGAACCAGCGAAAGGAGAAGACTTGAAAGCGGTACCAATAGCACGCTTCTTGTATTGCTTATCGGCCCAACGTTGTTCACGACGGTGCACGCGAAGCTTACGGGCGGCATTCAAACCTCTAGGCTGTCCCTTACCTACAATTCAACATTGGCATTAGCGATCTCATTCAGTGTATACAATGTCTCCATCCTTCAGGATCGTATTTCTTTTCGGCCATGTGTGCATGTATCATTTGATGACGATGGCTTGCATGGCGTTGTTGATGGATTGATGGATGGATTATGATTAGATATTGGGGATGGATGGATACACTTACCCATGATGAATTTTAGAAAAGAGGAGGTATCGATGAATTGGCTCACATCTCCTTTTCCACAGCAAAGCGGACTTTTTTCCCTTCATTTCCTGTTTTAGTACCACTGCGAATGACCATGCATCTTTATAACTTGCTAGCTGTTTTTCTTTGTTTTACTTTCTCAACTATCTACTAAGGGGAATGAGAATAAAAATATTACAATACAATTAAGGAGGGTCTCATGATCGAAAAAGTAAAAAGGAGGGAACTAAAGGAGCTGATACCACTATGCAATAACCTTTTCTACTACTTCACTAGCAAGCTTGGCATGTTGTATAACATTCGTATTCGATACACCAAACGATAGGTCACCCAATGCTGAAAATCCAAGATCCTCAAGCAATAGCTTCTGACTACGCTTATTCTTGACTTCGTTGAATATGGGATCGGCACAAGCTGTCAAAAGGATGGACTTGATGTATTCTATAATGGGTTGTGTCTGGCTGCTGAGAACGATTTGATTCATCTTGGGCAAAAGCGATTCATAAACGAGAGCAAAGACTTCAGGCATGGCCAATGCTGATTCTGCCAATAATCCATAAATGAACAATCGCTCGGTGTCGCTGTCAGATGTGTTGAGTTGGGTGGAAAGCAATGATATAAACAGAAGCGCTGCTGTGTTGTTGGGGATGTCAATCCGATCGAACAAATCACAATAGGCAGTGCTTTGGTGACCTGCACCGTTTCTCCAATTTGATATATCCTCCAAGCCAATCGCATCATCCACACCAGCCAGTCGTAATAATTCCTTGAGCACCTCATTCCTAGCAGCAACAGGTAATAATCCAGCCACATAGCCGAGCATCCGTTCTTCGATCATGCCATCCGTGCTGCCATACGTTGTTTGCTTGCATTCGATATCCAATAAAGTTGTCATGCCTTGATACACAATGTCTTTGGAGTTGGTATGTCGTAGTCCTTTCATCAACATGCCCGCAATAGCAAACGAGAAATGTGTCTCAAAGTTCACGCCACAAAGTTGATCGAGCTGGACTGCAACATCAGCCATAGGCTCTCTTGCCTCCAATAGAACTCCAGATACAGATCCACCGACAAAGAATTCATTTGCATCCAGTGCTCGTACAACTGCTTGTAACAAATCAACGGCCATGGCAAACGTTGGGCTATGGTTCACTTGCACAAGAGCCACGGCCACCCAAAATAGCTGAATCAGGTATCGAGAATCGCTTGGTAGACTTCCCACAATATTCTTTAGGCACATCATGATGCTCAGGACCAAACTGGGATCGGTCTCATTAAATATAGCCAAGGCACCGCGTAGAGCAACAAGAATCTGATACAAGAGATCGTCATCGATTTCTTCACGACCGAGACATCCAAGTACAACAAATGCCCGTGGTTGAACAGCTGGGTTAAACTGGAAAGCTGTGCTCGCGACAAGACTCATCCATCGTGCTCTCCATGCATTAGCAACGTCTATCAAAAATATTAGCCATGGATGATATATTAGACATGATGTAGTGTACTACAATACCTAAAGAAGGAGCACCATAATGAAGCACTTCCAAAAGATGGTTGATGATCGTCTCCAGGGATGTCAATTGAATCGATTCCAGCGTATCAGTGAGGGTATCAGGGTTGATTAGAAATGGATTGACATGCTGGCGGAAAAGACCAAAGAGTAGGCGTGATTTTGAATCTGACAATTCAGTCAGCATTAGCTGTAATTTCTTGCTGCCTCCATCAGATAATGGCATCGATGTGCACAGTGATTGGATCATATTGATAACAAGACCATGGACCGAGGCACGCACCAAAGTAGGACCCACACCAACGATAAGTGACACAATATGGAAAAGCTCAGGTACATAGCTCTTGACAGGACCACGGTTATTGAATGAAAGCATAAGCACAAATCGAAGCAAGACAGCAATCTCGGTCCATGTGGGATGATCAGTGAGTGCCCGAGTAGGCTTGAAGGATGTCTTTTGCAGCACTTTGCGTAAACGGGATATGATCTTGCCACGTACGGCCACATTGGAAAGAGTGACAAACGTATCAGCCATTGCCTCCGCTTGCGGTGAACCAACGCCATGCTGATTTGAATAAAGAATGAATGACTCGAGCAGTAAATTGAGAATGTCGTCCACTTTTCCAATCTTCTTCCATATTTTGGCTTGCACAAGCTTATACATCTATCATGCGCCATGAGCAATGGATCAATCAGGTGCATTGTTATACTTACATCTTTGCGTGCAACGGTCAAATCAATCAATAACCGCAACACCTCCTTAGTCTTTGCGACTTCATCCGGTGATCCACGAGCAAACATGACTAGATTCGGTAACCATGGTCCCATGTAATCCAAACAAAGGTAACGTGACGACTCGTTTGACTTGTTGAAACCAACGATACACTCATTGAGGAATTCTAACGTGAAGCCAGGTTCAGTCGCTGCCAACTTTTCACTGATATTCACGACAAAGGCTGTGCTGTTGGCTGGAAGACAGAGATCTTTTGATAGTTGAATATTAGCCGATCGCTCTCTCGCTCCCTTATTGCATATCCCTTCTCACCTTTGGCATCCAATAACTGCTTTCCGACATCGAAATGGAATGTCATGCTAAGCGCATAGAGTAGGTTGTACGCTGCCAATCTCAGATTTGGGTCATCGGTGCCAATGTTAAGCAACGCCATATTGAGTAAACGACCCGGTACATCCTTGGGACGAATCGTACGCTCAGAAAGATTGCTTGGCTTGGAGGTCTCATATCGTCGTTTGCCTTGCCGAATAGCCTAAAAATAATGGCTCCTTAGCATGTTATCCCCATATTACATCTTTTTGTATTAAACCTACATTGATCATCGTATCTCGTTTCGGCGACGATAAAGTCATTTGCGCTTTGCCCTTGTTATACTTGAAGCTGAATTCATTGGGATTCTCGGTCTCTCGACCATGTTGACCAACAGCAAGGTCCTCAATATCAGACACGTGGAATACATCATTTGTCACTGCTGACATGTTGTAGAAGAGCTCTTGCTTGCGTACAGTCATAATTTGGACATACTCGGCACTGATCTTGACTGTGACAGGGATTTGCACCCGATATTGCGACAACCTATTGACAGGGAAGAATACCGCATTTGGCTCCGTCTCCAAACCCGCTAAAATTGATGAAAGCTTGAATAAGTATCTATGTGAATGTAGTATTCTATCACCCCTTTGCACTCACCAGTAGACTTGGGCAACCGGATCTCCGATGCATGAATGTATTCTTGCATCTCCGCCAAAGTGGTTGCAAACACGACACGCTTGCTGATCTTGTGCGTCAAAGGGCGTGGAAGTTTCTTGATGTATTTGCGTAAGAAACCATTTGGGTTGTATATATGGAGGATTGCCACGTTGTCATAAAGATCGAAAGGAAGTAGCTGCAGCAGTTGGCTGATCCAAATTGAAGGAATCTCATTTGCTGGGCCGAATTGTGTCAAATCCACAACCACTTCACACGCCTTATTGGCTGCACGCTCCATCGTCTATGGGCATATATATGTTAGCAATAATGCCTTTTCTGCGTGCATCAGGGGGAAGGTGTGCGCTAGTTTACCTGCAAAATGAAATAAATCAATAGCTCGAAATCAATGCTGTCTGCCACAATGTTGCGTAGAACAAGATAAAAGACAGTGCGACCCGCTTTTGATGTGCCACTCTCGTAAAAGATGTTCTTGGATATGATATTTTCCACACTTCGATGGCTGTTACGTCGCATAAACTCGACATACAACTGATTGGAAGCTGCAAACTTGTAACTGTGGATCCCATGCACCTCTCGCTTTGTAATCTCAGGAGGACGACCAAGCTGTGCCAATAAGTTTGCAAACTTATCAAACGAGCGCTTCCAAGACGCAAGCGATTCCTGATCATTGAATTGTCTCAACCGCCGGGTCGCAAGATCACGCGTGATGCGTTCCATATTATCGACCAAAACGCGATGTAATAAAGCGTACTCCTTGCTATCCATAGTATGCCGTGCTTCATTGCAGGTTGTGTCATCCTCTTGGGTATCCTGTGGAACCTTGGATATCTCGCGTAAAAAGCTTGTCACTTTGTAGATGTTGCTTGTTAAAAAGTCGTTGAGGACGATCATGTATGCTTCCTTGGCACCGAAAAGCACGTTGTTGGCAAGATTTTGGATGACCTTGGTTGCAATCAGATGGCCACGACGAATTTCTCTTGATATAGATGCACTGTTCTTGACCAAGCCTTCCGTTTCAGGAGCAACAATAACAGGGCAAAAGAACCGTAAAAACACAAATGCGCCAAGAGCGGTGTGCATCGCTTCAGGGAATCGCTTAAGAACCGACGTCAAGATGCACTGGCATACTTCACGGAAGATCCTATATCGTGCATGTTTAGATTTTATATCCGCCAAACAAGAAAATCAGTATGCTTACTTCGGTGCATCGTTTGCTGAAGCACAAATGGCATTCAAAATCATTTCGGTGGCATTGACAACATTCTGCTTGTTCTTGGTCACATCCTCTCCAGGTCCTGCTTTTGATGGATCAAGCTCAAAGGTCTTTTCCTCTGGGGGCTTCTCAATAAGCTTTTGGAATACAGGTTGGAGCACTGATCGCACATAATCGGAACCATAGTTCTTGGCAAACACAGAAAGCAAACGAGTTGTAATGCTCGTTTTCCGGAAAAGATCCGTTTCACTTGCTATGATTCAAAGTTAGCCATCATGCATATATACACGGTATGGTATTTTTTGTCTTCTACGTACTTGTGCTATTGACCTCTTTTTCAATGACGGCTTGGAGAAGAACCAGGGTCTTGTTGCGTGATGCAAAGCAAGCGAGTAATACGTTGGCTACCTCATCAATGTCCGAAGAAGGGCATACATCGCAAAGAGAGAGAGCAATATTGAGATCAAACTCGACGAGCATCTATTCCAAGGATTAGATCAATGCGGATCATTCTCAGGCATTCATTTTCAACATACATCAATAAGCTTTTCGTAGCGATCGGTCATTACTGTCTCGGCCAAAGTCTCGAATTCGGTGCCTTGGTTCAAGATATTGGTCAGCACTTGCATGAAGGCGCTACGCGTCCGTGTATCTTCGTGGTATCCCATAGACAGCGAGTATTTAAGGCCTGCGTCCACATTGGCACTGAGTAAGTTGGACATGGCCAAAATGGTGTAATTCTTCAAAGGCGCCAATGCTGTTGCAGTCTCCTTGTTCTAGGGACAAAGAAAAATAAGTCATTGTTACCCGACAATAAAGATGCATTGATGATGAATTTACCTTGTTAACAATAACAACCTGCTGACTTGATGAAAGGCTGTGAGGATGCGATTCAATCTTCAAAATAAAAAAGAGCCATATTAGAAAGCAATTCTATCAGGTAACCTCCCCCATCATATTTACCTCTGAAATCCTGCATCGATTCAGCAACTTCAAAAAGAAAGTAAAGTATCGATAAAAGATCCGGCTTTTGACTTGAGTGGAATCCGCCTCGTGCACAGGTTCGGATGATTGAAGAGGTAGTTGTTGTAGCAAGAGCTCAATAGTCTTTAAACACGCCAAGTCAAGATCATCTTGAAGCTTTTCCGCCTGAGTCGATTCATTCGTGATAGTTCGTCCATTATCTGATCGTAAAGCAAAGTCGCTGGTCCACTCCACAATAATCTCGAGGAGTTTGTTGCGTAGCAGGAACTCTTGTCGAAGCGTAATGCGATCTTTACGCACCATAAGCACCTCGCATAGCTGACACATTTTGATTTTGATCTTCATGGATTGAGGATTGTTGCCAAGTTTGTTGAGATATTGGGCATATTGACTGATTAAGCCGCTAAAGTCAACCGTATATAAATTGTCCACTGTGTCATCCATACGATCCAACACCAATTTCAGCACTGAAATAGCTTGTTCAACAAATAAAGTGAATCGTGGACTGCAAATTGGATCATTGTTGGCGCCAAAGCACTTGCCAAGCGTGGTCTCGAGATGTCGGAATAAGATGGGATAAAGAGCAGGAGATAGATCCGTACCCAGAATTTCACGCACCCACTCACGCACAATGACATTGTCGCAAATCAATATATCAACCATCTCCATGATAAATCGATCGACCATAATCGCTGATTCAGTAGGTGCTGAAATACGTCGTAATGGTTGTTGCTGGGGCACCTTTGTCGGTGTTGGTGTTGGGGATGTGGGTGATGCGGGGGAAGGCGTGCTGTCAACCATCAAACAAACGCCACCCAACGATGCCAGAAATCCTGTGTAATTTTGCCATTCGGAAGAACGATCATCTTCAAACCCATCCATACGTGTAGAGCTGCCTATGCTAGAAGACGAGCTGTTGTTGCTGGCTTGGCGAATGGAATTATTGCGCAACTTGTCGTGCCATGCTGTGCTCTTTTTGATGTTGTTGTCAATGCTTTCATCCTTTGATTCCTCATATGACCTCACCATGGATGGTGTCATATATTTCCAACGCTTCCAGGCTTCTTCCCAAGCAGCCAGGTTACCGGGTGCATAGTGCGTCATCATCCTCAATAGTCGTCGAATCCGTTTTTGTTGTGATTTTCGGCCAGCGATAATCCCAGTATTCGATGTGAGCTCCACATACACAGGCAAGTTGTCCACAATAGTAAGCGATTGTTGCTGCGGATCATCCATACTATCAGTGATATGAGCTTCAAGGCAAATATGTCCAAGGCAGGTTGTAGCACCGGTACAGATCGCAGGATCAGCTGAACACAGCAACACAAGTAATGCAACTTCAAGCCCAATGGATGCTTGTAATCGCTCACGTACGTCAGATCCTTGCATTGCGATATCCTTTGATAATACACATCCACGTGATTAATACTCCCATCGTTATTAAAAATACGCGCGTGTGTTTACCTGATGCAATTTCAAGAAGTCATTTCTCAACGTGAGTAACCTTGCTAACAAGTCAAGTAGCTTCTTGAGTCCATCATCTCGCTCACGGGTGTCCAGCAGTTGTTTTGCGAGCGTAAAGATGACTTGTGAAGATATCTTCCAGAATGTTTCCATAAATCGATTGGATGGTCCCCAAGCCATGATATAATCAGCGCTGTGTAGCTTCAAAAGACATCCGGCTGCAGCATCACGAACGATAACTCTTGAATCTCGTAAACAATTGGTGATAGCAATCATCACGGAGGCATTGGTCTCGAAACGACTATCCTTCTCACCCTATTATCATGGTTCCACGAATCAGTATAATGCACACCATCAACAATGATATAAGCCCTTACCAATATAGCTAATTTAGGATCCGCTTGATATAGACGCAACATATCCAAAATTAACTCGCTTCTTTCACTATAGATTTGCTTTGCATCCTTCTTCGCCTTTTTGTCGCTGGATGGATTGATGATTGCCTTGCGTGTTGATGATGAACCAGCCTGGCTACTTGTCTCAGATTTTGCAGGATCGCGTGTAGTCGTTTCAAGGAAAAGGCGTCGTAAGGGTCCACAAAGATATTCATAAAGCGACGATATGGGTGGATTCCAGGGTAATCGATGTTCTTCATTGGCAATGGCAAGGCACGCTTTGACCAAGCTGACTTTGAAAAGCATAGGTGCACGGTCATCGAGACATATGGGGAAGAGATTATGCATGACACCCCTTGGATTCAGTCGGAACATGGCAACGATACAATCAGCAAGCAAGCACCGATGGTCAATGATGATGCCAAGAGTGCTTAACAAGTTGTCAGTGATAAGCGGACGTTGCATGTCGAATAACTTCTCCTTGAGCTCATTCTCAACTTCAGGTACTAAATGACGCAGTGCTGATTTATCCGACTTTGAGACATAGGTTGCAGCCTTGCACATGTCCACCAAACAAATGGAAGCCAACTCTGCCACACGTGCCACCTTGAGAGACTTTTTAAGGACAGCAATGAATGTGCTCTGAAACCAAAAATACAATTAGCACCCTGTTGTCCCAGATATATATATATATATATAATCCTTCTTTACCTTTCTGCTGGGAGTACCTTTGCTATCATTTACAGCGGATGACAAAAGAATATCGGGGCAAAGCACTAACAACATGGTCTGTAGGGGCCATAGAACAGCTTTTCTACGCAAAGTGTCGGCCAATGGCATACATAGATCAAAGAGCGTGTCGGGTCCTCCTTCCATGCGTCGTTGACTTTGGCACAACTTGACAAATTCATTGGGATAGGTCTCGATCCAGTTCCAAATGGCTCTTCGTAGCGTAACAGCCACAAACGATTGGGCGTTCTTCTTGAGATTGGAAAATGTCGAACACAATTCTATATCATCAATATCCTTCATAAGTATATTATAACTCGAAGCATGCCATTGAATGCATTATTACCTCCTAATACCATAGCAAGCCGCTCCGAATTCAATGCTGAACATTCCAACAAGCGCACATCAGCTGTCTCTGGATTTTCCTCCACGGTGGTTGACAAGTGTAATAACCGAGCTCTGATTTTGGCAAACATGATGGGCCAATTACTTGCACTGACATAAAAGACGATACGACTTGCTGCTTTGTAAATGTCGGTCATGATGTCTGTGGATGTGCCATTGCCTCCTCCTATTGTATATTCTGCACGGCCGGTAATGTTGCCTGTACTTCCTGGGCCATATTCTCGATCTTCAGCAGCTGCCATCTGATACATGAATCGTGACATGATAGCGACGATGTATTTGGCCAAGTTGTCCTCCAATGGCGGTGGATCTTCAAGCTCATACCCTGCGGATGATTCGGATAATGACCATCGATCACTGCTTTCAGCGCCTGTGTTGTTGCTATGGATCGATCCTTCTCGGCTCATTGACGATACGGATGACATGGGTTGCTGTGATTCCGAGCTCATGTTGGATACCATTGATTTCCTCGTCTGTCGACAAAATTGCCAATGATGTTGCATACAAGCTGACAACATACGTAACAAAAAGAGTTGCGATTGAAGAACATCGTGCGGTATAAAATCGTCGGGTATAGTAATAGGAGATGCCTATATATAAAAGTCGGATCATATAAATGTGTGGGCCATATAATACCCAGCCCTACCCTACCTTTGATATGTTCTCTAAAACGGTGACGACGGTACTTGCAACTGTGGGAAGTCGATATTTGGATAACTCTATCAGTGCAGCAACTAGTCGCAGTAACGTGAGCAAGAGCAATTAAACGTGATCTGCTACTACTAGTAATACCTACCACTGGAAGCACGTGGGAGCCATAACAATAGAATGATATATAAGCAAACTGATCAGTATTCGACTTGAGATATCAATGACAGCATTTACGTTTGTTGAATGAGTGGATCGCTCTCCAAGGAGTCTATGTGTTGGCCATTGTTGCAAGGAAGCTGTAGAACGAACACATTAGAGACATTTCGCATTGTGCACAGACGCGTTAGTGGTTCTGCTTACTCGCACGGCTATCCGGTTGACGAGACTAAGAATGAGTTTTGTATCTGCACTCATTATCGACCTTTGAGCGACCAGAGAGCTGCAATGAAGAGATGTCACATGCACAGTTTTGAATGGACGTGAAGGAGAGAGTTAATGAAGGAGACAAAAAAAGGAGCTCAAGTCAAGATGGGTGTTCTCGGCCCGTTCTCCCTTTCAACGTACCTGTATCAAATGAATAAAAAGAGAACACGGCCTGCCGTTGTTGATAACTAAAAGTGTGTAGTACGAGAAGAGCTATAGGAGAAGTGGGGGAGAGAGATATAGATGCCTTAAGGCACATTTGTTCAAGCACGGATAAGGATTACATTCATTCCCCACGCATCTGTGTGTAACGTCAGGCGTTGAGTTTTAGATGAAAACAATGAACGATAAAAATGATGCTATATTATTGACATGTTGTGTGTTGTTGTGCTATGTGTGTGCATATGTGTGCGTGAGTGTGCGTGGGTGTGTATAAAGGAGGAAACGTGTACAAGGATTATTTGAAAGGTGCATTTAGGGGATCGATAACTGTGCCAAGTTTGGTGAGTACTCTCGGCTTTGTAAGCTTTTGGAATGTATTTCGAGTATTCCACTCCTTGCCAACAGGCGTACGCATAGATCGCTCGTATTGCTCCATTGTTTGAAAAGGGAAAGGGACTTGAGTAACCTGGTATTTTTCGCTCTATAAATGATATAATCAAAAATATGAGACATACTTGAACCCATTTCATGGTACACAACAGCTACTAACCTTTTTGATTCGTTTCTCGTTAATGATAACATTCTTCAATTTCGCATCCTTTCTCTTGCTTGGGTCAATGCCTTGGATCTTTCGAACGACCTTGTTCTTCTTCTTCTTGAGTCCTTTTCCAGACCAATCTCCCCATCCAGGTAACGTAAGATCTTCAGTTTTATCAGCATCTTCTTCCATAATTGCATCTTTCTCCTCTTCAAACTCTTGTGTCACATTGTCGTTGGCAAATGCTCGTGCAACCAAATCCCGCTGTGCAAAGGCCAACTTGTTTGATGAATGCACCATGCCAACAGCTTCTTCATCATCCTCGTCCTCGTCATCAGAACCAACGGTGCCACTAGTAACAACGACTTTGGACTCTGTCTCCTTGTCGCTCTTCTCAGACTGTGCAGCCTTAGGCTTGGCTTGATCCGATTGCTGCTTCTTGTCATTCTTCTTTTTGACAGGCAACGTCTGAGACATATCAAGTTGGATATCATCGCTCTCTTCCTTTTGAGCTTTCTTGATCTTGGTAACATTGAGCTCGGATTTGTCCTCGATCTTTCCTTTGCTGGTGTTGTTCTTCTTGGATGCCTTCTTTCCTTTCACGCGAGTCTCCACTTGTTGAAGCCAAGGACTGATCTGATCATCATCCACCTCCTGAAGCTTTTGATCGAGTGCACTGACAGGTGCAATGTTGACTGTGCCAGACGTGCGTACCTTGTGTGCTGCAGATTGTGCCACCTTTTTGATTTGACCAGCATCATTGAGTTCTACTGAGCTAGTTGTTGTCGATGTTGTGTTCTTTCCATCTTTACCCTAAAACAATGAGAATGTCTAGTGTGAGTATAACTTTGTCGTTTGATTAACAATCTTGAACCTTACCTTGGCAACACCAAAAGCCAATCGACCAGGGTTATTTTGCACAATGTGTGATGTCTGTGCATCCTTATCCTCTTCTTCCAGCCATTCATTCTTAAAGTCATCAACCATTGCTCGGGTAGCCTGCAGGTTCCGCTGATCGGCATCTTGCATGAATTTCATCGAGAAGAGGCCTTTCTTTGGGGTATCTTGTTCATCGTCATCCAGCTCTTTTTCCAATCCAGCAATTTCCCTGGCAATCTTATCACCACCATCCTCGTCATCTTCGGAATCATCATCATCATCGCTGTCAGATTGAACACCTTGGATCTTTTTGCGCAGCTCTTCACCACGTCGCAATTGTTCCATAATAGCTTCACGTGTTCCTTCATCGGCTTGACCTCGAGCAAGAGCACGCTTGGCCCATTTGCTGGTATTCTTGTGCTTAAGTGTCATACGTTCCTCTGCACGATCCAGTGCAGCCTTCATTTGATCTTCAGCAGTCATCTCCTCATCAATATCATTGCCGATACCAGCTGCGAGCAATTCTTGTTTGGCCTTTTCTTTACGCTGCAACTTGCGGTAGCTCTTACTCTTGATCTTCTTGATGCGTTTGGCCTTTTGCTCGTGACGAAACATGAGTTCTCGCATAATCTTCAATTGCTTTCGTCGTTCCTCCACTTCCTCCACTGACAACTTGTTGAGCTGCAATGCCTCAAACTCCTCCAATTCTTCATCTTTCATGCCAGCAGCCTGCAATGCTTGTTCAATCTGCTTCTCCATGGATGTCTCTGCACTGAACTTGCTAGCAAGAGCTGCACTGGTGACTCGTTGACCCACAGTCGTATTGTTTTGCATAGGAAATGAAAGGTGTTCAGCCTAAAATTGTCCCATAGTGAGTACACCTGGATCAAATACTATAAAAAAGGTAGCCCATACCTCACGATTCTGCTTCACTGTTGCTTCCCAACGTGAGACTTCCTTGTTGGCTTCCTTATAAGCGGCCTGACGATCAGCACGATCCTGGATACGTTTGGCAGCTGGCGCATTCAATGCTGATTGTACGACGTTCTTGCCCTTGCCATCCAATTCCAATACAGTCTTTCGAAGGGATGCAAATGCGTCTTCATTGGGCATGGAACCCATCAAATCACCCAAATCAAGTTTCTTTTTGTTGTCAGTCGAGGATGAATCACGTGCAAGAAGATTGAATTCATTTTCTTCATAGACTTCAGTGCGCTCCTTGCGTCGTTTCTTTTTGGCGCTGCCATCATCGTTGAGAGATCGTTTCTTGCTGCTCAAGGAATCGATAAAGTCCACCATTCCTTCACCATCATTGCCTTCATCTTCACTGTCGGATGCATTCATGTCGCCCATATCCTCATCGCTGTCCATTACTCCTTGCATCAATTCGTCCACTGCTTTCTTGTGTGCTTGCTTGCGATCTTTTCCGGATTCTTCTTCTTCCTCGTCATCGTCAAGCATTGCTGAAAGATCAACATATCCTTCGCCATCCTCATCTTCTTCGTCTTCATCCTCATCGACATGTTTTCCATCATCAGATTCGTCCATATTGATCTCTCGTTCCTCTTCAATATCAGGTGAAGGTTCTCTCTTTTTGGCTTTCTTGGCCGAGCCCTATATATGACCCGTGATGGATTAGAATGACATTTGACATATTAGCCAACCCACAATACCAACTCACCTTGGTTGATCCCTGGAATTTGAAGCTCTCGAATCGTTCGTCGTCCGAGTCGTCAAAAGCTTCGTCTGAATCGATCTCTTCGTCGTCTTCTTCGTTGACATGATCGACGTGGTATTCATAATCGTCAACGTCGTCTAGATCGTGGCCTTTGCGTGCCAGTTGTCGCTCGTCGTCGCTAGCTTCATAGACATCGGTGACATCGACCTTGCTTTTCCTCTTTCCCTTTGCTTGGTGAGAAGCTGACTTGTTCTTCTTGCCGTTGGTCTTTCGTTGAGGTGGCATAACAAAAGTGAAATCCTCCAGTTCCAGGTGTCTCACAAGAATAAAGATTTTTTTTGTCGGTCTGGCATTGAAATCCCTTCGGCTCACACAAGCACTGTTCCTGCTTTATATGATGAATCCTGCTGCTGATACCTTGACTGGATATTCTTCGCTGGTAGCTTTTCTGTGCCTTTATTCATTCAACGCATCTTGGCCTCGTCAAATTGCTGTACATTGTGTATATACCAAAATGGACTATAGAAGCTCCCCATTATTTGAAAGAATATCCCACACACTCTCTTTATACAAAGAACACTGCCCTTGCAGACTATGTAGGTCGGGTCATTTTTACTTGAATAAAGTATCAACTTTATTACCAAGGGAGTAAATGGTTGATTTGGGAAGCTGTTATTGTAGGCCAGGATACCTATTATCATGTATGTAATGATGTCATGGAGACGGTTGCTATGCAAGGGGTCGTCATGTTACACGAGTGCACACCGGGTAGAATGGAAGAGAGTAGCTTATATTGAGAAGCGTGTGAGATATCCAGCAATAATAGCCATGGTCAAGGAGTGTAGGTGCACGTGACTTTGGACAAGGTGTGTAAAATGTGCATGTGTAACATACGAGAAGACCCGCTGTGGAGCTCCATTTTTAGTCGGTGCTATGCTTCCTTCGTTCGCCTGTTGAACTCATGGACGACATTCCTGCTGTTATGGAACCAGACTCCAACCAACATGTGCATTCAGCGTCCATTACTGACGACAAGAAGCGACAATCCGGCGAGTATACATCGGCCACAACTTCATCGATGGATGCAAAGGCAACCACATTCACGTCTGCAACTCCGTCGTCTTCCACACCACAACGTTCAGGGTCTTTGAAGAAAATGACATTGTCGTCTAGGGATGAGGCATCGTCAGCCAACATGAGTGGTAGTGGCAGTGGTAGTGGCAGCAGCAGCAAGGCAAGGCACTCTTCGCATAGTCGTACGCAGTCTATCCATTTGCAACCACCAAAGAAAAAGTACGGCCACGTCAGACGAGGATCACTTCCACCACTGCAGATCAATCCTAACACCAACAAACTTGCACACGTCGACTTTGGTTCACCTATTCGATCACCCTTTGCTACATCCATACCACCATTGCCAGAAAAGATCTCCATCCAAATCCCACATCCAAAGTCTGATTTATCTCATATCCACATTGTCAAGAACAAAAACATCATCGAGAACCTCACATACATTGGATTATGGTACTTCTTTTCAACATCATTATCATTGTATAACAAGAATCTCATGGGCAAGGATCGTTTCAACTTTAACTTTCCTTTACTGCTATCTGCCATACATGCTGGATTACATGCCCTGATCACTTCAGCTATGATGTCGTTTGGTGGGAGCCGTTGGAATACAACAAAAGCAACATTATCCTTGCATGATTATGTATACAAAGTGGTATGAATCATATTCCCGTATCACATAAAGCGACTACTAATGAACCTTTTATTAGGTACCATGTGGTATTGCAGCTGCCCTGGAAATTAGCTGCGCCAATGCATCGCTCATGTATGTGACCCTGTCATTCTACACGATGGTCAAATCAAGCACACCTATCTGGGTCCTCCTTTTCTCTTTTATTTTCGGTTTCGAAAAGCCGCGGGTTCGGCTTGTTGCTATCATCGGTTTAATGGTCGTTGGTGTCATCCTCACAGTGGAAGGCGAGACAAAATTTGACATGGTTGGATTTCTCCTGGTGCTTGTGGCAGCTGTGGTCTCTGGATTACGGTGGAATCTTACCCAGTTCCTGCTTCAAGAAGATCGTTTGGGAATGGATAATCCGATCGCTACGCTATACCATCTCAGTCCTATCATGTTCGTCATCATGTTACTACTCAGCTTGATTTTCGAGAATCCTGTCGACCAATTCAAGGAATCAGAGCACTTTGACAGTATATTTCACGTGATGGAATCCTTTGGTCTGATGTCAATTGGCGGATTCTTGGGTAAGAAGGAGATATTTCAGTTAGTGAAAAGAGCATACGTACTAACTTTTTATATCCAGCTTTTGCAATGACGTTGGCAGAGCTATACTTAATCAAGAGCACAAACACCGTTACATTGAGCGTGGCCGGCATTAGCAAAGAAATTGTCATCATTTCGCTATCCGTCATGATATATGGTGATGTTTTGACCCCCAAGACTCTATTAGGGTAAGAAAAAGAGCTTCACATGATTAATCGCATGATTTGGATTATAGCTTGCTAACCACACCCCTATGATTAGATTGTTCGTATCCATCGTTGGCATTATATGGTACAACTACTACAAGATGACGAGAAACCAACATATGGATGGCAATCAGTATCAGATGATACCCATGCATGGCAACAGCAAACTTGAAGACTAATCCCAACCCCCCTCAAATCCCCTTTCATCATGTGTGTAACAATTGGACTAAATAGAGTATTCGGGCCGATAACAATAACAATGGAACTCATGTTACTCATCTTGGAAACATGTACAGGGGAGGAGTAAAGGATATATACATTATACAGCAAGGGATCTTTTTAGACAAAGAGAATCTGAATCGATTCTCCTTAGGGTACGGTGATGATATGGTGGTGATGGAGGAGGGGTATGTTCAGAGACGATGAGTTTACTGTGCTGCGACTACCGGTGGCGTGTGATGTCGATCAAAATGATCGCGAGGTTCTTTTTCATCAATGATGGGACTAACACGGCGACCAGATGAAGGTGTGTTCCATGTCATTTTGGGAGCCCTCGAATAAGCACAATCGGGTGGACGTGGAAGCGATGAAAGCGAAGAAGGCAGCACAATCTAGCAGTAGTAGCCGAATGTTAGGAATAATAATGAAGCCATTTATAAACGGTTTTTTGCACGTACATCAGACTTTTGTTCCATACGGGTTTCTTTATGCTTGGAAACATGAATTAAATGTGTACCTTGGCCTTTGGCGACTCGTCGTGCGACACCGTTATGGTCAAGGACAACTTCGTAGACTTTGGCCTGATATAATAATGTAAACGTTCATCAGTAAGATGGGGAATAAGATCTACAATGTATGATTGTTTATACCTCTTGTTCATAAGACATGCAGCAACCCATATTGATTTTATGTTTGTATTGTATGCAAGGGAGGAGAAGGGGAAAAATACGCCAGTAAATGATCAGAGGATTCTACTTTATATATGCTTTTTTGTTGGAACTTGGTTGTTTCCATCCGAAACAAAAGCGGGAAAGGGTGTTCTATTTCGGAATGCTGTGTTTCCTGCTAAGGCTTTGGCTGTGGTAAACATAGCAGCCAAATAGGATACTTCATCCTGCTTCATCTGGGTCACAGCAGTAGTGGTACGCATTGAAATCTTGGGACGTGCTTGGCGCAGCCACTCAAGCCAGTTCAAGTCGGTCAAATCTTCTATTTTTAGATGTTTACCATCCTCCTTTGTCGATCAAACAAAATCGGAGTCATACCGAGAAAACAACCACACCATGAAAGACTTAGTGTTGCTTGGCGATGATGTATGTCTTTTGATGCAGTATAATTGGAAAACCATGGTTACGAAAGTGGGGTAGAAGAAAAACCGAATTGATCAGATCCAACTTCTTCTTTGATGAGCCACCATCATGGCGTCAAACCTCTTTATGTCCATATCAAGCTCAGCATGTGATTGCCCTCTTTGTATATGAGGTATTAAAAGGCACAAAAGATCCATCCTCCTCCACTCGAACACACAGCCACCTGCCCCTTTCATAAAAGTTTAGGCTTGTACGTATTCATGCATATTGTCATTGTTATGTAATAAACCCGAGAACAATGCTTAATAATGAGACCTGGGGAGTGATCCTAATGATGTGCGTTTATTCTCATATGATGGCTATTGAACACAAGTCTATGTATCAAATACTATTCCATTGAAGCTGCATCAAATTGGATGGGCCAAAGCCAGTGTGTACAGCAAGTTGAATTGAGACTTGAACAAAACTCAGCAATGCCTTGCGCCCTCCAACTCCTTGTCAACGACCGTAACATCAGCATCTTGTAAGCACCACCCAAATCCAACACCTCAGTTACCAACGAAAGCGATTGACCACTCAGAATCCCTATTCTCTGCAGACGCCGACAGCCATGACATTGGCACAAAAGATTGCTCAGCTGGATGTATTTCCAAAAGTCGATGTGGATAACCAAGCACGCAGCGAAAAAGGAGGCCTGCTCACCGTTTTACTCGGCTGCTTTCTTGCACTGCTGACGCTTAGCGAGTTTTCAGAGTATGGATGGAAAAAAGGAGATGTCTTGGCTGCAGAAAAAGAAACATGAGAATAACATGCAAGTGATATAGCTATCGTCGAGTACGCACCAATTATCAGTTCCTGGTAGATCCAACGATAGAACAAGGCATACAAATCAACTTGGACCTGACAGTGGCAATGCCATGCAATGGCAAGTAGAGAATATGGGATATTTGGCATCATCATGGGGCTAATTCCTTGAGATCATCTAGTCTTGCTCGTCCATGTGTACGATGCTTCAGGGCAACAAATGCATTTGACAGAGAATCTCAAAATGGTACCGGTAAGTAAGAAAGGGCTATGGAGAAGAAAAAAAAGATATGGCATTGACAAGTATTACTAGGCGGAATTCTCCATCAACCGTGAGGATCAGAAAAGGTGCGTAGGAAGCGTGTTTGTATATCGGCACTTGTGTTCATACGGATTGGGTAGAGCATTGGATTCCCGTTATTTGCAAGAAGTGGTCAAGGCTGCAAGTGGAAAGCCCTACGATGAAAAGATTGCTAGTATGTATGGCACATTGTTTTTCATGCAATTATACTTACAATGGGACCACAGCGGAAATGGGTGCATGCAGGATTTTAGGTTCTATCTACGCAAGCAAGATAGCTGCCAATCTACACATCACGTCGCGTGGACATGGATATCGTGAGTATCTTGATTGAATACACCTCTTGACCTTATATTGGAATCTAATTGCGTTTATAGACTCTCATAGTCACACGGATCATTCATGTACGTCAACCCATAGCTCATATTCTTCGTCAACGCACACATCCACTGACACCTTCTCTTAGTGTTGAACTTTACCCACCGGATAGACGAGCTTTCCTTTGGAAAATATTATCCAAATGCGATCAACCCTCTGGATAACAGCATCGAAGTATCAAATTCTCGTAAGTGTACATTTGGGATATCAGGAGGACAAGGCGAATCTAATAATATGATATAGATTTTGAGGCTTTCCAATATTTTCTTTCTATCGTAAGTATGATGGTGGATCAACTGAGTACCTGATTGGCTGACTGTGGGGCGACTTTAGGTGCCAACAACATACATCGGTCGACAAAAGGATGTCATCATTACCAACCAATATGCAGTGACTGATTCTCGCAAGGCAGCTCCTGATGATAGACCATCGAATATGGTGCCTGGTATCTTCTTCAAATACGACATCGAGCCTATTTCGGTCCAAATATCAGAATCACGGCAATCATTCATCCATTTCATTGTTCGATTGTGCGGCATCGTTGGTGGTTCCGTGGTCACTGTTGGATTTGTTTATCGCACCATCAAGCTGATCTTGACTGGCGGCAAGGAGGACCCCAATCTTTATGCACCAGCCCACAACCTCATGCGTAGTGTATAAAAGAGCTAGGGAAAATATAGGCAAATATCATAGAGATAATCCACGTGGAGCTGGAAATCATTGTAGTACAGGCAGCTATATGAGATAAGCATCATGTTGACGGAGGTCCAAAACAAAGTTATTTGTCTCATTGTCATTTGGCAAAAAGTGATCGCCTTGTGAACATGGATGGATGAGAGGGATCGAGGGGTTTCATGAAATCAATGAAGGCTGTAACTTGAGAATGTCAGCCAATAAAATTGGTTCGCCATGCATTGTCAATGGTTGTCACAAGTGTGTGGAGATTAGCAAATGGGGTAAAAGAGATAAAACCCAGGTGACACTACCAGTTCGGCGTCACAATTGCGTGAACCTCTCAATGCAGCAACAATGTGATCTGCTTTTACCACACACACATGCACCTTGTAGCATGTCCCACGCCATAGATCAACAATGTGGGGTAGGTGGGGTATATTTTTCTCAAAAAGCTTGGCGTGTGACCTTTTGACAACATTTTGGGCGTAATGTAAGATAAGTTCCCCAGATTACTACTCTCGGAATCAGCTGTATGAGTTACCGATTCAGAGCATTTTGCCCACGGTGAAAATATAAACCCGGTGCTGCACATAAAATTATAGAATAGCGTGCCACAGTTGCACATGGTACAAAAGGGCCGTCTTTGTAACCGTACGCACCAAAGAGGCGTGATTTTGAGCGGAGAAAACAAAGTTTTGCAAATATAGAGGAACCCAGAATCACAGATTTGGGATCTTCTTGTCTTCTTCTCACACAACTCTCAAGCGTTGTTCTTCGGTCCGGCCATTCTACGAGGCATTGCAAACAAGAGTCGCTCTTCAGAGTTCCGTGTAGGTTTCCTTTTTATTTCAAAAATTTCCATATGGCTATCAATCAAGACAACGGAGTAAACGAAGGTATCTCTCCATCAATCAGGACTGTATCCCACGATGGCGAAAAGGATGGCTGCCAACAGTCTCAAGACACATTTACTCAATGTAAGAACAAGTATACCTCCCAAAGAAAAAAATCGCAAGAAGCATTATTGATCCATAATCCCTGCACATAGATGAATCAAAAGAAGAAATCAAGAGTGAAAAGAGCATCCAACAAGAGGATGATGTGAGCAGTCATACCCTTCCTGCAGAAGATGATGTAGAAAAGAATGATGCTGCCAAAGACGAAGCACCAGATGGTGGCTATGGCTGGTTTATTGTCTTGGGTGCCTTTTTAGTGCAAATCAGCAGTTACGGCATGACGTCTTCATGGTAAGGTTATTCAACAAACGACTCATCTAGTGCTTTTGTACTCATACATAATTATCTTTTTTAAGGGTATGGTTTCAGGGAAATTGATTTCCCCAAATTTTAAAGTCTGTATGAAACAACGCTAATCATTGTCTCACAAACAAAAGGTGTCATGCAAGAGTACTATGAGCGAGAAGTCTTTGGTGACAGAGTATCCAACCCAGCATTCCAATTGAGTTTTGTTGGTACTTTGATCTCCGTGTTCGCCAATTTGATGGGTCCTTTAGCGACTATCCTGTTATCTTACTTTGGTACCAAAGTCGTTCTTATCTTGGGCACGTTGTTCATTGCTATCGGCTTGTTTATGGCGGGCTTTGCGACTGAGGTAAGTCCATGTGGTGCTCGCTATTATTTTCGTATGTTTATCAGCAAGATTCGTTTTTAGATCTTCCATCTTTACTTAACGCAAGGTCTTAGCTATGGTATTGGCATGTGCTTCATGTACATTGTAAGTTATTTTCGATACATATATACATTGCTCGACTTTACTCATGCATACATCCGTAGACTATCATGGGTGTTGCTCCCCAATATTTCAACCGTAAACGAGGTCTTGCACTCGGTATCATCGCCAGTGGATCTGGTATTGGTGGTCTCATTTTCCCCTTTGTCATGACCCCAATCAATAATAGTCTTGGAGCCGGATGGTAAGTTTGGTTTTTCCGCTTATCAGATCCTTTTGATCATAACACCTTTTGTTCCATATAGGACCTATCGTGTGCTTGGATTTATTGTCTTGGCGTGTGATATCATTGCCGTTATCTTGGTGAAGGATCGTGTCAAACGTCCTTTGTTCCAAAAGAAAAAGCTAAGCGATATCCTCAAGTTTGACGTATTCAAGCATCCACCCTATAGAATCTGGGCTCTTGCTGCAACTATCCAGCTCATGCCATACTTTGTACCATTTTACTACCTCCCATGTAAGTTACATCATAAACATTTTGATATCACTTGTAGCTAATCCCCCTGGATTTGTTCCGCAGCATATGCAAGATGGTTGGGTCTTTCCGATGAGCAAGGATCAGCCTTAGTAGCTGTCACCTCGGCTATGAACTTTGTTGGACGTATCATTTGCGGGTAAGTGCTCAGTTCACCTTTACATGACAACAACATCTAACGACGAATCTATCACAAAGCTTTGTATCCGATCGCATTGGCCCCATTAATACCGATATTCTTTACCTTACATTGGCATGTCTGGCCAACTTTTTAATTTGGACATTCGCCTACAGCTATGGTGTGCTGATGGCTTTTGCTGCTGTCTTTGGCTTGGTGTGTGGATCCTATTTCACTTTAGGTATGATGACTATTTTCCCATTATCTTTATCCAATGATTCATGTTGCTTATCACACACTTGTAGTATCACCGCTGACTGCCTCCATTTTGGGCATGGAAAAGTTTCCCACGGGTCTTTCCTTTGTCATTCTCTTCAATGTCATCTCCATTTTCGGTGTCAATATCTCCAATGCCATCGAAGATGCTACGAGTGCCGAGCCCTACTTCGCCTACAAGATGTTCTCTGGTTCCATTTACGCTGCTTCGGTGCTCCTCATGCTTTGGTTGAAATTCACGGTGAATCGAAAAGTCTTTGTAAAGGTGTAAATCATTTCACATTGTTCAGGCACGTTATATCCAATTGTTTCTTGCGCTGTTTATTATGATGATCCCTTTTTATTATACATTATTACAATCATATACAAAATTTGACATGCACAACTATCATGGCGAGATTGGCGGGCGATACAAGACATTACCTTACCCATTGTGCCAATAACGTTCCTTTTTTGTGTTGTGTTGGATTGATCGACCAGCTGTCTAATTGCTTGTAACCCCCCTGCTGAGACCGGATGCGATGGTATACTTGAGCTACAGGCCGCCACTGATAAATACTTGTCCACTGGTGATACTTGGTTTCTATCAGGTAACATATAGATCTGTGTGTCCACATAGCCAAGACTTGCGCTTTAGAGCTATTGATTCATTAGGGTGTTGTTCTCTCACGTGACCTTGGGTCTTCAACAACTTTTGCTCACGCATGAACGAATGTTTATGTGCTCTGTTATACACGAACCCATCCTGTGCACCTCTTTTTGCTCTGGCAATAATGATACCACACTTGCCCATTATGTTACTTCGAACAATGGGACAATGTTGTGCTTTCCCTCATATTTGTATGCAAATAAGTGGTGGTCGAGATAGTGGTAAGCTTTGCGTTCAACGATAAATGCTGAATCCCCCAGTATATATCCATATCCTTCCATCCAACTTCCATCCAATGTACCAAAGCAATGTTGATATCCATATCCATAAGGATCCGTATGTATTAAAGACATGATGCTACACGCAAATAAAGCTGCTTCTATACAATGGCTATCTGCTGTCTACGTGAAAAGGCTGTAAGGCAAGATGCTGCAAATATATAGAGACAATGAAGTAAAGTCCTTGCTAGTAGCAACTGCTATTACGTTTGGCCGTGGCAGAGAAGTGTGCACGAGAGCATGTGTTGCAGTATAATGACTAGGCTGTGGATGCTGTTTGAGACAATGAAGTAAAGGACTTGCTAATAGCAACTGCTGCAATGAATGCTGTTACGATTGGTTGTCGTAAAGGAGCGTGCAAGAGAGCGTGTAGTGTCAAGGAACGCGGGTGTTGTAGTAGGCAGTGCTCACGTCATGGCCTTGCCATTCAGTCAAAGACAATCGGATGGATACAGTTGTAGCATTGACATGATGGGCTGAAGCAGCACATCGTCCGCAGGTGGAAGTTGTACTTGAATGCATCAACGGTTGAGGATGGGAAGAAGAGGGAGATAAAGTGGGAGTGGAAGTGGTGGAAATTAAATCTGTCAGGCAGTCAGACATATCCATATACACTGATATCAATGCATGATATTGGGATTGCCTGTCACGAACCTCAAACTTTCACACAATATGCTCTAGGACATCCTGAACAACTTTGTAGTAAAAAAGAACCCACACTTCATTTGAAAATTTCGAAAGGGAGGGTATAATGTGGGGTTTACTATGAGGGTCGGAAATTGGGAAAGCGCCGGATTTATGAAAAAGTCATTTAGTATGTAGTTTCTTGGGATCCCCCATCTCGCACTTGAAACTTGGTCAGAAGGTACTCTCGCACATGCTGATCAACTCCATTCATTTAAAAACCGCATAGTTCATTATGAACATTTTGAATGCGGGCCAGCCCAAATGTAGGAGAAAGTAGGGTCGGCGCTCCTGTTCCCCGAGATTGCCCACCTCGAACCTGAAACTTTCACATAACACCCTTTCGACCACGCCGAGCAATTTCGTTCTCATAAAGACCGCAGAGTTCATTGTGAAAACTTTGAATGCAGGAGAGACGACGAATGGGTGAAAACATAAATAGGGTGTACGGCCGTGCGCGCCGATATTGCTCATCGGGACGTCGAAATTTGGTCAAGAGGTGCTCTCGGTCATGCTGATCAACGTCGTTCTAATAAAGCCTCTACATATCATTATGTAGATTTGGAGAAACAGACACCTTTATGTTTTTACATATGTTGTAACGATGATGCTATATGGAGAGTGGTGGTTGTTCATTGTGAAGTATTACGCAAATGAGCTGTGTTGCACAAAGAAGTCCATCTGCATCTTCGGCTCTATCGGGGTCTACCTACTTCACAATGAACGAACACGACTTATCATATAGCATTACGCTTACAGCATAGTAAAAAAATAAAGATTCCCGTAACTAAAAATTCTACAATGAAACGTGGGGTCTCCAATCGAACAAAGTTGCTCGTCGGGGTGAAGCGCACCCTGTGTGCAAGTTTCACGATCGTCGTGGCCGATCCGAGATTTCGCAATGTCACCACCAGCCAAAGTGGAGCTTGGGTCGACCTCTTGAATTTTTTTCAACGAGGCTGGTGGTGACATTGGGTGAATCTGAGATCGGCCACGACGATCGTGAAACTTGCACACAGGGTGCGCTTCACCCCGCCGAGCAATATTGTTCGATTGAAGACCCCACGTTTCATTGTAAAGTTTAGAGATACAGGCACCTTTATGTTTTTACATATGCTGTAACCATGATACTATATGGAGAGTGGCGTTTGTTCATTGGGAAGTATCATGCAAATGAGCTGTGTTGCACAAAGAAGTCCATCTGCATCTTCGGCTCTATCGGGGTCTACCTACTTCACAATGACCGAACACGACTTGTCATATAGCATTACGCTTACAGTATATGTAAAACACAAAGATGCCCATAACTAAAAATTCTACAATGAAACGTGGGGTCCTCAATCGAACAAAGTTGTGCGGCGGGGTCAAGCGCACCTTGTGTAGAAGTTTCACGATCGTCGTGGCCATTCTCAGATTCACCCAATGTCGCCACTGACCAAAAATATTTTTGGTTGCAAGAGGTCGACCCGTGTTGGCTGGTGGTGACATTGCGAAATTTGGGATTGGCCACCTCGATCGTGAAACTTGCACACAAGATCCTGTTGGCCCCGGCAAGCACCTTTGTTCTATGAAAGACCACACGTTTCATTGAAAAGTTTGGAGATATGACTGTCTTTATGTTTTTACTATGATGTAAGCATGACGCTATATGACAAGTGGTCTTTGTTCATTGTCAATCGCCTCACTTATACTAGAACCAAGGATGCAGAAAGAAGCCGTTTATACAATCAAGCAGAGAGGGCGAGGCTTGGAGTTTCAATCTTATTGGTGGAGACTGCATAACGGTTCCTGCCCTGCCCCTATAGTAAGGTTCGCGTGTGATAGATGGAAGCATGGTAAGGTTAACAAGCCAAAATAATTACTGCATTCTAGAGTATATGTGTAAAAGAATGGCAGAGGCGATGGTATTGCCTCCTCTCCAGAGATCGTACCCATATAAGGTCATACATACAAAATAGCGCATGCTGGAAGTCCTCATACGTAACTCAAGCATATATATACTCTGTCATATTGTATCATAGCCCACTCTTTCTTAAGCACACATAATCATTTAAGCTTACAATGCATCAAATTTTGGTAACAGTTATTATTGTTGGGTACCATTACTAGGGGTTTATTATCTATGAAAATACAAGCGTCTATTTAAACCTGTGTACAGTCCTGCTGGCTATCGTCTATCAGCATATCAACAAGGAAGCTTTAATGAATGCAATATGATAAATCAACAAAGGTGTCTCAATACAATGATGTGGATTATCCGATCATCTAATTCCTATCCTGCCTTTCATTCCAGAAACTAGCCAAGTGGATCACACAGAATCGGTGAGTATCATTATCGTTGCGTCATTGAATCATTGGTTGCAACCGTCGTAAACACCTTCATCCAGGATTGCAAAATAGCTGCTGTGCGTACCTTGGCTCCAACATCCAATATCATCCATGGCGGCAAACTGACTTCGTCAAAGATACAAGCTGTCTCATCCATGCCATCCAATCCATCATCATCCTCAGCCGCATCCACGCATCATGATCCATCCTTCCTGCTGATGACGTGCCAAGTAATCAAAGTGACATTTCAGGATCATCCACCACTGTGCTTAATTGAATCCATCCATCCATAACCATTGCAAGTCCAATAAGTTGATACAAAGAAATCCTGTGATCGCTTCCTTTTCCATCCGCCTGTTGGTCAATCACTTGCTTGTTCACTTTCTATCGCAACTCAACCAGGTGAAGAATGCTTGTATTACTTGATGATTGATATAATATCATCACATCCTAAGTGGACAAAGGAACCAACCCAGGTCAATGTATCCAGATCCTTCCATCCCATACACCAAAGCAATATTCATATCCATATCCACGAGGATTTGTATGTATTGAGACAAGTTGCTACACGTAAATAAAGCTGCTTCTATACAATGGCTATCTGCTGTCCACATAAAGGAGGCTGCAAGTAAAGAACGCTGTTGGCGATAATGGTGTAAAGGTCACGATAATAGCAACTGCTGGAATGAATGCTGTTATGTTTGATTGTCGTTGAGGAGTGTACAACAGAACGTGCAGTGTCAAGGAGTGCGGGTGTTGCTGTAGTGGGGTGCACAGGCCATGGACTTGCCCATTCGGTCAAGGCAATCGGATCAAGACAGTTGTAGGATTGACATGACGGGTTGAAGCAGGACAATCGTTCGCAGGTGGTGGTTGTACTTGAATGGGGGCAACAGTTGAAAGTGGGAAGGTGTATTGTGGAAGAGAGAAAAAGAGCTGGGGATTTTTAAAGCTGAGGCCTGATAACTTATACGCAGGCACAATCAAACACCCTGCGGTTACGCCCTTAGTGCTTAATCACCATACCTGTTACTGGTATCGCTTCTTTCAAGGCTGACGTATAATAAAAAAAAACAGCTCTCATTATTACTGCTCATCAGAAACAAAGTGTGGCGTCTTTGTGAGAACAACAATGATTGATGCATCTCATTATTATGTTAAAGCATGAATGAAGGTCAACATGGTTGATGAGCATTGTCTGATACCAAGTCGACACTATATCCAAAGTAATTTTATTATTTGCCTTGCCTATATGTAAATCCTTCCTAGACTTTGTATGCCAACACCCAACAACACTCGACATTATTATGCTCGATGACTTTGTGGATATCTACAGCGCTTAATTTATTTTCGCGACAAGAGTTATTTGAGCGGTTTCACTATGGTAATATACATGTCACTCTATGAAGAGATAGTCGGAATAAGAGGATGTGTGGTAAAAAAGGGGAGAGATGAGGGGAGAATGAGCTTAGTAAAAGATGGGAAGCTTTTGTGCGTTGACCATAGGGTCGTTGAATCGAAGACCCATGTCGAGTTGGTTGATAGCTTGGACATCTTCTTCATCCATGGACCAGTTAAGGGCTTCAAGGTTCATCTTCATACGATCAACATTAAGAGACTTGGGAACGACAGCTACGTTGCGTTCAAGAGACCATCGCAAAGCAACTTCGGAGGGGTTGCGGTTGTACTTGGCGGCAATATCCTTGATGACAGGGTTCTCAAAGAGAGGCTCAACCGACTTTGCGCGTCTGGAACCAGTGGAAACAAATGAGGTGGGACCAAAGGAAGAATATGCGGTAACAGCGATGCCTTGAGCTTGGACCCACTTGACAAGGTGCTCTTGTTGAAGATAAGGATGCAACTCAACTTGAAGAAGGGAAGGCTTAATGTTGGCATAGGTAAGCATATCCATCAACAATTGGACGTTGAAATTGGAAACACCAATATTGCGAACAAGGCCTGCTTCAACGAGCTTTTCCATTTCAGCCCAGCACTCGTGCATTGGTGCACGATCCAAGGTGATGGTCTCTTCACCAGGTTGATACCAGCCAGGAGGATACTTTTCCTCGATAGGCACATACTTGAGAGGAAGAGGGACTAGAAAATAAAAGCTGTTAATGATCAATCCTTTCTATATCAAGAACATGATAAACTTACAATGTACAAGGAACATATCAACGTAATCAAGACCAAGATCTGCCAATTGCTTTTCACATGCCTTGCGAACATGCTCCTTCTTGTGATAAGTGGACCAAAGCTTGGTGGTAATAAAGAGATCTTCACGCTTCACAATGCCTTCATCGATAGCCATCTTGATACCCTTGCCAATGGCTTGCTCGTTCTTGTAATTGCTGGCACTATCGATCAATCGATAACCGCAGCGAATGGCATTGTAGATAGTCTCTGGAGCAACATCCGGGGTGACCTTCCAGCAGCCGAAGCCAATCAAAGGCATCTTGTCGCCAGAGGGTTGAAGAGTGATATATTCGACAGTCATTTTGCTTGTATGTGTTGGAGTTGTTAAGAATTAAGAGAAGAACAGATGATGAGAGTTGATGTAGAATGACAAGACGGGTGAATTGGTGGCCCTATATATACTTTTTGCATGCTGCCATCTTAGCGTCCATATGTTTCTTGTGTCAAGGACTCGATGGCCTGGTCGCTCGATTGAATGTCGTCATATCAGTCTCATTTGGAAATCTGTGTCAAAGGTATTCTGCGTCGTTTTCTATCATCATCGTTGCATTTGCGTTTACAGAAACTGAGTTTCTGTACAATGCTGTATTTGGCTTAGCTCACACAAACACGTAAATGTAACTTGCTTCTTGCCTTTTGCCCTGCCCCTGGATTAGGCCGGGGGACCACACAAATGCAACGCATGGCAACAAGCAAATATAGAGTAACCTGACGAGTACGGGAAAATTTCCCGTTTTGATGCTTGCACATAGATCATATACATGCACACAAATGGCGATCTCTTTCCCGACAAAGTTTATGAAAAATTGTTGACATGAGTAAAAGCAACACTGACATGGTCATTGTTCTCACTTTTTCCCTTCCCCGCTACATGGTCAGTGTGGACGTTTGTCAAAGCGCAAAATCCCACAATGCCGACATCACTAATTCATCTTCCGTCGGACACCACAGTGTTTTGTCCGGAGGTCAGAGAGAATGAAACCAGCGCTGAGGGGCAAAAGTACGCCCACGCATATGCTTTTGTTCAGGGCGGTGTTTAGCTTTATCAAGAACAGATCAAGATTATTGTCGGGCTTTCCTTAAGAAACTCATCGAACATGCTATCGACGTATCAAAGTATGACGGATAAAATGACCCGTGCGGGATTTTGCAATCACTTCCCCGCTGTTGGCCAAGGCAAATCTGGGGTAAATGGTAAGGTAAGCAGCCATCCAACAAAGGTGTCTCTTTGACAAGAGACAGGCTCGAGAAAGTATGTATGTATAACCATGTATTACAGAAAAAGGGTTACCCTTTCAAGCAAAACGTCATGGTATCCAAAACTGGAAGGAGTGACAGATCACTGTTTATTCTTTTCTTTCCTTACCTGCGAAAGAAGATCTGTCGATATACGGGAGATATACACTTCTTTTGCTATAGGTCAGCATATGTCGTTGGTTGGTCGGAAGTAATCTGGACTCACAAAGTTCTTTTTTGTTCTTCTCACGCTGTCGACCCTGGCATCCTCTATGATACTTACATGTGCTTTTCTGATAACTATCCGATATCAACATCCCTATCTTGGTAACCTCCCCCAGGAATATTCTTTTTTTGCCCTTTCCCCCAACATCATCATATCTTGGGCATCCTCATCGTTGACGATCAAAGTTGCGACCATGAAAACCTTGTTATAATAGTATCACGCATAATCAAACAACATCACAAATATGTCTTGTAATCATGCATATCCATCCCATATATCGATTTGCCCACATACGGGGCTAAACAAGGCGTGCAATGAATCTTGGCATCTACAAGTTTATTGGTATCTGTATTCTACTCTTATCCTGATTTCTGCTCATTCACTTCTTGATCCTCGAATTGGTCTTGTTGGGTAATGACACGTAGAACAGACTTTTTACTCGTTTCTTGCATTTCACCAGCAATTATCAGCTCGTCCAGAATGAAATATGCCTTGAGAGATAAAGAGTGAGCATTGGATGCATATTAAAGGAAGGATATGGGGTGGATTTACCTTTTGAAAGTTGAAGATCAAGTCCAATTCGCAGACCTAAACATTATCCATAACCAATGCATGTCAATGCATGATCTCGCATACATCCAATCCAGCTCTCCTACTTACATTGCCAAAATAGCGATCCAAGATTTCCACATAACGATGGATGATTTCAAGGGTGATCAATTCATTATCGTCTTGGTTGATACCGGCCACAAAGAACAGGCTTGCATATCTTTTTTCCAATCCAATCCAACCATTAGTTATCACCATCTCCTATCTCTTGCAAAAGTATATCATACCTTCGATAAACAATCTTTTGGTCTAAAGAGGGATGGATATATTTGGAAATGAGCATGATATCCTCCACTTGACAACGCCCAAACCCGGGACAACCGTATCCATGCACCCTACCTTTGTATTCCAAAAAGTTGCACATTTTCACTCGTCGCGCAAGTACCAATTGTGTTGCATCCTTGACGATCTTTTGCTTTTCCTTGGGAGGGATGGTAATGAACCATTTGGTCAACCGAACTTTGCCCTGACGGCTGACGAGAAGAAGCCAGTTTATCTAGTATCAGACAATTGAGCAAATGGTGTAATCCGAGGGGCCATGGTTGGCATCACGCGTGCGGGTAGTATTGAAAGGGATCCTTACTGCCATTGCGTCGAGGATGAGGTTTGTAAAGCTGAGTGGAGGGCTTTGCACGACAACGATATTGGTTTTCGCATCCGCAGAAATAATAGACCGCCTCCTGCACTAGACTAATATAAATGACCTTTGGATACCCACATACCTTCTCTTTATTTTGTATAAGATCTATGTTGCCTAATAAAATCCTTTATTGCACATTAGCCTACCCATGTGCTGTGGTTTGAAGGAAGACTGTAGTATGCGTAATGCCTTTGTCTACTTTTTTTTCCCAACAATGAAACAATCGTCTTTGTACCTGATGCATTACGCAAGATGGATGAGTGATATTTTGCCGATCACATTGAAGATTTGGATCTTGCTATAACATATGTAGTTTATCGATATCGATGCCTTTTAGGTCATTTAGTCGGAAAAAGCCCCATATCAATTACGTCTTTTTGATCGATGTCTCGCAACAATCCACGTTCTCGGGCTCCGCAATCATCCGCTGAACCACTAAACTGATGACTCTATAACATCACTCTGCTCCCAAAGTAAAATGAACCATGCCAAATTATAGTGCCTTGACAAAAATGGAAACAGTCCCAACATTCCAAGTTATTCTGTCAGATTGTGATACAAAATGCAGAGCGAAATGCTTCCCTGGCATTCGATCCCCTTTTTACTCGATACAATTCAGTGTTTTATATATAACAAATGTAAAAAAGTGCCAGCCTTAAAGATATAATACAATCGTGATTCGGGTAACTAGACTCTTTTCATGAGCAAGGTCCAAGAGTGAGAGGCTGTTTAGCAGAAGAGAGGAAGGCCAAAGCCATAAGAGAAGGGATCTGTACAAAGAACATTGAGTATTGTTGGATATTCTCTTTTACACCCATTACTTACCATTGAAACGCAAACCAAGATCAAGCTTGGCAATAGCTGCCATATCATCCTTATCCAAGGAGAAAGAGAAAAGATCAATGTTGGTACGGGTGCGCTCAACGTTCATGCTCTTGGGGATAACAGCGACTCCACGTTCGATCGACCAGCGGAGAAGGACTTGAGCAGCGGTCTTACCGTGCTTGGCGGCAATATCAGTGATGACCTTGTGACCGAGAAGAGGTTCAGCAGTCTTGCCATCATCAGTGAGCTGAATAAAGGAAGCAGGACCAAAGGAAGAGTAGGCGGTAACTTGGATGCCTTGCTTTTGGACCCATTCAACAAGGCGGGTTTGTTGGAGATAGGGGTGAAGTTCAACTATGAAGATAATGACAACAATGAGACAACATGTGATGTGGTGTCATTCTTTGTATTTACCTTGGAGAACAGCAGGCTTGATGTTGGCATAAGTCAAAAGATCCAAAATGAGTTGGACATTAAAGTTGGAGATACCAATGTTCTTGGCCTTGCCAGACTCGGCGATCTTTTCCATCTCGCGCCAGCAGTCTTGCATGGGAGAGCGTTCAAACTCAACTTCGGAGGCACCGTTGGGTTGATACCAGCCGGGTGGATAAGCAGTTTCCAAAGCAACGTGCTTCAAAGGCACAGGGAAGTGGATAAGATAAAGATCGACATAATCGAGACCCATGTCCTTGAGTTGCTTTTCAAAAGCAGGGCGCACATTGTCCTTGTGATGATAGGTGTTCCAGAGCTTGGTGGTAACTGATGCCATAATAGCGTCATCAGCAACCTTGCTTCTTGCTAACCCTTTGTTTGATCCAACTTACCAAAGAGCTCCTCACGCTTGACAATACCCTCCTTGATGGCCTTGTTGATGCCACGACCGACCTCAACCTCATTACCGTAATCGCCAGCACCATCGATCAATCTGTTGAAAGCAAATGCACACGCTCAATAGGGAGGAACAAGGACAAGGGGAATCCTTTTGAAATCATACCTGACACCAGCCTAGATGATACAACACATGGTTTAGTAATTCAAGCAAATAAAACAATGCCACATTGCAATGCGTACCTTGATAGCATTATAAACGGTATCCTCGGCAGCCTCGTTTTCGACCTTCCAGCAGCCGAAGCTAAACCCTTATTTAGCAGCAGTTCATGAATTGAGAGAGCTGATGATGATCACTTACCCAACGAAAGGCATCTTGTCGCCAGTGCGGTTCAAAGTGAGATGTTGGGCCATTGTTGTGTATTGTATGAAAGGGATAAATGAAAACAAAGAGAAACTCGAGTATGCAATCGAATGTCAGAACATTTTATAGCTTTCTGGTGGTGAGAAAAAGTGTTGGACGATGCGGGGCGAAAGACGTTGTTCTTTTCGGAAAATAAGCTCATTGGATTGGAGAGGTTCACCAAGCTGACATAGAAGGAAAGAGGTCCCTTTACTGCTGTATCACCAAAGTCAAAGCACGAGACGTTATTCTTGCTATTACAGTGCTCGGGATATTTGTCCCAATGTGGATGATGTTGGTCTTGTGATATGTTCATTGAATCCCTTTGACATTGGAATATGAAATGTTTATTATGCTGATCATTGTATATCACTATATGCAAACAAAGAGAGGATCAAAACAACCCAACCCCTTTTATCTAATCACTTGGCAGCGGTGTTGTTGTGCGGGAAGCACCCGCTTTTTAACTAGCAGCGGGAAACAAACAAATCACCGATTGGTGGAAGATGTCTACCGTCTCCACTCCACAAGAAGACGTGGTACCATTATCTTAATTAGTTTCACGACGAGCTGTTTCCATGACAATAGGCTTTATTGGAGTTGTGGTAGTATTGTGGGTCGTTGTCTGAATCATGCAAGGTGATTTTCTATGAACGCCTCTTTTTTTTCTTTTCGTACCCAGGTCGACTTGCGCGCGCTGTTGAAGATCGTATCCAATGTGGACAATGCAGCCATCCAAAGTGAGTTGAGCAATCCAGCAGTTTCAGCAACATTGCCTTTACCCGTCATACAAGAAATGGTGGTTCAGCATTGGGCATGTCAAAGACAGGCGACCTTGATGCTCCTTGTTCGCCAAAAAGCGCCTTGTGAAGAGGGCGTGGCATATCAATCGACACGATGATGATGGCAAGTGGACGATCCATGATAATCGGGCGCGTTTACTGCAAGAGACTTGAAGTCTAGGAGATATGGGCCATGATCCACAACATTCTTTATGCAAGTAGTACCATACATTCATCCAGCGCGATTGCATATGGCGTTAGCAGCAGCACGAACGATCAACCCTCCAATGGCTATGATCCACTACGAGTATTAATACAAGCTCCCTATCATCGATTATCATTTCCCAGTACGGATGAAAAGTTGACCGCTGATACCACATCTCCAGCCCAAGCACATGTAGAAAACCCGAGATTGTTGTGGATGATTCAGGGGTCATCATATCACCTTTTGCTACTGTTACTACTGATAATAATCCCACACCGAATAAATATCCTATCTCTTATATCCCAACACTTAAAAGCATGACCAGTGTCGGTTATGGTGTCCTTTTTAAATTGCATTTAATAAACTTAAGCCAACTTGACATGAACAACGCAGTATATTAAATGTGTGATTGCCTGGTGTTTGTGGACATAATGGAGAGCATTGGCGAACCAACATAATGGGAAAGCCTCGGTAAGCTGTTTATATTCATCAGGGTGGTATAAAGGCAGCTATCCATTAAGGAGATGATTATGTCACCTACCAAAAAACCTTTCAAGTGGCAGATGGATTTATCACTTTGACCCATTACTCCAAGATGCTTCACCACTTTATCAGTTCGATCCATCATGACAACAATTCCCACGTTCACTCATATATAAAACAACACTGTTGTCATCGACACCATCATACGCCCTTTCTTTCTACTTGTATTCGTATCATTATCAATAGCCTCTTTATGTGTTTCCCAAAAATGAGTGCACTCATGCATTCATCTAACGATGCCTATTTACATTTGACTGTGTTCATTGATGGGCCCTTTATGGTAGGTATAGCTATCCTTGCCTTGTACAATTGTAGGCAAAAGGCAACCCAGGTCTGATGGGAAAATTGATATTCCTTCGTAGATGACATAAATGGTGTCTTGCATGGTTCAGCGGTAGCAGAGCGTTTTTGGGAGCTTAGACATTATGCCGTGTCGACAAGAAAGACGATTGTAAAAAATGCTCCCAATTTTTATGAGTGGTCACTACCATAGTGATATCATGGTCGGCTGTTATCGTAACAAAATGGAAGCGTTATACTTCAAGTGAGACTCGGTAAGATTCTTTTATGAGAAGAAGAACAAGGTATCTAATGTATATGCGTAGTTCTCCTCATATAGCCGAGCAAGTAAGGATGTACATATCCCAGTTGTTTTGAGATCTATGATATATCATGAGGATCCTTTGGCACGAACGATATCGTATCTCTCGCGCTATCAGCTGAACAAAGACGTGGTTAAAACGTTGGTACCATGGTGGGCCGTGCACTCAGAAGCAGGCAAGAAGATGAAGGAGGGAACTATTTGAAGCTTTCTTTGATGTACCAAAGATGGGACATTGATAGCTTGCGCTTTCGTTGAAGGATTCAGTGTCATTCGCTGAGTGTTGATGACATTAATGGGCGCAAAACAGACAAACATTACAGTAGTCTGCAATGGCTCACCAACCAAGAAAATGTTGCCAAGGCTTTGGGCACCACCACCATTGTATCGATTGTAGATATCCCCTCAAAATAGTGCTAATGACGTGTTGATGGATGACACTGTATGAACACGAACCCACAATAGCCTTTAGTAAGTAAACCAGCAGCACTATGTACCATTTAAGATCACATTACATCATTTCAACGGCAACGGATACATCGAAGAATTGTGAAAGTGGGTTGGTTAAGAGGCATTGATTGCATTCCAGGTGGCAAGTCTCGTCGTGGGCAAGTTGCTTGAAAGACCTTTCCCCAAGAATGTGCACTCAAGGCATATTCTCTTCTGTATCAATTCTTATCCTCAGCTTCCCATGCAAAAGCTCTTCATGAACGTATAATTCTTATCCTTCCATGATATTTCGTCATTAAAAGTCCAAGTTTTCTTATACACATCATGTAATACCATCTCTTAACCTGCGTCATAAACATAGTAATGCATAAATTCCTTCTATTTGAGTAACGAACATACTAAAATGCTTATCTCTTCTATATTTGACCATTGCTTTACTATGACCTGAATATCCAGATATGATTCTGGTGGACATTCAGTCATGTTATGATAAAGGCAAGAGCAGCCAGCGACATGATAATGATGTATGTGCTGTACACGTATAATTTGTCATATTCAAGGTGAAATTGGTGTTTATTGATGGCAAGTAGCATGCGATCTATGGATCATATATGCCAGCCCAGATGTATACAAGAGAGTAATACAATGCAAAGGAAATGAAAAAACCCATATGGTCACGGGAAAAAAGGTGATGAGAGCTTTGGTCTGGAGACATGCATGATAGTTTATGTGGAATGAAGCTACAAGGAGGTGTGTCACACATCTTATTGTTATACTAAGGGTTCTTCAACTTATCATCAGGTATATGACATATACCGCAAAAACGCATTACAGGACAAAAGATCATATCACGTGATCACAAATCGATGTCGTATTCGTAATCTGTGCTGGTAATCCAATGGCCAGAATATAGAATAGACGTAAGAAGCTTTTTGCTGAATGAAGATAAGAATATATGATGATGTTTATTCATACAATCGAGAGGGATATTTATACTATTCTATAATGTGAAGGCGCAGCGTGCGCAACAAGATGTGAGTGATGTGTGGTAGCGCAGCAAGCGCAGTAAAAGAGTTGCGCAGCAATAATGCTGCTGCGAAGCAATGTGTAACAAAAGAAGGTGGAGGATCACATGTAACAAAAGGATGCTACGACAATACCCCCCCTCCAGAATATATGTAGTCCTCGACAAGACAAGGAAGGAGGAAAAAAAAAATGCAATTAAGCATCAGCAGCAAGTTGATGACGGGCTTGAGCACGTGAAGCAGTGGGATCGTACCAAGGCGTGTTGGGAATAGTGGACTTGAGGTGAATTGGGCGAAGGCGATCAGTATGGACCCAAGAAGCATAAGTGTTACCATTCGTATCTTGTATCTGGTAAATGTGGGTATCCAAATTGCGAGCAAGCACACGATAGGGGCCTTTCCAATTATATTCCAGACTGAACTTGTTTTCATGACGTAGAAGGACGTGGTCACCAACAGCAAAAACTTGAGGTTTCATCAATGCATCCCAGCGAGCCTTGTCACTTGCAGCATTCTTCTTGAGGTTTTGTTCAGCAATGGCACGTGCTTTTCGCAATTCACGAACCATTGGGACCCGGCCTTGAGAAGCTTGTTCCAACGTGGTATCAGAATCATCCAAAGGTGATAGGACAAACGGACGTAAATGATCACCAGGAAGTTGGGGTTCTTGACCATACACCAAAAAGAAAGGGCTGAAACCAGTGGTACGGTGTTTGCGGACACGACAAGCAAAAAGAGCAGGGTGTATAAACTCGTCCCAACGATGAATTTCGCCATTGACATATTTGCGGATCATCTGCTTCAAGATACCATTGGTACGCTCTGCCTTAGCGTTGGTTCGAGGATGGAAAGCCGATGTGAGCTTGTGTTTGACTTTGAGTCGTCCCAAGTATTCAGCCAGCACCTTGGACATGAAGTTGGATCCACGATCAGTCAAAATTTCATTCATGCAGCCAAAAGGTAACACCAAGTCTTCATAAATGAAATCAGCGATTGCTTCACCAGATGCAACAGGGACAGCGCGTGCACAACACCAATTGGTAGCATAGTCAACTGCCACCAGAAGCCAACGATTGCCATGTTTGGTTGTGGGTAATTCACCAACAAAGTCCAAATGCCAACGTGAGAAAGGAGAAGGAACATCCAAAGGAACCATGGGAGCATGATGAGTTTTGCGATTAGCATTAGCTGCTAATTGACATTCAGGACATGAAGCCAACCATTCTTGTATATCCGTACGCATGTTGGGCCACCACCAACGTTTCGCCATGAGATCAACAACAGTTGTTTTGCCAGCATGGCCAACAGAGTGATGAAAATCACGCACGAGATCAGCACGTCGAGCAAACAAAACATAACGTCGTTCTTCAGACTTGTCACCAACACGCACCATCCTGAGCACCTGGTTGTCGCGCACCACGAATTTATCCTTGTGCTTGATGAGAAGGTCCTTGTATACTGCTGGCCATTTATCCTCGGGCATTGCATAGAATTTTGGCCAATCGGATTCTTGAACAGACTTGACAGCATAAAGATATTGTGGCTCCATACTCGATTCATTGGTGACACATGCGGGACCATCACGCCTTGAAAGTAAATCCGGAACACAGTTTTCCTTGCCTGGCTTGTATAAAATGGTGGGGTCATATAACTCGATCTCTGCCATCCAACGTGTGAGACGAGGTGTGGGCTTGACTTGTGTCCTGAAATACTTGAGTGGGTTATGATCCGAATAAACCGTATAAGGACGTCCTTCGATAAAACACCGCCAAGCTCTCAATGCATGAAGAATAGCAAGCATCTCCCTTTCTTGAGCTGGATAGGAGCGTTCTTCATCTGAGAGCTTCTTGGACTCATATGCAATTGGATGTCGTACACCATCAGGTCCTTCTTGAAGTAGCACTGCACCCACGCCATAGTCACAAGCATCAGTCTCAATGATGTAAGGCTTGTGAGGATTTGGTGGTGACAAAATAGGGGCCTGAGAAAGTCGGGCTTTGATCTCGTCAAAAGCGCGTTGGCACTCTTCAGACCAAACGATTGCCCTTTTCTTGGTTCCCGTTCCTTTTGTCAAGTCCGTCAATGGAGACGCTAATGCAGCAAAGTCTTGAATGAATCGTCGATAATGAGAGCCCAGACCAACGAATTGTCTCACTTCTTGTACATTGGTGGGTACAGGCCATTCTTGAATTGCCTTGACCTTGCTTGGTGAAGGTAAGGTTCCCGCGCCAGATACTTGAAAACCAAGGAACTCTAACTCGGTCTTATAGAATTCACACTTGCGAATGTTGGCAATCAACTCCTCATCCCTCAGACGCTGCAACACCTTGCGAACATGCACCTCGTGATCAGCCTTGTTCTTGCTGTAAATCAAGATATCATCCAGGTACACCATCACAAAGTCATCAAGAAAATCGTTGAGCACCTTATTCATAGTGGATTGGAATAGAGCAGGCGAGTTGCGAAGACCAAAGGGAACCACCAACCATTCGTATGAGCCATAACGAGTGTTGAACGCCGTCTTGGGAACATCTTGATCACGAATACGCAATCGGTGGTAACCACTTTTCAAGTCAAGACTCGTGAAGTATTGGGCACCACTGAGACGTTCCAAGCATTCATCAATGCGAGGCAAAGGATGACCGTGACGCCGAG